>NNCF01127292.1:408464-428028 GCA_002313205.1 Laupala kohalensis
CTACAGCAATGGCGTGATAAAGTACAAGACGAATTTAACTTTTATTAAAATCAATAAATTCTTTTACATTGTAGAAGCACTGGTGCAGGAGGTAGTTTTTAACCGCTGATTTGAACAGATTCAATTTCATAATGTCTTTTATATTCTTGGGCAGGGAATTATATAGAACGATTCCCGAAGGTTTCGTTACTGTTGTTGGTTGGGTGTTTTAGATTATACAAATGAATCATCGTATATTTTACTTGTTAATAGTAAAGTGAATACCAATAACACAACATACTGATTTGTCTCTGAATTGTTTACAAGATGTGCTGTGTTAAAAATAGTGTGTGAGATCACTAATTTTGCCATATTGAGATTCCAACTGATTTTACAAGTTGTAAGTTACTTCTATACAAGGAGAAACAAAAATTCAGAGTTGCCAGATGTACAATAATAATAATAGCATATTGTTAGATGAAAATTGAATCTTAAACACTGATCCTCTGATTTCGTCAGAACATTCATAATATCTTCTTATCTAACAATATGGGTGCCGATGGGTGAGTGGTTACTGTAGTGGCCTATCACACTCGAGTGCGCGGGTTTAAACCCGGTCGAGGTCGACGGATTTTCAGGGTGCGAAAAATCCACACACGGCATGTAGTACGATTATACTGCTGGTAAAAGATCTCTTGAGCATCTCGGCAAAATTAATTTCCGCCATCTGGTAGCGGAAGACGGAACGTCTAAATGTGGCTCAGTCAAGACCCATGCTCTATTATTATTATTATTATTATTATTATTATTATTTTATTCCGTTTAGGATCTCAAATTTTTCTGCTGGTCGTAATGAGGTACGGACTACACCAAGCACACTTACTCTGGATGGTCCAAACATTTTCTGACTATTCTTGATGTGTCGAGCAAAATAGCTTTCTGAAGTTATACATAAATGGTCTTACGCAATTCTAACATGCTAATTCTATTGTGGAGGGAGATAGGGATGTCTCATGTAGAGGACATTACTACCGGCACTATGTAAACTCTCTCCATGTTCCATATCCTTTGTATTTATGCCTTAAGGTCAATGTATTTCTGATATTTTTCCTAAATTGTTTTCTGAAGGTTGTGAGTTTTTGGCACAGCTATGTCTATCAAATAGACTGTTTTGTTACTTGATCTTTTAGCACTATGTCTGGTCTGTTGTTATGAATTGTACGGTCCGTAGTTATTGACCTGTCATAATATAATTTGAAGTTTGTTGATTCTAAAACGTCAGTCAGCTCATATTTGTAATAAGGTGTGCTATTTTCTATAGGGTGTGCTATTTATTATTATTTATATTATTATTATCTAACAATTTAATTATGTATAATTAATTATTATTATTTATTATTATCTGCTGTTGTTGTACAATGTATGCTGCGTAGGGCTCAGTTGGTTGGTGTGTGATTAATACAATGGTGATAATGCACATGAATCGACGAAATGTTTCTGTCTCTGATAGCTTAATCCAGTGGGCCCAGCAAGTTTAGAATTGCAGTTTCGTGTCTTGCTTATAAATTCTCCCAAATTACGTTTTTAGAAAGTTATTATGTTGGAAGCAAGGAATTGTCCGAGGGAAACAACCGACACGTGGAATGATATTGCGAATTGGCGAGCGTTCATTACTAATGTATTCTTTAAGATAACTACTTTAATTTTACGCAATTAGCGAAGTTCAAATTTTGTTATACAAGTAGTTAATTTCAAGTGAACGAGTGACATTTTTTTCTTTCTATATCCCCCCCACTATTTTAACTAGTGTATGTTTTTCATCTGTATTTATTCGATTTAGAAAAGTTTTATACCTTGGGAAGTAGAGTTGGGTATTAAGATACGTGTGAGATAATGAGAAAAATAAAACAAATTTTATATACTTATAAAAAAAGGTGTATAGCAAAGCTATTAGGGACGATCCACTTAACAGCGTATTTAAAAGTTTCAGAACTGGAACCATGTGCACATTTACGTATCTTGCTCAAAGAAAAGTATTCGGTTTTACGAAAAGCGAACTAATGCTTGACTATTACTCGAGTATGTTCATCCAGAGTTATTCAAAACCCTGTGCATAAACGAAAAACAAATAATATCTCGACGCCAGTGCGGTAAATACGTAGGTTAGGTTTAATAAAACATTAGTAAATAAAACTTAATTTATGATTTAAACCGTAAAAGCAGGATGTACGATAATTTAGGAACGTTTGTACAATCATTTAATTTTTAAGTCCTGGCAACACATTCTAAACAAGATGTATCATGCTGATTTTAAATGCTGAAGTGAATGGTTGGTTTCAAAACAAAAAAAAGAGACATCAATGTATTATTTATAAAAATACATCAAGTTTTAAAGCAAAATAGGACTCATCTAAAATAAAAACTGTATACAAAGTTTTAAAGGTAATAATACAGTAAGAACTTTAGTACTTTCGTTAAACACTTGCCTACATCACATTGAGCTTGCAAAGAAAAATGTATATTTTTATAGACAGAAGCCATTCAGTTTCGTGTGTTTTCAAATTTCTTTTTGTCTGAGGTGCTGTTTTAAATCTAGACAACTCAAATATAAATAATAAAATTGAATTGTTAAATACTGCCATTATCTATCTCTGAATATCTGTTTACATGTGTTGTGTAACGACATTGTCGTATTTGATATGCCAAAATTTTTTTTTAGAGTTAATAGTCAGAGAGAATTTCAAGGGGTCGTTCCCATAAAGAGTTTAGTTTAGTTTCGTTTCAAAAACGTATTTATTTTGTGTAAAAATGACAGTAGTGCTAATGGAATAGTAACTGGGTTATGTTGTATGTGTGTTCCTAATATCATCTAACGCATGAACTATATATTAATAAAATAAGCCAACGCGCACAGTTAATTTTTTTGTGGGGCTTTACGGTTCACCGACATCAAAGGTCATTAGAGCCCTAAAATTCTGTACAGGTAGGGAAAATGCAGTTACGCACTAAGGAGAGCCAACATGACTCTCCCCGCGTGTGGGACTCGCCGAATGACTATACCATACCCACTAAAAACCCTCCTTAATTACAATATATCAAAACATTTATAAAACAAGGATAAAAAGAGACAAAATATTCCTAAAATATTATAAAAACCGAAAACAAAGAAAAAATAAATTTAGAGAGAGAAAAAATGTAAATTCAAAGCAACAAGGAAAAAAGAGATTTAAATCAAAACCCTCCCGAAGACTTGAGGGGAAAAGCCCCGTTTCGTGTATGGATTTGAGTAATGACATACGAAGAAGGATCAGATACTGTTCCAGAGGCCACATTCCTGAAGAAATCTAAAAAGACATATCAAAATCGATTCATTTTGCCCCAGCATAACGTTCAAACTGTTCGGTAGATTGTGTCACCGTCGGCGGGTACTATATTTGAGACACTCCAGAAGAAAGTGTTCCACGGTAAGTGTTGTGTTCCAAGTCCCACAAATGGGGGAGGTTCACCGCGTAAGAGATAACCATGGGTAAGATAGCAGTGGCCAATACGAAGACATGTAAGAATTACTTCTTCACGTCTGTTCGCACGGAATGATGACATCCAAGACTTAACGGTTTTTTTTTACCTTTCTCAGCTTGAAGGCGCAAGTTTGCCATTCGGCTTGCCGTGTCTCAAGAAGAGACGATCTTATGGCAACCTTTGAGTCTGACGTAGGTACAGATGAAAGATCAAGGACTGCTCTCTGTGTCCCCCGCTTTGCTGTCTCATCAGCTTCTTCATTACCCATAATACCCACGTGCCCAGGAACTCAACAAAGGACTATTTCAAAATTTTGAAATACTAGATGGCTTATTAGATTCTGAATTGTCAGCGTAAGGGTATCAGAAGGGAAGACACTGAGCACAGAGCACTAATAGAGTAACTGCAGAGAACCACACGCCGCATTGAAGATAGCTGAATGAACTTCAGCGCTTCAAGGATTGCAACTTTTTCAGCAGTGTACACGCCGCATAAGGAATGGAGGCGAAAAGAACGGGTGGCACCATGGCAGTGGAAAGCAGCACAAACTGAATTATTCATTGCTGAGCCATCAGTGTATATGAACATATGTTCCAAATAGAGTAGTTTTAGTTCTCCGAAGTGTTGTTGGTACACAGCAGCAGGAGTGTCTTGCTTTGAAAGTTTAGACAACCGAAAGTCGATGGTTAGTTGCATGAAGGACCAAGGTGGTGTAAGAGAGTGTGGGTATTTCACTGGCGGAGGTAGGGTGATGACGTTTTCCCCTAGCAGTTGTTTAAAACGGACACCTGTTGGGTGGGGTAACGAAGGTCTTGCAGCGTAAGATGAAATAAATTTTGGAGAATGTATGTGTCGCCGAGTGGGGTGATTTGAAACCTCTATCAATTTCACTCCGTAAGATCCAAGAAGAATATCACTTTTCGTATTAAGAGATGGTTCGCCACCGTCTGCTTGTAAGCATTCTATTCGACTCGTGCGGAAAGCACCAATTGCAATGCGGTCTCCTGCATGATGGATACTGTTATAAGTCCTGAGTGTCGACGGTGATGCGGAGGCGTATACAATACTGCCACAATATAATACAGATCGAGCGAGACTTCTATACAGACAAAGAAGGCAAGTGCGAACTGCGCCTCATGATGATACGCTTACGCAGCGAAGGAGGTTTAGGGAAGAATTACAACGTGATTGTAGTTTTTGGATGTGATTGCGCCAAGTTAGTGTGCCGTCGAATGTGAGACCCAGAAATTTTGCGGAGTCAACGAAAGGAAGACGTTGGCCCCCCAAAAAAAGATCTGGATCATTATGGAGATGGTATATCCTTCAGAAAAGCGTGTAGCATTACTTGGATACAGAAAAACTAAAGCCGGTAGACATGCTCTACTCGTGTAAGCGGTTTAAAACCAATTTCAGTTGCCTCTCGATGACAGAGATGCTGCTAAACGAACAATAGATGACGAAGTCGTCGACGAAGTGCGACGCATGTACCGGCTCTCGAACCACTGACGCAATGCTATTTATGGCTGTGGCAAAGAGAGTGACACTTAAGATTGAGCCCTGTGGGACACCGTTTTTCAAAGGATGATTCGATCATAAATGAGGCGAACACGGAAAGATCGTTGAGATAAGAAGATCTCCAGGAACAGAGGAAGACAGCCTCGGAATTCCGACGAGTGCAATGTGCGTAGGATTCCGTACCTCCAGGTTGTGTCATAAGCTTTTTCCAGGTCAGAATCGATGGCCACGAGGCCCCTTAGTACAAACGCAGATGAGATGGTAGATGACAACGCTGCAAGGTAGTCTAGCGTTGACCGCTGTTTTCTGAAACTAGATTGGATATTGATCAGAAGGTTTTCCAATTCCAGAAACCATACAAGGCGACGATTTATCATTCTTTCTAAAAATTTGCAAACGCAGCATATCAGAGAAATCGGTCGATAGTGCGACGGATTAGAACGATCTTTTCCCTCTTCGGAAGTGGAATACTTATGGCCTCACGTCACGGAGCAGGGACGGTATGCTCATTCCAAATAGAGTTAAATAACTTCAGAAGGAATTTTATGCCTATCTCTGGAAGATGTTTTAGCATCGCATTATGTATTTGATCAGGACCACGGTCTGTATCTTTTGAAGACGCATTGGCAGAGGTCAGCTCCGTCATAGAGAAAGGAATGTTATATTCCTCGTTTCTGCAACTGGAGAAATCTAAGCAACATCTTTCCACGCGAGCTTTCTGTTGAAGAAGCAATGGAGAAAAACCGGAGGAGTTAGAGACTCTTTCGTAGTGCGATGCAAGTTCCTCAGCGATGACTTCCGGTGAAGTTACAATCTGTCCATTTACATTGAGACCAGGGATGGGAAAAGAGGATCATGTACCATGAATTTTGCGAATTTTCTTTCATACGACTGACGGTGGCGTACGGCTTGTAAGAGATGAAATGTAAGCCTTCCGAGAGGACGATTTACTTTCTCAAAGAGTGCGTTTTGCTCTGGCTCTGCACCTTTTAAACTCAATGAGATTTTGAACAGTGGGATACTTGTTAAACCGCGATAATCCTTTCTTTCTAACGCTGACCGCCTTTGAACAATTCGAATTCCACCATGGAACAGGGCAATGCCTCTGATTACGTGATGATTTAGGGATGGCAACATCGGCGGCTTTGAGAAGTGCGTTAGTGAAATGGGATGCCTTAGCATCCACATCGGCGAAAGGCTCATCGCAAAGATTGCGTTTGCCTTTCTTCCCAGTCTGCTTTTTTAAATATCCACTGAGAGAAGCGTGAAACGGAGGGGCAAAATGTATAAGAATCGGGTAGTGGTCACTCCCATACAGATCATCAAGAACTGTCCAGTATAAAATTGGAGAAAGAGAGCAGATGGCTAAATCCAGCACCGTGAAAGATCGGGAAGCTGTACAGAAGTGGTGGCCCGTGTGAAGGAGCGCTATATCTCGGCTAATTAACAGTTTTTCAATGATATGAACCTTTGGGCAGTTGTGTGAAGAACCCCACATCGAATTATGGTCATTGAAATCTCCGACAATAATTAATGGGGATGGCAACTGGTCCACCAAACAAGCAAGATCTTTCTTCTCGAATGACTGCTCGGTGGGGATATAAACGTTACGTGAAGTAAATGTAAGGAATGGAAGGCTCACTCTCATACACACAGTCTGAAAGATGCTTGATATAGAGACTACTTTGGCATAGACTGAAGCGTCTACGACCACAGCGACTCCACGGTGTGTCCGTAGACCGTCTTCTAAGTCCACCCTATAACAGGTATAGCCACGAGAGTAAAAAGAGTGTTTAAGTAAGTGATGTGTTTCTTGAAGACATACTATTTGAGGAGAACGACGAGAAAGTAAGAGCTTTAGGTCGTCTGAACGGACATGAATGTAATTCAGATTCCAGGAAAGAAGAGCCAAGGTCTGGAGTTTATCTGCTCTTTCTTCGATGTTTGGATATTTTTCCTGTGGACGACTTTAATGTCAGACCCTGCTGTGGTCTCCTCCCTGGGATAGTCGCCATGATCACTGCTAGAATGATCACTTGCGGATATAACAAGTCCACTATTTCTGCTACGACATGGGAATCCGACTTTAAAGCGTCAGTTCCTCGGGACTTAGGGGAGCGAGTTCTCCGCTTGGGACGACCCCGAGATTGTCTTCAGGGGGATTGTTTCTTCGCGGGTTTCGCTTGCTGAATGTTAGTTGAAGTTGAGGTAGAGGTGGAGACAGATTTTTGTTTGGGTGATCCCCTTTACTTTGTAGGTATAAGGATTTTGCACCCCAGAAATTCGTCTTTTAAGACAGAGAGATCATCCAATGATGCCTGAACACCAGAGCTACACATCTTGGGTTTTACTATGTCCTCCAAAACCACCTGACAGACAAAAGAAACTGTAGATGGTTTTGGTGCGGTTACTCCTGTTGCGTAAGATATTTATCGAATTTTCGATAAGGTACCGACGCCTGGCCTCGAGGAAAGACACCCTTTCCATAAAGCGGATCCTTTAGGTGTCGTTTTCTATGATGTATTTTGCGCAGTTGTTGGAATTGAAAGGATGACTTTCCTTACAATTCACGCAGCACGGAGGCGACGAGCAAGCTGACGACTCGTGCGACGGCTCTCCGCAAATAACACACACTTCGCTGGGTGACTTGCACCGGTGGACTATGTGACCGAATCTCTGGCACTTGAAGCAACGCAGAGGATTCGATACATACTGACGCACACGCAGGGCATAAAAACTGCAGGATATGGATTCCGGTAGAGGGGGCTTATCAAACGTCAGAACCAGTGTGGAGGTGGGGAGTAACTTTCCCAGCAACTTTCTCTTAATTCTGTGTATACTTACCACGCCTTGGGGCTCAAAGAATGCTTCATTTACTTCAAATGAGTAGAAACTGTGTTGTAGAGACGTAAATATTTACAAAATAAGTGCAATCGTTGCTGTAAGATTTTAAATGATCCATCAAACGACTTAAAAAGTCTTCCAAAAAAATTAAAAATGTTGGAAAAGCATTGTACAAAACATAAGTTCTCATCTGAGGTTCCTAAAGGTAGCAAATCAAATGTTCAATACAACAATGATTTTATTATTAATATTTAAAGCTCTTTTATTGCCGAAAAAATTTATTGCTTTGTAATTATGTTTGTTAAATGCAATTTGCTCGCTTAAGTTAGCAATCATAACTTAAATGAATCAATAATGGTTCTGGATTATAGAAAGTATATTCCAATATTGTATTGCTACTTTGAAAAATGTATTGCTTATTATTTTCATACTGTTAAAGGGCCGTTTTCCTACATTCAGATTATTGCGGGGCGCGTTATGCGCTCGCCATTCGGGCTGCGTTCCCGCGGAGCGCACAGTGTTCAGTAGAATTGTTTTCCTAGCCAGCGTCGTGGTCCGAGAGTTACGTTCGTGGGAGACCGATTCACTAGACGGTCTTAAGAATCGCAGGTTTTTACCACGAGATCACTCGAAGAAATGAAACACACAAAAGTTTTTACTACGCTTTATTCACGACGTAGTCGTGTTGGAGGTTACATTACAAATGAGCTAAGGAAGTCTCTCGTTCTTCCCTTTTATACCAATCGATTTCCAAACGTATAATTCCAACACAGCAAACAGCCCATTCCTAAATTTCTGAAATATAAAGTGACAGATTAATATTTCCGGGGAAGTCGCTATAGTGTCTTCTAATGGGCGACGCGTGCCTGCTGAAGACAGCTCGCACTATGAAGGGTTCCACTGTGTGCTGTGCATAACTCGAGTATTGTACCGAGAGTTCTCAGTCGTGTTGCTGCTTGGATACTGTTGACGTCTCTAGGGTCATGGATCATGTCATGGGTCGAAAAAGTAAATTCAAAATTTCTGTATAAATGCACACCGTTTCACGCCTTTGTTGAACCCCATTTATGCACTTTTCAGTCAATATAGACCATAAGGGGCTGCAGGATTAAAAAGGGTCATTGTTTTTCTCTTTATCTAAATCGAAAATATGCGACAACTTCGAGCGTAACATTGGTCGTATAAAAAGATTATGTAGAACTAATTCTTAACTTGGATATATTGTAAATCACAATAGTTCTTTGAATTCCAATAAATACACCTGTCTCATTTTACGTAATTCAACTAAAAATAATAATACTAGAACAAATTAAACATTCGTTTACAACAAAGCCAGAAATTCAAAAAAATGAAACGACTCTTTTTTACATAATTCAATATAATACTTAAAATCAGTGGTTTGATTATCACAAAATTACTCGTATGTGTAATGAGTAATGAACAATTCATTTTTTACTTTCTCTTGTTTGAAAAATAAATATTTATGTTTCTAATCTAACTTAAACCACGTTATTGTATTACGAAAAAGATCTGCAATAATTGTTTTTGTTTGCAAGTTCAAGAAAATTTTAGATTTAATTTAAAAATTAAGTGTATTTAAACTATATTCTAATTATTCGAAATGTGATCTATAACCATTGATAGGAAAGCAGGTGTTAATACTTATATCAAGTCAACTTTAAATTAGGTTTATTTTAGTTTTTGTATTTTTTATTAATTTTGATAATTTATTATTATTATTTATTGACTGGGAATCGTTTAAACTATTTCCTAACGATTTAAAAAAAATAAATGTATCAACTGTTACATATATTTATTTGCTGGTGTACTAAATCCACGAAACATGATTAACAATAGCATTAACAAGATAATTTGTGACAATACTCGGACCAAGACGGCTGTGAAGAACGCTGGCTAGGAAAACACTTCTACTGAACACAGTGCGCTGCGCGGGAACGCAGACCGACAGGCGAGCGCACAACGCGCTGCGCTGCGCAATAATCTGGGTGTAGGAAAACGGCCCTTTACTTATGAAATTAGCAAGCAGTACATCTTTCAAAATAGTAATAAAATATTAGAATGTATGTTCTATAATCCAGAAGCATTATTGATTCATTTAAGTTATGATTTTCTAGCTTTATTCTTAAACGAGCAAACTGCGTTTAACAAAAAAAAATTACGAAGCAAAATTTTTTTGGCTGCAATAAAATAGCTTTAAATATTAATGTAATCATTGTTGTATTGAACATTTGTTTTTCTACCTTTAGGAACCTTCTCTTCTGTACGGTAGGAGTTCAGAAGTTACAAAACGCAAGCTACTTAAGTAAATACTCTCAAATAGTTTCTTTAATGGAATGTATTAGGATCTATGTAGAACCCCTGTCATTTCAGAAGTGTAGAAGGTAGGACTTAATCATCATCAATTGCTGTTCTCTTTATAATAATATCTTGGTTTAGATGAGTTCGACGATATTACTGCAGTTATTGCTATAAGATGTGACTTAGATAAGAATTATGCTGAAATTATAACTCATGTTGATATCATAAGAATTAATTTTACCTCCTGCATTTCCGAATGCAGCAAGTGTTCCGAATCATTTACCAGTACATGAAGACAGAGAATTTGACTTACAGTATAAGAATAATGACATAAGGAGATATTTTTATGGAGTATGTTGTAGACATAATTTATGATGTAATAAAAAACCGGAAACTAATTTGTGTTACTAATGTTTATTTTAATCTCCATTAAAAAATTGGCACATATTGTTTTGTAAGTTTTGATCAGCCTATGAACTTCTGTGTTCATTTTCAGAATATGAAATATAGCAACTTGTCTGTTGTGATAAATTTCTAATAGACTTGGAAATTATCATTTTCCAAGTATAAGATTGCAAGTTTAAGAGCTGTCTCAAACTTGCGATCTGACTATAGTAATATCAGATATTGAGGTCACAAGTATACATGATGATTTTCTGGGATGCGAACTATTGAAAGAATATTTGATTAATTTTGTTCTTTCAAGGCAATTGCAGTAAATCCGTTATTTTGAAAATAATATTAAAAATATTTGCATTGTAAAAAGTAATTACCCATTCATTTTTATTATATTTTTTATGCAGCATACGGCGTAGTAAGAATATTGTTTTAAGTTGGTAGTGTTCGGGAAATTAGTCCGAAATATTCGTGTTGGACTTGTAATATTCATTACCTTCACTTTTGCGATGCGAGTATTTTTTTAAAATTTATTTGTATTGATGCTAACTTCTTCATCACTTGCAAAAATCGTAATAAACTCATGTCAATAAAAGGTTATCGATTTTTAATGCTGAAACTTCAATTTGATATTGCAATAATAAGAAATACTTTGTACATAATGTAATATAATTTAAATATTTTCATCAACGTTTTTTTTTAATAATAAATGAGTGATCATTTGATTAGAGTCTGATACAACCATTCCTCCTTAACGCTTTGAAATTAACTTTTTTCTGCCATTTTATCCTTCAATCTTCGTTTCGTATACAACTTGTTACTATTACTATTTTTTTACTTTCTTCTTAAGATTTACCCTTTTGGTCTTTCTTCTATTGTTATTTTCTCCCCCTTCAATACCTGTAACGTACTGCATTTACAGCTCATCTTGTATCTTTTCGCAGGCGCTACGCTTGTGTATGCTTCGATGGATTCTCTGGAGATGACTGCGGTCAAGGCCCCCTTTGCCACCCTGGAAGACACATATGTGAAAATGGAGCCAGTTGTAGGTGAGTACATGAATTAATTGTGACTCGAAATGTTCTCACCTGACAATTTTTTAGGAAGGTAGGATTGAATCTGAGAGAAATCAAGAAACCCAGGAGAGAATCTAGCTTCGAACGCGAGACAGTGGTGGAACTATTGTAATAAAGAAGAGCGATAGTTTTCCATTGTATATGTTATCCCTAGCGGAAATAGTAAAATGTCATGAAGCCAAATCCTAGATTACAAAAATTAATTACAGAAAAGTCATTTCTAAACCGTATCCTGGGAAGTAATACTGCAATAAAGTTCAAAAATCTTTAATACTGTAATCCATTGTTTGTTAAAAAATATATTGTTTCTACGAATTCCAAAGAGAATGTACACTCTATCAACTGTAGAAGGTTCAGAAAAAATAGTCTGGGGAGGCCATTCTTAAAAAAAACATATCACAACAGAGTGCAATTTTTTTAAATAACCTCTATCAACCTCTCACTCCATACATCAATTTAAAATCACGCTTTGTAATTAGCAATGGAAATTAAACAAACTACATATTTATATATTCTGTTCTATTTCTCATAAAATTTCTTGGGCTAATGTCATTTTTTATTGGGTTAATTTTGCTTAAATATTTATTAAAATGTTCATGATTAAGTCCAACAGCGTGCTCCCTCGATTGAGCCATCTTCTTTTTTTACAATATGTAAATAACCGGATCGATCCCCGGTGAGGTGGGGGCCTCAACATCCAGACATCCAGGCCTACTCAGCCTGCTGTAAAATGAGCACCAGGATCCATCCTGGGGTCGAACCGGTCGGAGCGAGATGCTGACCACATCTCCTCCTTCTAGTCCCGGGGTCAAGAAATCGTGCGAGCTCTACCCTCCGTGAAGGCCAAAGCCCAAAAAGGATAAGAAGAAGATGAAATAACGTGAACTTAGTTAAATCTGTTAACTTTTCCTTCGCCATTTGACTGGGTATGGCGAAGACCTCGACGGCAATGAAGGCGGACTTCGGTACGGTGGAGCTGGAGGAAGAGGCAACTCAGAAGAGGATTTCTGAGAACAATGGGAAAGTAAAAATAAATTTATATTATTTACCAATCTGCGCGTTGAAGTCACCCGAGTGAATTTTAACGTGATTTTTTTTATATTATGTAGTCAAGTTAGTTCCAGAATTCCTTCGCTTCTTTAGGTTCTTCCTTTTTGGTGATATGTCAGAATTGCTTCTGGAGTAGAGGACTTCTAACAGGATTTTACTGCTCCTGGGACACCGCGTTGAGGCTCCTCTGTGCCCTGGACCACCGCCTGTTTTCAGACGGCTTCCTTATGACGGGAATGACAAAAATGACATGGGAATGAGGTGAAATGATGATGAGTGAATGTTGTGGTGGAATGAATGAATGGCTGGGGAAACGGGAGTACACCGAGAAAACCTGTCGTTAATACCGCTTCGTCCAACACCGCGAATTCTACTTGGATCAGCCTTGGGTTTGAACCAGAGTCACCAGACGTAGAAGGCGAGTACACTAGACACTAAGCCATGAGTCACCCTAATTATCCCAGTGTCCTTAGCTTGTATCTCAAATAATGTTTGTCTAATTCGATGTCTATGGGTAGTATTCTGAGGATTAGCTGCTTAGTTTTTGTGGAGGTACTTGTATAAGCTCCAGTCCAGTATATTATGCATTACCTTTGGTAACTTGTTAGTCGTTGTAACATGTGAACTAATTTTGATTTCGCATACCAAACACTACTGCAATATAGTATGTGCGGTATCAATACCCTCTTATAGATTTTAATTATCTGTGTTGTTCCTATGTTATAACGATTTATCCCCACTCGCATTAAGCCGGTGTTATCGTTGAGGTCACATCAGTATATTTTGTAAGGAGCAGAAGGAGACTTGTGGGTCACAGGGGCATTATCATGCAGAATGTCACAGAAAATGCGAAGCGAGGGTATGTTCTAATGGCATTAGAAGATACGGAGAGGGTACTCATAGGAGTAAGTTGTGGGCAGAGTGTGTGATGGCAAAACGGCAATTAAGAAATAGATCTTATTATGGAGATTGTTTATACAAACAACACCAGCCACGTCACAATCTGGAACCCTGCATCTCACCATGCCACCTTGCCAAACAATGAATCAGAACGAATTAATAAATGCTCAAGAAATAATATAAGAGATAAGACTGGATGTTAAATTGCTTGATGGTCAGATTATCTTCTCATTGTTTAGATCGAAGAATGCATTGAACATGCTATTTAAGATGAAACTATTAACACGACATAATGTCAGAGAAAGGCACAAACATTCAATATTGTAATGTAACATAAAAGAAATTACAAATTAAAAGTGAACTAAATATAGTGAAAAGGTTTGGAGAAATGACATTTTAGAAAGGGAAAAAAACATCATTGATTGATTATATACCAGTAACAAACAGGTGAATGGGGAAAACTTGTGCATAAACAACTATGACGGGAATCATGAGTGACAATAAAGCGCATAGGAATTAATGGAATAGAACAGGAGATGGGTGAAAACCAGCAAATGTTTCGTATCAAATATGCCCCAATCTATGATACGAAACATTTGCTGGTTTTCACCCATCTCCTGTTCTATTCCATTCAATCGTATGTTCCTTAAAAATTAGAACAAAATACGATGGTTGTGACGAATGCAGACGATATTACGTTAGTAATTTACGGCAATAGTCGGCGTGAAATAGAGGATAACAGTGCAAAAGTCATGGCATGCTGTAAAAGCAAAATTCAAGCATTTAAATTGAAATTGTTGGAGACAAAAACAATTTGAGTTGTCTTTGGCAATGTAAATGTAAAAAGAAGAGATCCAAGTTGTTCAGATATTTTTATCATGTGTTGTTATGAAGACAAGTGAGTCATCTCTTAAACTCACACTTTGTGTAAGATGAGTAACACATCTCAATTGCTAAACCTTTGTGCTCAATGAGTCGCCACGGCGTCCCGTCTTGCGATTGGCGTGTCAACTCGCGCCATTAGCGTGAGTTTAAGGACAACGAGCCATGCCATGTGGTCGCACTTGTCGCGAACAGGCAATCACTTCACTCTATCTCCGGAGGTCAGCAGTGCGCATTCGGCATACTCTCTCAAGCAGTCGGCAACCGTCGACTCATTCAGCATTGGAATCATCACGCCGCAGCCAGGCAGCCACGGCTCGCGCTGCTTGCTGGCGGTCATCTCATCGCCTCTTATCTGGCATCATGCCAAACTCTTTCTCGGGTGGTCGGCAACCGTCCACTCACTCATCAACAGTCAGTCACTCTCCATCACTGGCTGGACAAGCATGGCAATCCTCTCGCCGCAGCCTGGCAGCCACGGCTCTCGCTGCGGGCGCACTCACTTGCTGGCGGTCATCTCATCGCCTCTTATCTGGCCCCAGACACTCTACTTGAGCAGTCAACGGTGAGCATTCGCAAGACACTTCGCTCTCTAACCTCGTATGTCTGGTAAATAGTTCCTATTAGCGAACTAAGGGGCCAGTGTTAAACAAGAAAACTATTTATGAACAATTCAACCTCGTCTGCGAAGAAACCTGTCTTCGCACTACTACTCTCGTTAGTCGGCATGTTATCTGACATTTTTTTGCTTCAATCCTGCACCAGGACGCAGTAAAAGGCATTTTCGTGTACGTGAAGATATGGCTCCAATTTATTGGTTTTCAACTCAACTTCACTGAACATCAACAGAACAATTCAACTGAACTTCAACTACGACGTCATCTCAGCTGAATTTCAAGGATCATCCCATCGCGATGTATCATGGGAACTCAATATTGTATCATTCTTCTCCATTACCTTCACATTGCAGGTTTTATTAAACTGTTTTTGTTGGCAATCACTACTAATCTGCACCTCATCCTTTCCTCATTCTTTACTGTTACATATAGTTGGTCCTTCGAACCTAATCACCCCATGTGCAGATAAGTTAGTAAATTGTTTACACAGTTTTGGTCCTCTGAACCGGATATATACTTTCACATACATCCATTTGTGTACGAGACAAAATGTTTATATACAAGTGTTAACAAGTATAAGAAGCACATTATAATATAGCGACATGTTTAATACTTAGGGACAATCTTGGATGGGAGATTTAATTTCAATTACTTTTACAATATATGATAGACAAGGTCAAGAAGTTATATCATAGTTTACGTGGGGTTTGTTTCAACATGTTAAATTTGCCGTATGAACATTGCTAATAATTATAAAGGAGGAATACGGCCTGTAATGAGGTATTGTGCTAGTATATAGGTGCCCAGGTTGCCTCATACACATATCTAGAGAAAAATCGACAACTATCCCTTCTCCATGAAGTGTGTGTTATGCCTCAGACTCAACACAAGCGGTAGAGGTATTACTAGAAATTATGTCATTACATCTGCATCTTCAGAAGCTCTAGCTAAGGTACAGGTTGAAGAAAATGGGGAAGAGTAAATAAATAATGTGACGTTATCCCAGAATGATAAGAAGGTAAAAGGAAAGTTAAAGCTAAGAGCTGCATGATAGAGCTAAGATGTAGTTCAGGTCAACGCCAGCACTAATGGAGTTGTTGAAAGGGCATGGTAATTTTCGGCTTAGCTGGTGCGAATTAAGAAAATTGAGAATGAAGTCTGTAATTTGGGAGAACAGAGTGTTAATGCATGTTATATGGGACTGCAAATTTTACCACGAAGAGAGAAAAGATTTAGTTGTATCACTGATATGGAATGGAATATGTAAAATCTACAGCATAATCAAGAACGAGCTTTTTTAAATCTCGGCAGAATTTTCCAGTAATGTATGTATGCAGGACGAAGAAAGAATAGCAGATATGCACAGTCCATCCCGTGGTGAGGACGAGTGCGCCAATGATCTGGCAAAAATGTGCAGTCTCCAAAATGACAAAAAGAGAAGAACAGACACAAAACCATCCATTAAAAGGCAGAGAAAATAGATGCAAAATAAATAAAAAATAAGCAACATTAGCCCACAGCCTGCAGGGTTCACTAACATGGTTGGTGAAGTTTGTTTGTGACCCATTTGATTAACAGAGAAACCATTTTCTGCAAACGTGCTATCCACTGCCTTACTCTTTACTTTTACTGTGTGGTCAAATATTTATTAAAGAGAAAGTTTTCTTGAATGTACCTGAAACTGAATTATCAGTGAAAATCTGTCAATTACGGAAGAGCAGCCTCCAGTTTTGAAATAAACGGATGTTTAGTGTCGTAAAAGGGAAATCAAGAAGAAGATTTTTTTAGATCTGGTATCAATGTTTGAGGAAGGTTGCTGAAGAACATTAAGAGATATGATGAAAAATGAGTGAAATGTGGAACGATGTTTCTACACATGTGCGGGCAGGAAATCGCAAATTTTAAGGAAACAAAACCATCTACTCAACTGGAATTTAAGATAAATCACCTACTTAAAAACTGCCTTCATTAAAAGAACCCGCAGAAGTTTAGTGTCAGTAAAATAAATAGTATTTTCGTATTTTTTAAGGAATGGCCAAATGTAATTGTTTCTCTCTCTGTGTCTCCAATACAATTAGAACATACCCTCGCTTCGCCTTTTCTGGGACATTCTGCATGATTATATCCCTCTGATCCACAAGTCTCCTTCTGTTCCTTATAAAATCTACTGATGTGACAAAATCTACTATGACACCTGGTATGTGAACTCATCCATCCTCAAATAAGGAAACATGCAGAATCTTTCCCTTCCATTGAAAATGAGAAAAAGAGCAATGAAACTTCTGGAAATCGAAGAAGCACAACGCCGGCCTCTAATCATTGACAACGGAGTAGGACACTGCAACATGTGTGGCAGACAGCGGGAAAGGACAACCCGGAAGTAGTTTGGGAGTATGTCCATAACACTCCGGTATTGTTAGTCTATCTTGCTTTAATGGGATAAATAAAAAAAACTTGGTAAATTTCGTCAAAAACTACAATAAATATAACTTTTGTAAATGCTCAAAATTTACATTGTTTAACGTATTTTTCCAACAACATAAGTATTTTTCTAAATTAATTTTTACTTAAAGTGTTTATAATGAAATTTTCTAAGGAAAATATTAGTTAATTTATTTACCATATCCTGAAAATAAATTAAGATCCAGAGCTTCAAAGTTTTCCAATTTTAAATACGCAAAGAGATGATACAAGTATATTATTGAAAAAGTTATTGTTATGGTCACTTAAAGAACAAATAAATAGTATATTACATAGAAACAAATTAAAATGAAATATTTAGATACTAAAAATACAAAAAAAGAAAAAAAAAACTTCGAGGGGAACATCTGTAGTCCGCGCAAGAATTGGCGTTTCACAACAACGCGTGATTACCGCAGGGTTAAACGATACATGTGTTTATTATTCCACACGTGCTTATAATTTGTCGAGAAAACAAGTAAAGATTTTTAACTTTAGGCTGTGCGCTTCCTTATGGTAGAACTAGCATAGGTAGAATTAAATCCCTAAAATATCTTAAATCGGTCTAAATAAACAGAGTAATATGTACTTATTGTGATTTCAACTTGAGAAACATACCTCACTGTCCATTTAAATGAAATAATTGCAATTATAATTGATAGAGTTATACATTGCGTCTTATAGGAGAAACATTTTTCGAAAAAAAATAAAAAAAGATCAACTTTTAAATCACGAAAGTGATGAAATTTTACTTCGATTTGTAGTAAACTTACCGTTATATTTTCTACACCACTCTTATCCATAGGTTACCGGACATTTGAGAGATCTATTTAACATTTTCTGAGGTGACATTTTCTGAGTAAACACGACGGCCGCCTTGTTTGTAAATGCTCTAATGCATTTCAAACGAGTCAAGCGAATTCCTAAATATTGTTTGTACTACATTATTTACTCATAGATAGAAATTAAATCATATTTTTCATAATTTTTATTCATGTTTTTGTTTTTTAAGACAATTACAAAAAAAATAAAGAAAGCAATTATACATATCAGTAAATTGACTCCCTTGGAGTTCTTGTCTCACCTTAGTATTCTCGAAACCATACCCAAAAACCATTACTCCCTGTGTCCCTTTACCGTTACAAAGTTTCAATTTCGTCTATTTTCATGATCGAAATTTGAACATAATCTTAACACCTCATGGATTCAAATGAATTTTTTGTTTTCTTTCCTATAAAATTTTTACTTTTGTCCATATATCCATATGACAAAACTTTTTGGAAGTCCCTCGTGCATGGCATGTGAATTTGTCTATGTCCAGTTACAAATTCGTCAAAATTCCGTTTTCCAGATTTTCAGAAATTTTTAATGTTCGAAATTCAACTCAGACAAATTCTAACCCAGTCGTAAACTTTAACTTTATTCTGTCTGCTTGTAATTCTTTTGTTAAATTAGGACTTTTAATTTTCATATATTTTCATTGTTTAATTTAATTCATAATTTTCATAATTTAATTTTCGTAATTTAATTGACTCAGAAAATATCTCCAATTCGGACCAGGAACTGATTTGTTTTTTCTTTCATTCATTTCATTCTTTTTTTCATTCATTGAAGGTGTTATGAAAAATATGTTGACGCAAATATTCGCCTCAAAAAACAATGAATATTTTCAACAAATATTCATATTCTCATTTCTATATTCTTAATATTCGATAACTACAATATATGCTTGTTTAACCCAGCCTTTTTCCATTTCATGTGGGATCGGCAAATTAGTATGGATATATGATGCTTAATTTGGTTTTGGCTGGGGAATACTAGGGGATGCCGGATGCCCTTCCTGCCGCACCTCCCGTAAAGCGGTGAATATGAATATGTGGGTGAATGATTATGAGTGTATGTTGTGGTGGAATGATGTTTGAACCGGCGTCCCCACAGGAAGTGGGATATATATATATATATATATATATATATATATATATATATATATATATATATATATATATA
>NNCF01127292.1:428217-461530 GCA_002313205.1 Laupala kohalensis
CTATTCCTCCTGTCGCCCCCATACACCGTTACAACTTGCACTCAGGAGTACGATGTGGTACTCGAAGGTGACAATCGCGTTCAGGTACTGTGTGCGAGCTTCATCCGGAACTAGAAGCTGTACCAATTTCTAATTCCTCTCCACAATCTAACGTCGATTCCATTTCTCGTGAGTCACAAACTCTTTGCGAAAATAAAATAATTATATTTCATCATAATGTCCAATCCCTTTCAAACAAATTGACAGACATTGAAATTCTGGTACACGAAAATCGATTCGATTTGCTATGCCTCACAGAGCATTGGCTTTCAACTAACAACATCAACGATACTGCTATTTCTAATTATTATTTAGCAAGTTCTTACTGTCGGCAAAATTTTAAAGGCAAAAATCCCCACGGAGGTACGTGTATCTACGTTCGTAATGATATTTTATCTTCTCCACTGACAGGCTACGAGAACTTCTGCGTAGATAGTGTGTTCGAAATTTCTGCAGTTGAACTGACCGACACCGGTATTGTTGTTTTGTGTATTTATAGACCTCCTCAATCAGATCTTGACATATTTTTTCGGAACTTCGAAAATGTTTTAGAACATATCGCACATAAATCTACTAAATCTATCGTTATATGTGGTGATTTCAATATCGATTTCTTGAGTACATCCGACTCTGCACATTCACCAGTTAATCGATTCAAGAATCTTATCGACTCCTTCAACCTTATTACTACGATAAATGACCCCACTCGCCTCTCCGGCTCATCTCAAACATTGCTAGATCAAATTATAGTCAACAATGGAATCTCGTATCTCTCTGAAGTGTTTATCGCCGGATACAGTGATCACCTTGCTCAAGTATTGACTATTAATAATACACTAAAACCGCTTAAAATCCTTTACAAATTTACAAGAGAGTTTAATGACATAAATAAATCCATATTCGTAAATTATTTGCGTGAAGAAACATGGAAAGATGTTTACAATTGCCAAAACACCGACGACAAATTCAATGTATTTATCTCAACATTCCTAAAACATTACAACTCTAGTTTTCCCATAAAACGCAAGTTAATTAACACAAAAAAATACAATAGATGGATCACCCTAGGGATAAGAATTTCTTCAAAAAACAAACGCCGTTTATATTATCTTTCAAAACGCTATAACCAGCCACCCGAATTCCATAATTATTTTCGTAAATATAAGACTATTCTCCGAAAAGTAGTCTATGCAGCTAAAGTTATGGAAAACGACAGGCATATACTAAAATCGAACAACCGGATGAAAGCCATGTGGAATATTGTTAACAATTACACGTCAACTTCTGAAAATCGCGAAGAAAATGTTTCTTTACTAAACGATGGCAAGATCGTGTCAAATCCTCAGGACATCGCAAGTTTGTTTAATTCTCACTTCTCAGAAGTTGGTAAAATAACGAACTCAATATATCCAAATCAATGTCCTCCAATTATTACCACCCACATACCCAATTCTATGTTCACTTCCGAAACTAACGCCAGTGAAGTCATGGGAATCATCAGCTCCTTAAAAAACAAATTTTCACGAGGCATAGATGATATACCTGAGTTTATTGTTAAATCTTCGTCCCACGCTATATTAAATCCACTCGTAAATATTTTTAATAGTTCTTTATCGGAAGGGGTGTTTCCCAATATATTTAAGAGAGCTAAAGTGAAACCTTTACACAAGAAAGGAAACAAACTTAATATTGGAAATTACCGACCAATATCTCTACTACCCACTTTCTCAAAAATCCTAGAAAAATTGTTCTATAAGCGTCTTCTAGATTTTTTATCAAAATATAACATTCTCTCTGACGATCAACACGGTTTTAGGAAATCCTTTTCCACTACAAGCGCCATATTTTCCTTCTTAAACGATGTTACCACATCTCTAGACAGTGGAGAAAATCCTCAGGGTGTTTTTCTTGACTTATCCAAAGCATTCGATGTCATCGATCACGGAATTCTCCTTACCAAATTGCATTCTTTAGGCATTCGTGGACTTCCACATCAATGGCTAACTTCTTATTTAAAAGATAGATATCAACAAGTAGAAATATCCTATACTAAAAATAAAATACTTGAGCGTTGTCTTTCAGAAACAAAGCCACTTACTTGCGGAGTACCCCAAGGATCAATTCTCGGCCCTATACTCTTTTTATTGTATGTGAACGACATGTCATCATCCACATCAGATTGCAAAATGGTTCTTTTTGCTGATGACACTAATTTACTATGTAAACACGCCAATGCTCAAAAAGTTTTGTCTAACCTTTCGACTTGGTTCCATGCAAATCGTCTCATTGTAAACACTGACAAAACAGTGTCTATGTCATTTCACAATAGTATCACAAAATCTTTACCCCAGGTTTCTCTTTCTTTAAACGGAACACAATTAAAAACTGTTACAAATACAAAATTCTTAGGTCTCCATATTCAAGACAACCTCAAATGGAATTGTCACATTGACAATCTTAATTCCCAATTAAGCAAATTGTGTTACGCATTCCGAATCTTAGTTAACGCAGTTAGTCCACGTATTTCCCGTTGCGTATATTTTGCAAACGTTTACTCCCATTTACGTTACGGCATTACCTTCTGGGGTAATTCCGGTCAGAGTATTCAAACTTTCAGAATTCAGAAGAGGATAGTTCGGATAATTTGTAAATCTCACCCCCGAAACTCTTGTAAACCTTTATTCAAGGAATTAAATATATTAACACTTCCCTGCATTTATATTTATGAAACAGTCGTGTTTGTTAAGTCCGAATTACTGAAGTGCCACCCTTGCTTTATACGAAACAGTCTCGTTCACGAACACTATACACGCAATAGTAGTAATATTCATCGCCCTAGAGTGTCAACCACTCTTTGCCAAAAGGGACCATACCATTCGGGAATCGTTCTATATAATTCCCTGCCCAAGAATATAAAAGATATTATGAAATTGAATATCTTCAAATCCGCGGTTAAAAACTACCTCCTGCACCAGTGCTTCTACACTGTAAAAGAATTTATTGATTTTAACAAAAGTTAAATTCGTCTTGTGCTTTATCACGCCATTGCTGTAGTACTTTTTAAACAACTTATAACAATTTCAAAAACTATTTTCTTGCATGATTGTGTTGTCTTATGGCTCATATTAATTTAGTTTTATGTGTACTCAACATTGGCACGTTTGTGTACATAAATTCTGTAGCCCCATCCTGGCCCGGGTTTTTCTCCGGTTTTCCTTCGGGTAGAGGCGGATTTATCATACAGGTTCTCTAGGCTTTGTCTAGGGGCGGGTCTATTGTAACAATAAATCGTGAATTTAGTGTTATTTCAATTTTTAAGCACTATACTCAGAATAATCTATAGTTCGATAATAACTTACATGTAATTTTTTGCTTAAAATTACAAACATATTGACATTCTATTAGTATTATAACTCGCAGCTAACTTTTTATCTTATCTAGGAATTTTTGCTGAATTTTTTGAATCCGCCTCTGCCTTAGGGCCCTTGATCGGAATTGATGGGATGGTCCCTTGCTTGCTTCCGGAGAGTAAATTAGTTTTTTTTCCTCCACGTGGTCATACGCAGTTTGTACTGTTTTTTGACAATAAATTTATTTATTTATGCACAAATCCCGAATTTGACCATTGGACGAATTAACGGCCAAAACTAGTTTTGACTGATGCTTTTTTGCCAGAACTAGTTTTGTGCGATTTCAAAAACGATCAATACTAGTTCTGGCAAAAGAATATCGCCCAAAACTGGTATTGGTTGCTTTGAAAGACAACAAGAACGAAGCTTTTCATGATCAGCTCCAAAATAGGAAATAAAGTATTTAGTATTATATATTATTTTCATTTAAGGAATATTAGGGAAAATGGTAATTTTCCGTCTTTTAGTGTTTCTTATGTTCGAATTGGTAGAAAATTATTCATTGAAGTATATTGCTACACGTATTTTATTGAACTGCATTTAACTCGATGCACCGGTAATGATTATGTTTTCACACATAGGACTTTCGGTGCCGATGGGTGAGTGTTTTCTCAAACCCGAGTTCGTGGGTTCAAACCCGGTCGAGGTCGATGGATTTTGGGTGCGAAAATCCACACACGACATGAAGTATGATTATACTGCATGTAAAAGATCACTTGAGCATCACTGAATCCTTCCTGCAAAATTAATTCTTGGCGAAAAATGCACACACGCGGAGTTCTGGTTTCCATCACCACATGGCAGAGGAAGAAATTGCGAATGTAGTTTAGTTCAAAGGGTCGCGACTAAAGAAAAATGGGTCACAATAAAAGGGAGTCGAGATCCATACGCTATTATTATTATTATTATTTTGTCATTTCTCTAATACTCAACCCTGTCGCTGGATATTATTCACCTGCCATTTTATTTTTGGCCAGGCTTTACTTTAGGAAATACAATTAGCCTGATCCGTTATTACCCATTTCATCCCTGCAACACTTGTTACACTATTCCACTAAACTTGACAAATAGTATGTACTTATAGTTTAAGACGATAAAAAATTTCTAACTATATGGCACGTTTGCAATACGACTGCTTTTTGACCTCTTCTAGCTATGTTCGTGGGGAGTCCTAAATCGGCCAGAGTTTTTGGAAAAGTCTTTGGAAACACTCCCTTAGCCGAAATCACTATCGCATAGATATGACTTTGTCCAGCTTCCAGATTGTTTTCATTTGTATTGCCAGTTCCTGGTATTTACTTTTCTTCGCTCCTTCTGTTTTAATGACATTGTGAGTGACAGGTACGGCGATGTCAATTAATTTTGCTGTCTTCGCCCCGGCGTTAATCACAACTAGAAGTGGTTTATTAAAATCGATGGTTCGATTCGTCAGTACCGGTCTATCCCAGTACATGATTCCACCGTGTCCCTCTAACACTGGTGGTGGGGTATACTTGTAATACGGTGGTGTTGTAGCTCTCTGCAACATATTATACTTAAAACCCAGGTCTTGGTAAACAATTTTGGCAAGCTGATTGTGTCTGCAGTGGTAGGCGTTATTAGCAAGTAGTGGGCACCCAGCCATAACATGCTCAATGGATTCACCCGGTCCTCCACATATCCTGCACTTATCCTGGACATCCATCCATAGGATATGCTTTTCGTAGTTTCTCGTTCTTACTACTCTATCCTAGATGGCCATAAGAAATCCCTCAGTTTCTGGGTACAACTGTCCATCTACTACCTAATCCTACGACATTTTCATATCCAGACCAGGTTCCTCCAAGAGCCTTGGGAGCTTTCCGTGCAGTGCTTTCCTCCGTGGGTCTACGCCTCCTCCTTCTTACATCACTTCCTCCGGCAGTTCTGCGGCTAGGTTGAGGGGAGTGTACCCAAAATCTTCTGTTCTTACTGCTTGTATTATACTATTATTCGAGGACCTCAGACCTCTTCTCAGCTTTCTTCTTGGGCCCTACACATTTTCTTAATATTGAGAAGCCCTCTTCCCCCTTCTTTACGGGGGAGATACAAGCATTGGAGTGAGTAATTTCGATGCAAGTACCGGAATTTAGTTAAGAGCCTTCTGGTGGTATGATCTAGGTTGTCCAGATCAGTTGTTGTCCATTTAACTATCCCGATTTAGTAGGTCAGCGTTAGCACTGCCCACGTGTTGATTGCAGTGATTACATTTCTGCCGGATAGCTTCGTGTTCAATACTTTTGTGACTATCTTCTTATATTTTTCATGATACAGGAACTTCAGTTGGGTGTGATTCATTGATCCGTTTTGGGGGATCCCAAGATACTTGTATGCATCCTTTGGGTCAAGTTCCGCAATCTCACATCCCGGGTGACTTTTGGCGACTACCTTCCCATGTTTTATGGTAATGATTGCACAATTCTCAAGTCAAAACGTCATTCCAATGTCTTCACTGAATCGTTTGATTGTATCTATAAGACACTGTAGGCTCTGGTGGTTTTCGTCATACAGCTTCAAATCATCCATGAACAACAGATGAGACATTTTCCTACGGCCTTTTTCACTTGGTATCCACCTGGAAGACTCCCCTTTCAATGTTCACCTCAACCAGGTGCGTGTTACCCACATAGATGTTCGTCTTCCATGTCGTCATCAGTGCTTTAAGGCATGCTATAATATCAGGGGATACTTTTTAGATCTCAAGGGCCTTCAATAGCCAGTCGTGGCGCAGAGTCAAATGCTTTCGCATAATCTATATAGCCAATACTCAGGTACCGCTGTTTGAGTTTAGCTTGCCGGAGAATAACAGCATCAATTGCCAGCTGGTGCTTACATCCCCAAGTTCCCCGGGCACATCCTTTTTGTTTCTCCTCAATCAGACGGTTTCTCTCACAATGGTTCTGGAATCTGCCCGCCAGTAGAGATGTGAATAAATTATATACCACTGACAGACATGTTATTGGTCTGTAGTTTTCGGGCTGGGTCTTCGCCCCTTTTTTGAACACGAGGTACGTCCTTCCTTCTGTTAAATACTTCAGGAACGGTGATGGTCTTTCCAGGGATTCAGTAAACGCACGGACCCACAGCACATGTGTGACTGAGAATACCTTGAGCCAAAAGTTGTGAAGTTTGTCCGGTCCTGGTGACTTCCACTTTGCTGTCTTGCTTAGGGAGTTCTTGACTTCCTGTTTGGACAGATGCTAATTTCCATAGGTTCAACTTGTGAGTATTTACTTTCTATAATTTTGATCCATTCTGCCTGTGTACAATTTTTCGGGGTGGACCAGATCGTATTCCAGTATTGACTATAGCTCTGTTCTGGGATCTCACTTCTAGGTAATTGGCTGTTCGAGCTTACGAAAGTATTATTATTATTAATATTACACATTTCAGAGACGGGTCTCGTTGATTCAAGCTAAGAAGTTGTAAAATAACATTCATTTTGTTAATTGCATCTTTATGCAATTATATTCTTCGTTATTTTTTACATCATAATAAAAATGATAAAAGAAAGTGTTATTACAGGATGAAGAGTATTGTGGTTTTTTAGTTACGATTATGGGACATAATGGGAGAGAGAAATGAGAGTGTCTATCTCCTACTAATTGAAATCTATTTAAGAATATAAAAATGAGTATTTTGTTTTTTCAATTCTTTTTTCTTTTGATAGATAAAAAGGTGGTAGAAGTTTTTCATGTTTTAGTCACTCTCGCTAACGCTATGGTAGTTATTTTCGTTAACGACAGGGTTATTATCTCCAGATCTAATTGAGATGACTCTGTTGCAAACGTTATTAACTCAAACATCTAACAATTTTCAGATTTCACATTTATTAGATAAAAATGGGTAAGAATGTTTGGTGCGTCGTCCTGAATGACACTTCAACGCACAGAGAAAACTGTTAGCGTGAAGTTCTCAGCTCTAGCTCTTATTCTCGTAGGAACAGACAATATTTATCCGGAATGAAAGTTTTCTCTGTATGTAAGGTGCTTCCATTGTAAAATACACAAAATTAAATCATCTAGGTGTAACTATCACTCGTAATGAAAACTTTTAACAGGAAATAAACCACGATCGACTATGTGGCAGTCTCTTTACATAAATATGTACAATAAAATCAAATAAATAAGCAAAACATTTTTTATCCTACTAATACATAAAAACAAGATTTTGTTTGTAAATGTGTTACATATTATCGTGGAAACTAAAAAGAGTTACAGACGTCGGGTTTGTTCCATATGAAGCACAATCATTCCAATTAAAACATACGCAGAATTAAAGTTTGATATGTCGGACGATCAATTATTTACCAACAAAAATAGAGATATTTAAGAATATCACAAAAAGTATTTTCTGGATATGCCACCCGTTGAACTTAGCTGTATAACTCTTATCATTCTAATTATCCACAAAATTAGCATAATTCAAGAACTACGTTATTTACTAAACATCTTATCTTAGCCATATCATACTAGTATATTAAAATAAGGCATAGTATGAATGTTTGTTGTGTATGATCTTGAAAATTAAAAGTGTTATTGACTCTGTCTTTTCCATATCAATCAAAACCATTTAACATAGTATATAGGCTAGTTTAAAACCTGATAAATTGTTTAACAACATTTTTATCAAATGTTAAAGAAAACTACTCTATTTAGAACTTCAGGATTACACACGTTATTTCACGCGTCTAACAATATCAGTCTTATGTACCCGTAAAGTTAGTGAAAACACCCAGAAGAGACAGTAAGCTGTTCTTAGTTTTGACTGCACTTACGAATGGACATTCACGGGTTTTTCGTAAAAACTTTATGCTTTTTTGTAATGGTAATTAATTTTTTTTGCGGTGGTCTAGTGGTAGCGTCCTTGTTTTCACGATCCCACTGAGCTGTAGAGCATAGTTTCAAACCGTGCTCGGCCGAACTGGGTGAGGTTTCCTGCTGGGGTTTCCCTCAGGTCTGGAAAGAATACAGACAAAACTCTAAAAAAATCCTTCCATCCTTACATTAAACCAACAAATTTCAGACATTTCCTCTTGTAAAATAAACCTTGCAACACCTGTCACACAGCACATAGATAACGTCAAAGGACGAACACCAAAATCTTCATAAAAGCCTTCCGTCGATCAGGTAACGGCGCATTCGACGCTCGTCTCATCAATAGAGTCTGGTAATACTAGCTTCCTCAGTTGATTTTCCTCATAGAAAAAAGATTTCTTTTCTAAATCATTACATTTACAACGTTTTGTTCACACAAAACATAAGAGCTCCAAACACGTTCACTCTCCAGCATACAGTAAACCCCTCCTCACATTTCACCAACAACATTAAGGAAGAATCAATAAAAAACACAGCTTATTGTTTGAGGAAAAAATTATCTGATTGGGTGCTCTAAAAATACAGTTTCATTGTCAAGATAACTTTTTATTGGTCTGATCAATAATGCATTGAATTTACTAAGTAAATTCACACTATTTAATAATACGAATAGTTATCAGTTGTTTCAGTATGGAAAAATGACCGAAAAATGAATTTAATAAAGATACAATACGTATTTTACTCCTACTCCGGCTCCTAGCAACGAGAGCTGATGACGCTTTTAGACTGTCTAAGAGCAGTCTGCCCTGCGCTCTAGGGTGCTCCGGTCATTCGCGCACCCTGTTAGTATAAGTGGGAACTAATTATCTTCAACTGTCATCGGTGGGACTAGACGCGTTGTCGCATCGTGGTTTCCCATGGCTTACTGATTAAATATAATATATCTTTTAAGCGGCAATCTCAATTTTGCACAACTGTGCAGGCGCAAGACACACTTGTAAGCAAGAGTTGACTGCCCGCTCCAGGTGTTTTGTAATGTGAAATCTGCATGATCGCTGTAACCGTGTATGTTGGGTTTTTCGAAACAGTTTTGATACGCATTGGTTCATTTTGTAAATATTGATTTTCCTGGAAAAAAATTATTGTATCCTAGTATTCAAATCTTATTTTATGTTTTGTGATAATTAGGAATTCATTTTCTATATATATAATTTTTCGTCAAAATCTAATATTGTCAAACAAAAAATTGTTAAAAATATGAGTTATATTAGTGATCATTAAATGAATGGTTTTCTTGCATTTGGCCAGGAAAATGGCCAATGCGGGTGAAATGGACGTATATATTTGTGCATATCCTACTACAACTCTGGAATGTCTGGAGCAATTTCAACTAAACCTTGTACAAAATTTCAGTTTCCATTCTCATCTGTTAATGCTTTTTAAATGACAATTGTATTTTATAATGTTAAATGTCTTAAAAAGATGTTGTTTATTACGAATATTGTATAAATTATATTAGTTAATTAATATCGCACGAATTTGGATCAATTAAATCAAAGGTTGAAAGTAACCCGCCCTGACTGGTGTTATTTTCTTCATATAGTGCTGGATATATTAAGAGATATGTTGAAAAATAATGTGTGTTAAAAAATTCTTTTATCATTTTCACTACGACGCTGAGAACTTTTCTACCCACCCTTATAGACACAGTGGTTCCACTATTAATAATAATTCTCAAACAGTGGATTAACTTCGATAGCTGGTGGAGTCTCATTGGGAATAGTATTTTAAAGTATTTTTACATCACGATAACTGAAATGTATTAGACATTATTGTATATAATCTTTCATAAGTACTCTTAAAAGTTGGGAGCGACATTGAAAGATTCAGGGGCCAACATCGCATCTTTTCTTGATGTAAGGATTTAGGGATTTCACGGAATTACATTTCGATTGTCGAAAGAACGCAATGATCACAGTTAGTACGATTACATTCTCTCCACTGATTTTAATTTTGAACCGTCTAATTGAATTGTCTGGTACTGGTTGTCACTAATCTGGTAAATAATCAGGCTTCAATTTCAAGGTGAACTTATGTGATAAAATAGTAGGTTGTTTCTGCAATGAAAGACAATTGGACATACAGGGCAGGTATTTGATATCTCTCAGATTTTCAATAAACACTCAGTCACGTTGTAAATCTACCAGAGAGATGTTCGTTTGTAACATTTTCACGGCTAACGCACAAGATTTATCTTAATGATATCTGAGGGAAAGGTAACATGAAGAAAGATTTTAAGGAGTGGGAGATACAAGGATCCGAACAGTGAATAATAAGAAAACATGGGGTATGGAGTATTTCCTAAATTTTTAAGAGAAGCTGTAACCATTTAGCATTAAGATAAAACTGAAACATTTAGCTATATGTATATATATATNCTGTGTGTCTGTGTAATTGGTGGTTTAAAAACCTTATAGACAATACTTGTGGTAGATGTTGGTGAGGGAGGGGACTGCCAGATGTCTCACTGTTGCAAGCTCGTAAGTGGGATATTGAAAAAGGTTGTATTCAAGAATTTCCAGAGAAAGAATAGAAATTTACATAACAAGGAAGGTGGGAGCACAGTGGTAAATTCGTGTAAGTGACAGAGTAGAAGGTTGTCGTTGATAGGGAGACGACTCACACCAACTACACGTGTAAACCAATGAGATAGGGAGAGGTGAATCCCGAGTCTGCAAAAGAATTTTTGGATTCGAAGACGGAGAATCATGTTAAAGGAGTGGGAGGTGAAGATATATCGTAGAAGTGAACGCAGGAAGGGTCTGAGAGGTGTCGCATAGAAAGGGGAGTTGGGGATTTTTCGGGAGATTATTAATGGAGAGGGAACCGGTAAAAAAGATTTTTTCGGTTCAGAGAGATTTGAAGTAAGATCTCTGATTAAGATTTTGGGAGGGGATGTTGGGACACATCTCACTAAGATTATTATGTGATTTATTACTTCTTGAGTTGAGTTGTTCAGTAATATTTCTCACTTCAGTGAAAAACTCGCTAATGAAATCCTCGTTGTAACTCATGCAATTAAGTATCTTTTTCTGAGCTACATTTTTCTTTCAATTTATAATGTGATATCGGACATTATTGATAAATGAGACCCAGGTAGGTATTTGGATTCCATCAGAAAGCGGATATGCTGTTAAAATGAAGAACATGTTATTAAAATCATATTTTTCTAGTTAAAATTATAATTCCGTGGTCATATCAATCGCACATTTTTATAAAAGATCTCAGTAATCTTTCAGGAACTTCTGATTTCTGTCTCATTAAACTAACTAACTGAAAATATTTAGATATTTAATTTGCCACTTTCTGTGACTAACCTTTAATAAAAGGTGCACTAAGCTCAACGTCAGAATAAAATTCATTCTGTTTTTCACCACTATACACTTAATCCATAACCTCACTTTCCTTTTAATCCTACTTATGAGCAGCAAATCTCTACCGTTGAAGAATAAACGTTGTTCGTCTCTCCCGCGAGGATGCGGAGGAACACACATTAATTTTGTACATCTTTTAGTACTCTCATCTCTTATACATAATGCTGAAATAACTTATACACCAAGAAGACAACCCGATTTTCCGGGGAATGTTTGTTGGTATGACACTGTTTGTTCGTCGGTTTGTTGGTATGATATACTACGACATCTTTATCACTTAAAGCAGAAAAATGTGAAGAAAACAAATGTAATAACTGTATTAGTTCGTGACATATTGCCAAAACCGAAAAAAAATACTTTAAGTCATACATCTAAAATCGAAATTCCAAAATATTATTACTTAGTCAAAATAAGCGACATCTCGTCAACACTTCAAGTTCATCTCTAGTACTGTTCTGAGTACATAAATGATTGAGTTTGGAAGGATATAATATATGTATATATATGTATATTGAGATGAACTGTCCAATCTCAATTATAATTCAAACAACAAATAGTTAATCATGACGGATCCGAGAATTTAATCCAATCGTACTCCATAAATTTTCAAGTAAATTATAGCTGCTACAATTATTGCCTGGATATTTTTTTCTCACTAAAATAGAATTAATAAACACTTGTGACAAATCGTAAAAGATCCTTTATTCTCAACTAAATAACATAATAAATACCTTATCTTAGCTCATAACTACTACAGTTAGCATTTCTTTGCTCTACTACATGAAGACATTAGAATTCGACATTAGACATTATATAAGAAATCACAACGTATTGGTTTACACAGACAAGAACCAGAAATAAAAAAATTAAAGAACATTAATAAAAAAATATAGGGACAGATCGTCCAAGTTACCTCTATTGAATAGATAATTACAATTTACAATTTTATTGCGCTCCTCGAATTTTCACTCCATCGATTATCTCGCTAGCACTATTGAAAATAATATGAACTGGCAGGCGTCGCAACGCGGCGTATTACAAGAGTCCGACGTTCCGCATCTACACTCGCCAACTTTTACTCGCAGAAATAGTGACACGCGTCGTCGCTCTAATAATCGTACAACGACTGTCTTTCTACCACTCTCTCACTGCTACTGCCACTGCTACTCTTCCACTGCTGTGGAGCCACACTTCCTTCTCGCAGGTCTCCTCCAGTAGGAGAGGGGAGGATACCGTTGCCAGTGCCTCATTGGGCACTTAGTTTCGCCCAATGTATATATACATACGAAGTTTCCAAGAAATACTGTGACAATACTCTAGGAGAGGTGGGGGCACGTCATAAGGATTGAGAATTGCATAGCAACCCATGGCCGCAACGTCAGGGGTAAGTGGTGGCAGAGAACGAAGACAGGAAAGGAAAAAAGAGAGTAATTCATTTAAAACATTTATTGGACATAATGAGTGAAAATGGTGTCCGATACGAATTCAACTCTAAAGTTACAACAGATGCTCAAAGTTTGCACCATCAGACACCACACATGCCTGACACCGACGGAACATTGACTACCGGACACATTGGAATATACCGGGAGTTTCTTTGATTGTAGCTGCTGCGCAGACGACTCTTGCGACGAGATCCATTTCAGACTCAACAGGATCGCGATACATGAGTGATTTCATGACTCCCCACAGAAATAAATCGAGACTCGATAAGTCCGGTGAGCGTGCGGCCAGGGAACCGGTCCACACGCCCAATCCATCGATGCGTGAATGACCTGTTCAAATGCCTACGAACAGCCAGTCCAAAATTAGCAGTCGCCCTATTATGTTGGAATCACATGCTGCGCCTCGCATTTGCTGTAACATCTTCAAGCGAGCCGGTAAGAACCTGTTCCAGAAAGGTCTGATAATTCGCGACGGTCAAGCGGGATGGTAAAAGGTACGGGCCGACTTAGCCGTACGATAACTTTTGCAGCCATGGGTTGCTATGCAATTCTCAATCCTTACGACGTGCCCCACCAGCCCTAGAGGTTTGTCGCCACATTTCTGGGACATCCTGTTTCAAGATAGTAAAAAACTTAAAAATACATATAACAGCCACTCATATATTGGACGAAAGAGTTTCGGCTTTTGCCATCGTCAGATATCTAGAAAATACATTTATTTTTCTCTCTTCTGTTTACGTGGACCGACCGTTTGAGGAAAGAAAAGATAAGAATTTCCTGTTATCTTAGGAATTTCGAATGTGAAGTTTGAAAAATTTGCTGGTTCTTAGGGACTAGACGATACCTAATTCACGAGCTGTCACATCTATGAATTGGGAATGTTTGGGGAGAGTTTCAAAAATGATAATTTTAAAATACTCATTAATTTTTTTATTATACAATTTAATGCGCGGGGGGACAAGTAGAAAAGAATTGGATTTATCGCAAGAAGCTCTGTGATTGTTCATCCCGATGTTCAGACTAGTTGTTTCTTCTACATACAAACTTTTACAGATAGTGCAGTCTGGAAGATACATGCAATTTCTGGAGGTGCATTCACTGGAGTTGGAAAAGACACAGAAGAATCAACGATGTTACAGGTTTTGCAACTAGGTGTTTCACAGCATTTTGTGCTTGATGAGAAAGTGACCTGGCTGAATTCTCTGTTGCTTCTTAAAAACGTTTTTGGGTTAGGGCTTTTCATAGACATAGGTTCAAGGGGATTTGTTGAAGAGGAATTTTGTGGAGGGGTTGCAGACTATGATTTGATACAAGTCTTTGAGAAGAGAATTAATTTTGTCAATACCAGAAAGAAATTTTGTACATAATGCACCGAATTGAAAAAAAATTGTGTTAACGGATATGTAAATATGGAAATTGATGACGTGTTAATTATTTAAATACGTATTTTGAGCTAGGAGGTAAAACTCCCTTTTTTCGATAAGTCAATGGGATATTGGCGTTTAATGAGGGTGTCATGTTCTTGGGTTAGGTATTGATGCAGATCTGAAAGATTATTGCAGATTATATGCTCATGGATAGATAGAGCATAATGAAGAGAGCGATAAACATCGAACGGGTGGCAACTATCGAAGTACAGGTTTTGTTGTGTGTTGGTAGGTTTCTCAGAAAATGAGATATGTATGTCCAGGACCAATATTGATTTGTGGTAAATATTCCAAGGAGTAAGTATGGCTTAGTGGGTAAAGAGCTGAGCTGCAGTTTGGGTGGCTGGGGGTTCGATCCCTGGTAAGGTTGGGAGTTTTCATCACACCTCAATATCCAGACTTACTCCCAGGCCTACTCACCCTGATGTATAATGAGTACCAGGGTCTATGGGGGAAGCAGCCGGAGTGAGATGAAGACCACATCTCTTTTTAGTGCCGAGGTCAAAGAAATTGTGGAACTCCATCCTTTGCAAGCAGTATGGACACCTTCCGAACCTGTTGTGGGAGAGTTTGACTTTTCAGGGAGACATTCCAGGTGAATTAATTACAAAGTATGACGAATTTAGTTCAATGAGAAAATTATGAAGAGTTTCATGTCACATAGCTTTAGTCCCAATAATCAAAATGTTTACTACGTATCTCATCCGCAGAAGTGAAATATTAGTTTGTTTTACAAATTATTATCAGGGGATCCCATGCGTTAAGTGTCATATGAGGGAACCGTGCTGGTACCCATGGCTGTACCCCCGACATGAAGGATGAATTCATTATTGAATTTAAAAGCATTGGAGGGTAGAACGAGATTTGACAGATCGGAAAGGAAATTTGTGGAGGGGGCGCAGGGTGAAGTTGTTTAAGAAAAAATATTTTAATAGAAGAGTAAAGAGGCGTTACATCTGCAGTGTCTTAAAGAATATTTTGATTTTTAGGTAGTTAAGTATTTCTAAGGAGTCCAAGGAAATGAAAAGAGCTTTTTATATGAGAAGTTAATTTTTCCACTATAGGTTGTAAATAAAAATCAACAAAAGTTGAAATACTATTGACGCTGAATACAGTGGGGCTATATGGATTGTTTTCTTTGTGAATTTGAAGTAGATTAAAATTTTGAGCTATTTGGAAAATTTGACGTAGAAATTATGATGTCTCGATGAGTGAGCTCTTCCGACGGTCCTCTGGATTTTAAAAACATTTGAATTTTTTATTTGAATATCCGGCGTAGGAATCTACGTGAGTATGATCAACCGCAAATCACTGTTCCAGATGTATGTAAATGCCCCAGTATTATTAATTGCTATTGTTCTTGTTCGTAGGGGCACATGTCGAAGTCGAAGTGTAGAGCTTTTGTAGGCAAGCTAAGTCTGTATTTGTTCACTTCATTTAAAATAATTACCCGTGTCTTCTAGTACCATATTTACCGTGCTGCTGATGTCAAATACCTGACGGCGCACTATTCACGTGGTACGAACTGTCTTGTATTTATTATTTTCGGTACATTAAATATTTTCCCCACGGTGTTTGTCGCTTTGGTGTCACTTTGCGCCTGCTATAGGGTCATCGACTGCTATAGATTTGTCAGTGTGTACTCCTAAAGTTGCTGACATTCTCCAATAGAAGGTAGAAGATGATCTGCATTATAGCGACCATCACCCTATATTGTTCTCGTAGCAGAAACGTATGACAGTTCCCGAATGCAAGCTCCAGAAGTGGATTCCCAGATAGACTAACTGGACACTATACCGCTCTCCGGCCTTTTTCAGAGAAAGCTGACCCAGGTTATTCATCAGGCCGCTAAGGAATCAATTCCGAAAACATCGATGTTTCTGTGAAGAACTCATGTCCCTTGGTGAAACGACGCATGTCATTCCGCCATTACAGCGAAGCGAAGAGCTTTGCGGAAAATTATGGGTAGTCCATCTCCGGAAAACCTCGCTGCATATCGGATTGCTAGAGCAAAAGCGCGCAGAACCATCAAAGAACCTACATTGACCTCCTTGAAAGAGTTTCTAAATACCATTAGGAGAACAACATCTTCCACTAAAGTATGGGAGTCAATCAGAAAGCTATCAAAAACGTATTCTCGAGTCCTGTTATCCGGACTCAATTATCAGTGTAAGGTTCTCACCAACAACAGAGATGTAGCAACAGCGATAGCTCAATACTTCGCTGATCTAGCAACTACAGCCAACTGCGATCCCAATTTCGCGAGGAACAGGGAAAGAGAACAGTGTACCTCTTTTCACTTTCTTTCCATCAACTGGGAACCCTACAACTTTCCCCTCTTTAATTGGGAATTTGAGTCACCTCTAGCTACAGCTCACGATAGTGCATCTGGCCCCGATTTCATACACTATGAGATGCTTAGACAACTCAGTCTAAGAGTGGAAAGAATTCCTCCTGAATGTCTTTAATATTTCATGGTCCGAGGGAGTATTACCTAATACCTGAAAGGGAGCAACGCTAATCCGTCTACTAAAATCCGGAGACGACAAAACGGCCATCAGTATTTATAGAAGTGTCACCATGACGAGCGTCGGTAAAACTGTGGAGGAAATTACCATCCGACGTCTCGTCTGGTATCTTGAAAAGAATAACCTTCTGAGAATATCTCAGTGCGGTTTCAGGAAGTTCCGTTCCACCCCGGATAATTTTCTTCTGTTAGAAACAGCAATTCAGGATGCCTTCGTCCGAAGACAATATGTCGTCTGATTACTTTTTAACATCAAGAAGGCTTATGATAGTACATGGCGTCAAGGCATATTTCTATGAAACTCAATGGCGTCAAGGCATATTTCAAGAAACTCTATGCCCGGGGTTTTAGAGGACATCTTCCTCTAATGTTACAGTCCTTTTCCTTCCGTTACCGAATTGGAAGAGACACTTCGGATATATTTCTTCAAGAGAGTGATGTCCCTCAGGACTCAGTCCTGAGTGCAACTTTATTTGCAGTGGCCATTAACAGCATAACGTCTTCTGTGAGGAATCCTGTCCAACACACTCCTTTTGTCGATGATTTTTTCATATTGTGCTCATCGCGAGTGTCACGCGAGAAGAATGACAATTTCAACTTGTTCTCAATAGATTTTACCAATGGTCAAATACAACTGGCTTTCCTTTCTCTGCTGAAAAAACTCGGAAACCAAGCCTTATGCCAGAACCTCAACTCTCCCTTTGCTTGAAGCTCTTTACGACTGTTGCCTTCTATTAGGATGATAACGTCATCCGCGTATGCAATTGTATCCACCCTTTTCTGATTAATTGCCTCCATATTGAATACGATCTTCTAGGAAATAGGCAGTAGCCAGCCTGTGGGCAGCCTTGCTGAAGTGTTGTTCCTCAACATAGAATATTATTAATCTGGGGTCTGTTTGCCTGGGCTGATCCACCTGTAACTTACTGTGTCTGGTCAATAACTTCCCTTTCATAATACTTATATGTCTTTCTGTCATTCTTAATAGTAGCTTTTCTCCCCGCACGAGCCGACAGTCATCTAACTGAATTGATTTTTGTGATATTCCCAGAACATGCACTTCTTCCACGAGATTAATCGTGTCAAATTCTTCCCTCTTACCTACAAGTATGATCTTCTCACGTTTCTTCCTATGTTTACGCATCACCTCTGCAAATGTTATATCCCCGTCCTGTTCTTGCAGTACTGTTTTATGCACTCTATTTTATTACTAAGTGTCATTCTTGCGTCCACAATCTGTCCCTGTATCGCTCTAACCTCTTATATTACCTTATCATGTTTTCCATGTTCTATTCTACCTATTATTTTGGCCATCATTCGCTCCTTCCTGCCATTTTCTTTTTCCAGGCACATGTTCCAGTGTTCATCTATTACACCTGTTAACTTTTCCTCCATTTCCTCGAAATCCCTCTTGTTTATTATTTCTACATTCTCTTCTGCTAATTTCTTCCCTATATTAATAATCATCCCCTTACCTCCATGCAATTCCTCTGACTCCTTTATTTCCTTCTTTAATTTTTCGTTTTCCTTCCTTGGATTTTCACAATTCTTCCACAAGTCTCGTGTGCCATCCTTTATTGCCTGCTGTAACGTCCCTGAAAACTTCTTGAAATCTTTTAGTGTCAGTTGTAAAGTTTCATATACAATCTGCGCCTATAATTTCTCTTGTCCAGTTTTTCTGTATTTTTGTGATCTCGTTAAAATCGTGTCTCCTTCGTCCTTTGATGTCTCATATTCATTGCTACTTTTCTCTGGCTGTGTGTGAGCGACACTTAGTTTTTATTGGTCTTCGTGATCTTTCACCATCTTTATTTATTTTCTTTCAACTCCTCCGTATCACATAGTGTATCTAACTTGCATGTATTGAGACATAAGGTGCGATAGGTAGAATAAATTTGTATTGATGGAAAACCCATATCTCAAAAGGATAAAGGATGGAAACGGCTCATATGACGCGAACTTGAGAAATGCTGGAAAATACGATGGACGAAGGCAAAGACAGGACGAAATACATATAAACTTGTCAAGCTGTTTTGTGAATAGAAACAGAAAATGGTTTAAGTCATCACATTTGGCGTATGAACTACTTACAGGACATGGCTATTTCAACAATTATCGGATAAAAAAAATTTAAGGGAGGACAACCAGTGCATATGCAGACGAGGGGTAGATGATATAAATCACGTGTTACATAAATGTGAATTAACGGATGAAGAACGAGGAGAATGGTACAGAACACTAAAGAAGAAGGGAATTTATGGGAATGACTGGTACATAAATACAAAGGAAGCTTACAACGATTTCCAGGAATATGTGCATCAGGTGATGACGATTCGGGAGAACATGAGAACTAGATAGTGAACATTCAGAGAGAGTTGACGGACCCTAGGTCTGCAGGCCGAGATAATGGGAAAAAATAATTAAAATGAAAAAATCTAACTTCTCTGCACCCTTTTTCTAATACTTATTTCCTTTCTAATCTCTCCAGACTACTTGTCATATATCCTTCCCATATTGTTTTCTATACTATGGATACGTTTTACTTTACCGCAAACTAAAATTACACTAAGTTGTCTAATTATTGCATTATGTCTAAAAGTAGGGTTATGGTTTCTTTTTTTGCAGTTACCGTTGCACTCGCACACACGTCGCTCTGAATTCACGTTGCATACTTCCTTTTCCTACGTATGTCTTTTTTACTACCAAATTTCACATCAATCAAATTAAATTTAATGTTCACTGATTGCAAAACGGCGTCTACTATCTTAAGTAATTCATGTGAACCCCATCAAACGCAATTACTCAGTTCACTTCTTCTCTCCCGTTACCCTACTGTTTCACTCTTCTATCATTAATTGTGTTATGTAGGGATGAGTTATTGTACAAATTAAAAAGTAAGGTTAATGTTAATGTTTTCGGCGGCTCTATTTAGAACAGTTTTCATGAAATCCTTACTATGTTTGTTTTACAGACCTTACTCAGCATGCACTATCTACCATTTCGATATCAGTTAGTTTTGATCTCTTTTCGTGCTCAGCAATTTACCATAACCTCAAATTTTCCCTGCGGGACAACTTTCTCAAGTTCAATCCTTCGGAGCAATAAGCCGGAGATTAATTTCGATCTTCTGCAACATGTCAAGAAGAACACTCCATCCGCGATGTTGAGTTATACTTCCATCTAATTCTTGACAAACATCGTGTCTACATTCCTGTTTACTGACGGGTCGAACCAGGTCGATGGTGTTCGCCCGTACGACCTGTGGCTACCATCTTGGTGACTTGTGCAGCGTTTATGCTGCTGAGTGTTACGCCGTATTGAGAGTGCTGCGATCAACAAAGTGAACCAAACTTCTTGATTTGTTCTGATTCTCTGAGTGCCCTTCCAGCAATCCAAACTATGTTTGTTTTAACACTTAGTGTGGTAATTTTCCTTTGGTCGTAATGAACCTACAAAATATCCCTTTTGCAATGTCTCGAAATTGTTACATATATTAGTAACGTAATGACTAAAGTGTTTGAAAAGCTCTTCGTACTCAATTAGATGTTCTGTTTACGTATATTTTGGTTATAGTTACAGTTACGTTAGGGAGGGCAATGTACGTCCAATGCAATTCAACCAGTAGGTATTGCTCTTCTTTACAGTGAATTGCTGATGATGGGTGTTTGTTATAGAATGAAAGACAGTGGAAACAACAGTACCTCAAGAAAACCTGTCGCGAACCCAGCTTCGTCCACCATCGCGAAACTCAATTGATCAGACAGGTTTGAACCAATCTCTTCAGAGGTAGAAGGCGAGTACTCTAGGCACTACCCCACAGGTCGCCGTGTATTTTAGTTTCTTCATCCGTAATCAGTTTTTTGTATTTAGTCTCTCTTTTCTATGTCATGTATGTTACATTCCGGAAGCAAGTGGTCTAGCGACTTATCTTCTTTTCCGTATATACATTTCTCATCCGATCTCTTTTCGAATCATCTTACGTAACTTCCAAAATTTCCATGTTCCGAAAGTATGTCTTTAAATTGATTGGATGATTCGAACCTTTTGCTGTTTTTTTAAAAGTTCAGTCTTTTATGTACTTGTCCGACCTTTCTTTTTGTTATTTCCCACCTTATTTACCATGCAGTCATTAATTTCCGTGTGATTATCTTTTAAAGTCTTGTGTCTCGTATTTTTTGAAGTCAGTTCGTTACCTTCTATTTTTCCGCAAGTAATAACGCAACCAAAGCTTCTTCACGTGAATTTCGCTTGGTGGAATTCCTAACATAACTTCAGTAACCGTCATTGATGTTGTTGCATACCATACACTAAGTCTTAGAATACAAAGTCACTGTATTATGTCTTTTTTCCTTTCTGTGTGTATGTTCATCTATACACTAGCAGCATATATTGAATTCCTATTTTGCATAGTTTGATGAGTAATTTTGTAAGGTAGGTTCCTTTTGTTGAATCCCATGCGCATTAAACTAAAATGCAATCTTTTTGTACGGTCACGTATGTAGTCTTCATGATCTTTGAATTGTAACATCATGTCCAATATTACGCCAAGATATTTAACTTTTCATCCATATTAATACTCTTTCCAATCATTTTCATTATTTCGCTTTCCTAAACTTGTGTTTTCGAAAAACAGCCCTCTTGTTTTTTCCTGCGAAATTTGTAGTCGTAGTCGTTTGCACGATTTTTGGTTTTCCAAGTACGTTTTTCACCCTTGTTTGTACCTTCCTCTTGTTTCCCTGCACAATTATACTGATATCATAAGCGTATGTCACTACTGCATATCCGTTTCTCTGTATCTCAACCAACATTGAACTTATCAAAACATTTTAGAATATGGGCGCACTAGATGATCCCTGACATTTCAGATTTTTCATTTAGTAATCCCTTCCATCTCATTTGTAACAATGTATATATCTCTGTAAAGTAAAATGTAACTAGTTTTAAAAGATATCCAGTTTTTCCTACACTTGAAGTGAGCAAGAATTTTTTATCAAAGACGCATTATTGAAGACAACACAGATGTCAATAAAGAGAACCAATGCATATTTACTTCGTGTTCCCCTGCATATTCTATCAGCGAAAGTATTGCATCTTCTGTTTCTCTGTTCATGAGGAATCCGTACTATGCGTCACACCATTTACTATTTTGTTCTCGATGATTTAATAACTTTACGCTCATTCATGTATCTTATTTTTCCCATTGTTGATAAGAGTATGATTGTCATGTATGAATTTCCCTTTCCTAAATCCCTGTCTCCTTTTAAGACACTAATCTTGCATTGACACGAGAAATATCCATGATTAATACTTGAGTTACGGTTGAAGACACTTAAGGAAGGACGCAGGATATGTGAATTTATCAATGACGTCAATTTCAGTTATAAGAATAGGAAGTGGTTTCAACCTTCGTAGCTGTTACTGGAGATACTAACTGGACATGGTGGCTACAATACATAATGGGTGAAGAGAAATTTACAGACTACAGCAGACTGTTCGTGGAATGGACGAAGAAACAGTGTAATACATTCTATATGACTGCATGCTAAAATGAGTGGAGACAGGGCGCTGGATGAAACTAAGGCGACGAGGTCTCTACGGGGAAATGACAAAATACATCGCAACGAAAGAAGTGTTTGAAGAGTTCGAAGAATACGTGGTGACAATAAGGAAGGCATATAAAGCTATGTACACAATGAATTCCACACCTACCGGTGGAGAAAGAGCTTATACCAATGACCACAGAACACAGATTGGAAATAATGTAGATCGAAATTGTAAATAAAATAAAATAAAATAATAAAAATGTAATGAGTTACATTATGACAAAAGATGTTTATTGTAAAAGTGGCTTGTTGCTTTAACCATCTCGTGGATAATTCCATCATACCCATGACTTTTCTTGTTTTTTTTAGTTCTTTACTATTATTTCTCTATTATTTTTGTTATTTTATTTCCTGTCTCCTCTTTTCAGACCCTCGTTTCCCTAATATTATCGCCTTTTTAATGCCCTAATAATTGGTTAGTAACTATTTTCCCATCCTTTTCCAGTATTAATTTTGTCTCGTTTCTGAATGTAGCACATGCCAAATTGGTCCCTTCTTAACATTGTTCTTGGCCAACATGATTAATATCGCCCAACAATTTTTCTCAAGGTTTCGNGGCCAACATGATTAATATCGCCCAAAAATTTTTCTCAAGGTTTCGTTCAAGATATTATACTCAATTTTTCTGTTTACTTGGTTTTATAATTATTTTGTATTGTCGTCGTAGGTTTTTATGCACCGTTAATTTTTCCTGGGTGTCCTTGCCCTTCCTTTTTTCCTTTTGATATTCTCTAAAAGTTGAGATCCTTGGATTACTATCTCTTCCCTTCTCTCTTTTGACTGTAGCAGCGTATTTATGTCAATTGAAGTTCATCTATCTTGTTGCTTAATCCTTCTAATATATTTATGTATAGTTAAATTTTGTTGATTCCTTTCCTATTTACAAAATATTTTCTATTTATTATTAAATTTTCCAACTGCACCGATCATTTTCCCTGGTGTTACTAATTATTTGGAATCTTATGCCAATGTGGTCACTTCTTTCTCTCAGCACTATTTTCCAAGCACTGTTGTTCAGGCCTTTAGATTATGTTGTCAAGGTGTTGTTCATACGGAATTGTTTGTTGTTTTTTCGTAACATTTTATACCGTAAGAGTTTTATATTATCATGTTATAGTTTATCAAGTTATAGTCTTGTATGTACGTTGCTATATTTAATTACCACAGTAAATCTGTCTTTGTTTTTTTAGAATCCTCTCAAAATATCATATCTCTTGTTATTTTCTGGCTATGATTACTATATAAATTTGCTAACAATATTTTTGTCTTCTGCCGTCGTATAAACATGGCATGCATTGTTACGGAAATTCTACATTTCTGAGCGTTTCTGATTGTCTTTAGTACTTCTTATTCCTTAGTACTTCCCTAATTGACTTTTCGCCAGATCTTTTCTGTCATAAAACTATGTCGTAAAACTTTACTATCTTTATGTAATGACTTCTCGTATTGTTTTTCCTACCTTCTCTTTTCCTCCACATATTGCAATGTTTTTTTCGCAGTCTCATATGTACTCAAAATGTAACCTTTCCATTCCTGTTTCTGCGCTTCTAGAATAACGTTTACAAGAATCCTTACTTCTGCCACCAATCCGTGATGAGTAATTTCTGTAAATGCTTTCCCGTGCATACTTGTTCCATAATTACAACAACTTCATTTTGCGTCATTTTATAGAGAGCCAAATCACGCGCCACAAGCTGAGATGATGTCTCCTTCATCCAATTGCTAAAGAGCTCTTCAAACTCTTTGCGGTATTTCTCTTGTCGGCGCCTGTATTTATTTTTTATTTATTTCGTGTTCATGGCGAGGTTTGGGTTATTTTGCTCGCTCTTTCATCTAAGGGTTGGGGAAGGGAGATGTTGGGTTGACAGGGAAATTATGGTACCAAAACTACATTTGTCTGGAGTAGGGATGAGGGAAACCCCAGATGAAAACCTAGTCTAGTTCGGTTGAACAGAGCTTGAGCACTCACGCTCTACCACTCCGCACAATCAAGGTAGCGAAGAATTTATGATGTCTCCTCTATCCAACTAGACCACCGCCGTCGGTATTCCACTAGTATATTATCTATATTTTCACCCCACAATAATATACCTTCTTATCCTCATATAATTTCACCCTCTTCTTTAGGATGTAATTTTCAGTTTCTAATAGACCAACCTCAGCTCGTAAGTTTCTTAGTTCGTTCCGTATTTTCTTTTCGATCTCACTTGCTATATGTCAACATTTCTCATCTTTCGTATCAGTAAGTATTTTTCACATATTTTATAAGCTCGTGAGTAACTATACACTCAAACCTTTCATGGAGTTCCTTCGTTAGCGCTGCTGCATCTATCGTCCGTATTTTCATACTTCTCGCCATCTAGGCTGCCCACGTTGTCATCCACATCCATGGTTAAGTCGTGTGATAGTACATTCCTTTTACGATACATATTTTTGTTAATTTAGAGGGATCTACCCCTAATTCAAAGTTTTATCATAGTATATCGACGAAATCGTTTAAATATGCTATATTTGTCCTATCAACACGCATAGTACAACTGGATTATAATATCACACGAGTAATACATTTTTCCCGTTCTAATAGTATTCCGATCTAAGAAACGGTTAATATGGTTATAAAGTATCTTCTTCTACAAGTATTTTTTCTTGTAGGGTCTAAATTCTAAATCCATATGTCTCATTCCTGCGTCTTATCTTCTCTTGCTCAAAAGTAATGCTCAGTTAAATTTTGATTGATTCTTTTTTTGTGGGGTTTTAGGGTTCGTCAAGGTCATTAGAACCCTTTTGATTGATTCAGTATATACTGTACTGACTCATTACATTGATTAGCACACAATTATAAAATAGTTTGTTTCATTTTATAACGATGTGGGGGAGCCAGCTACACAGACGTGCTGGAATATACGCTGGAAGACGGTTAAGGAAGAACATAAAACATAAATTTATCAATGACGTCAACTACAGTTATAAGAATATGAAGTGGTTTCGACCTTCGCAGTCGTTACTCGACATACTAACTGGACATGGTGACTACAATACATAATGGGTGAAAAGAAATTTACGGACTACAGCAAACTATGGAGCACACACTATGCGTGCTGCGTGCTGATAGGAGAGGAGAAAGAACGCTTGATGAGACAACTAAGGCGACGAGGGCTACTGTGACGGGGAAATGACAAAATACATCGCAACTAAAGAAGTGTTTGAAGGGTTCGACGAATACGTGATGACAGTGATGACAATAAGGAAAGCATAGAAGAGAATGAATTTCTCACCTACCCATGCAAGGATGAGCATGATGAAGCACTAGCGACAGAAACACAGAGGAAAAAATATAACAAACCATACCTAAAATATGAGACAAGATATAGGAAGTTCGACGCTTAATCACGGGTAGTGACTAGTATGTCGAGATACTGGGAAGAATGTAGAACGAAAATATAAAATAAAGGAAATTTAAAAAATGTATAAGGAGCGCCTTATATAATATATCATATTTCATAAATAACTATATAAAGCTACTACGTTCAAGGACGTGCTGATATTTAGTGACTAGGTCAAGTACTCGAAGAATATAAATACAGGTCACTTTAAAAACACGAACCACATTTGGTGCTCAAACCAAAGATTCCCCTTTAAATTACCGCACTCTCATTCTCATCCTGTCAGCAGCTTCTCTTATTTTTTATTATTCCCCGTCAACTCTACGCAATTTATCGTTCGTTAATCCCGCTCGAACCTTCTGTTATTGACGTTGAACGTGTTGCTTCTTTCTTTTTTCATGTTGTGCTGGTCTCATTCTCTGGCCAGCTATCAATTATGTCTGTATCCATTCTTGATCACTAACATTTTAATGGTTATCATGAATAATCTTCTCAGACACCATAAATTATCTCACATATCAAAATATTCAGAAGTCCAATAGTATTCCCCCTAAATTGCAGTCCCGAAACAAACAAAAATTTTCAAAATTTATTTCTATATTATTATTAAATGCAATTCCTCTACTCCATAAAATAGTTTCAAATGCGCATTCTTAGTATACTCTTCTGTTTGTCTTTTATTTTACTGAATCCATTCAACGATTCCAAAGATATCCCAATTTCTATGAAAGCGATCGTTTCTCTGGGTGGCAAGTTGTCTCCTTTTCCACCAGTAGTCACCACCAGTAGTCACCGTAGTATTTCTATCACTGAGGTGTAAACTCCTTGTCCATATGCTTACGATTCCAGTAACTATAAGTCCCACTCCAGTATATGAGACTCATTCGTAGGAAACTACTAGCTTTTATCGTACTCGTCCCAATTTTATTCTTCAGTGTCAAATTGCTCTACAATATATTCTGTGGAAATAGCACTCCCTTTTATAACTATACCGATTCCCACATCTCAATAATTGTCTTGTTGACTTCTATCCGCATCATCATTTCGTACACTATCTTGACTTCCCTGTCGATGTATTGAATATATTAATCTTTCAACCACGATAACTCCAATATAATTGGCTTGTTGACGTATCAGTAGCCTCCAGTTTAAAAATTTATCAACGGTCACGTCAGTTTTGTCCTCGATGGTGCATACCAAATACAATTCCTTTTGATATTGTTCGTTAAACTTTCAGTTCAATCTATATATACATGCATTCCTCTTCAACAATTCCCAAAACTCGTGTATTTTTATACTCCAATTCCGCCCTACTATTTCCCGCTACTAACATCGTCACATCATCTGCGTAACTATATACTTTGCTCTTCAATTTTTTCCTTAATTTGAGATTTAGATCATTCCACAGAATTGATCCGCAATGACTTCCCTTGGGCCATACCTGTGCTATACGACGGACAATTTTTGCCCCTTCCATTTCCAGTAAAACATTTCTGTCTGTTTAAATGATCGTGAAGCCTTAATAACTTCTGAGAAACCTCTTTCCTAGCTCTCGCAATATTATTCCCCATTGTTCACTGTCGGAAGGACCTTCGAAACCTGTGCAAGCGACAAGTAAGTATCGTTTCTTTCTACTCCTCACTTGTCCCAACAAATGTACCATCGCATCCTCAGTGCTTCATTCCTTCGTAAATCCACACTGCTTTCCACTCATCAATGCGCTAAGTTCTTTTCTTTCTTCCATCAATATTTAGATCAAAAATGTCCCCAATACAAGTAGTAACATGATCGACCAGGGCGACTAAGTGACCTGGGATCCCTATTTCCCCGTTTCAAGAATAGTTTTAGCAATCCGAGCTTCCAGTCCTGGGGGAAATACCCACAATTTTAGCACATTTCAGAATTTGTAGTAATTTTCTTTATAGCTCCGTACAATTTCTTTATCATCTCATTATTAAAATTTTACGTAACTAAAATCCTAAACTTTTACGTAACTTCAGTCTCTCCACCAATCTAAATAGATCCTCCATCTTTATCTCATCATCTCCATTTCGTTTTAGCGTGAAGTGCACACTGTAAGATTTGATTAATCTACAATAAATAATCAAAGTTAATAGATTATTTTCAGCCCAAAATGAATTTCAAAAGAACGGTGGCCGCAACCACAGGCGGCAAACGACAAAGGGAAAAGGGTGAAAGTTTTTTGACCGTTTGGAAGGAAGTTACTCATTCGAAAAACAATTTAAGTAAAAGCCGTAGAAACATGTTTTATCTTGTAGAAAATAACACGTAGTTCGTAGGAAGGGAACAATTGAATTCGCGTAACTTTAGAAGGAAAAGAAAGGTTGCATCAGGACAAGGCGAGGCATGCCCTAACACAATAGTTTTATGACTTTAAAGGAAGACGACGTGCATGGGAGTTCTAGGGTGTGCGCCGCGACCAGTGTTTAGGGTGCTTGGCACCAGATGTTAAAGGACGGAAATTTTAAAGGCCGGAAGACCTAAACAAATATTACGTCTTCCAGGGGTAATGCCGCCTAGAGAAAATTGTCTCGAAGATGACGGTTGCAAAAAGTTCGTTGAGAACGAGAAGCTTCGAAAATGCGACTCATGGGTTGACCCTGCACGTACGGAACCAAGTCATATCTGGCCACTGACAAGTGACATCGCGAAGTGAGGATTTCGATTCCATTGGAAGAATCAGTCATGTGACTATTTAAAATTTTAGATTGTGGGCGGAGATGGTAAATGACGTAGTGAGATAAAAACCATTTAAGTGACAAAGAGGTCAAAATTGTTCTCACATCTCACATTTTTGTTCGAGTTCAGCTCTCACAGCTCACAGAGGTCAAGGCTCAAGTCTTCTGCAGTTTTTTTCGTTCGAGCTTTACAGCTCACATCTTTGAAGTCTCGAGCAGATCATTTTAGAGCGTTTTTTTCCTAACACACATAAGATATTTTCGTTCGGGAGGAGGCAGCTCAGATCTTAGTTCGAGATGCAGCTCACGTCTCAGAATATTTTCCGGTTGAGACTCACGTTCGGATCTTAGAGCATTTTTTCGTGCTTTTAGTTACAAGCACTTTACTATTGTTCGCTGAGATGCTCATATGTTGAGCGTTGTTTAAAGACTATCGAAGATTATTCGGTGACTGCCAGTTACTCGAGAAGATATTTTACCAAACTTCGCATTAAAAGATGTTCCAACGCTAAAATATTATGTTGTAACAACTACATTGTTGGACATCCCGCCGAGTTGACCTCTTCGTTCGGTCCGGAAACGCCGCGGTTGATCGGTCGTGGTATTTCGCACGGGGTATACCGAAAGCCTTTGGGAGTCTAGTTCGAGGAACGAGTCGGTAATTTTCTGGGAATGACGACGTCACCTGTTGGAGCGACTTCACGAGCCATTGATGACCTGCTGAAATGCCGTCTGGAAGTCGGCTCTCCAGTCTTCACATCGACTGATCGATTTGTCAACTTGTAAGGTAGAGCGTAAAAGTTGGTTGCATCCAACTATAGATAATAGGCGCAGTGGCGAGGAGACCAGTGACTTATTAATAAATGATGAAAGCCCAAGCCGTGAACTATTGAACTTGATTATCTATCGAGAACAATGGGCAGTGATATGAAAAGGGTTAATGAATCCTAATTTTAATATAATGTAATTTTCGCTAAGGGTTTTTTGTTTTGTTTTGATGGGTCGTATTTAACAGTGTTAAATTTAAGGTACAATGTGTGTCTTTTTGAGGGATGTAAAAGTGTAGTATTTTAGTTGTATTTTAAGATTAAAATAACTGAGTTAATTTGTTTATGACGCGTTTTCCTTATGTAACAACTCAAGTATATTTCGGTAACAATAAGTACCGACTACATCCCCCGCGGTCAAGCCTTTTAAGTCGCCCTCGCGCGCAACCACAACAACGCACTCCATTTTGTCTTCTTCTTCACATCACGGCCACGGCCCTCTGCATAAGAGCCAAGGCCTACAGTAGCAAAGAATAGCGAGAAAACAAGGAACCTACAAAACGAAGTGTCAATGAACGTACGTCCACAAGTATAAGTACAACGTAATCAACATGACGCGATTACGTTACACGTCGTAATTACATGATAGCACATCATGGCATCATCCACATGACGTTTCTGCCATTATCCAACAAGTATTAATATGAATATCTACGTTCACTTGTCGCAGCTTAAAGTTATCACCATGAGACAAAATAACAAACATTAATGCTATATGTCTGGTGTAGTACAAGTCGCAGCTCTCGCTCTCTGATTAATTGCTATCACTTGCATGAGTTCAGACGCATCAACTACGTTTGTTAACTTGAAATAATTGCGAAGTAATCCTGTCGTTCAGAAACCATTTCTGACAAGTTCTCTACTTGCAATTAACTACATTCTGAACAAATCGCTACAAGCAAACTTCATCTCGTCGGAATATTCTGAGCCCGACGAGATTTTATCCGGCACGGCACTTCCCACAACTTGAAGCCCGCTGGAGATCCAAGCCGTCGCGGGACGCGACGACGCCTGCTCAAGTTACCCGGACCAGCCACACTTGGAGTATTACTTCCCGCGGAGATTTCCACGCTGCTACTCCGAGGTCCACGCTACAAGTCACGCACCAAAAGCAAGTTTGACGTATACACGTCTGTCACACGGCTTTCAATAGTCGTTAATTCACATTTTGTACTGCTTATTTGATTTAACTGTTTGTTCTTGTATTACCTGCTTGCTTGACTTCAAATCAATTATTCACCATGAATAAGAAAACTAGTCAACGCTAATAAAAGCATTTCTGAGATCGAATACAATTTATTTATTTGGCTGAACAAAAGGGAATATTTGAACGGAGTTGCATCAAGTATTCCCTCGCGCAAAGCCACATAAATAAAGCTGTTGACCCCTTGTTACGTGATCTTTCACGCAGCCCTTTTGATCTCGTTGGTTCTAACAACCAGCTGGTGACCCATTACGTTCTTTTCGTTCAAGTTCTAAGTTAATGTTTAATTCCCCGCATTTTGGGAGCCATCTTGTTCACTGAAAACCCCTTTACAGTTTTTAGTCATTATCTAGTAGTAATGCGCATTTGGTAGACATTACCTATTTTTTTCTTGGGTTCTTTACACACATTCTTATCTTTCCTCACTTTCTTTTTATTTTCAAAAAGAATTTTTTATCATGCCCACCGAGGACTTGCCTCGTGATCACCCTCCCCGCACTTACGCCGCCGCATTCCCTATGCCGCCATTCTGGCGCGACCGTCCACAGGTCTGGCTGAAATATCTTGAAGCTCACCTCTCTGCAAGAGGCATCACCTCAGTGCTTGATAAACATGCTGCTATATTGAGCAATTTAGATCACGCCACTTTTTCGTCGCTTGACGAAAGTGTCATTACGCCCTGTGACAGTTCGTCGTATGAACGTCTCAAAGAAGCCCTTATTAATCAATACGCCAGTTCTCAACATCAACGAATTGATAGGCTCTTATCGGCGGAAGCAATGGGGGATCGTACTCCTTCACAGTTTTTGCGACATTTACGTAACTTGGCTGGCCCTGACAGCCAAGACAACCCCCTGATAGCCGAGATCTGGAGGAGAGCCCTCCCAGTGCAAATAAGAACTATATTAGCTGGAGGGTGCGCGAGTGACATCTCCGAACAGGCTACTTTCGCAGATAATATCGCCATAGTTTTAAACCCAACTAGTTCCGTGGCAGCTGCCCGCGAGACTGCGCCAGCGCCACCCGCAGACCCGCGAATGGAATATGTGTTGCAAACGCTAACCTCGCTTACCAGACAGCTATCCGAGTTAAAATTGAACCAGTGCCCGAACTGTAGCCAGCGTAGTCAATCGCCATATCGCAACCAACGCAATTCTTCGCCTTATCGAGCTCGTTCACGATCTCAATCGAATTCAGACAAACAAAGTGGTATCTGTTGGTACCACTCGCGGTTCGGTAGCAGCGCACAGAGGTGCGTTAAACCCTGTTCGTATTCAAAAAACGCGGACAGCCGTCCTTCGACCGAACGGTGAAGGACGGAAAGAAAGCTTGCGAACTGAACTTCTGTAACAGGACGATCGGGAAACGCCCGTATGTATTTGAGAGAAGCACTGGCCTCCATTTCCTGGTCGATTCCGGCTCAGACGTTTCCTTGTTTCCCAGGAAACACTGGAAAAGCGATACTACCCCCACCGGCCTTGTCCTGAATGCTGCGAACGCTACTAACATAAAAACTTATGGGACGGCTCACCTGAAACTCCATCTCTCTCTCCGTCGAGAATTCTCTTGGAATTTCGTACTCGCCGATGTTCAAGACCCGATACTAGGGGCAGACTTCCTAACGCATTATAAGTTGATTCTGAACTGTGGAACTCGTAGATTATACGATAATTTAACAGGCATCTCCACCGGAACAAAATTCAACGCATGCAAGTGCGCTGAGATTAAAATTCAAAAAGTTCAACATAACGAATTCGCTGAAATAGTTAACAGATTTCCGGATCTAACAAAACCATCTGGTACTTTTTGCAAAAGGCCCGACACTATGCATTATGTGTCGACAACTGACGGTCCACCAGTTACTTGCCGACCGCGCCGATTAACGCCAGATAAACTGGAGATAGTCCGAAACGAGTTCGAAAACCTAGTCCGAGCAGGAATAGTTCGCCACTCTCGTAGTCCATGGGGATCCCCCCTCCACTTGGTGAAGAAGCCAGATGGCACGTACCGCCCTTGCGGCGATTACCGTCGTCTGAACGACAGGACAGTACCCGACGCGTACCCAATGAAACATATTCACGACTTTGCAAACAATCTAGCAGGCTCAACGATCTTTTCAAAGATCGATCTCGTGAAAGCATATCACCAAATTCCGGTGAACCCAGCAGATATCCCTAAAACGGCCATAGTCACACCAGTCGGCTCTTTTGAATACATTCAAATGCCCTTCGGCCTAAAAAGCAGTGCGCAGACTTTTCAGCGCTTTATGGATCAGGTCACTTCCGGACTCCCATTTATTTACACGTATATCGATGATATACTNGCCTCCCATTCATTTACACGTATATCGATGATATACTAGTATTTAGTAAAGACGCTTCCGAACACAAGATCCATCTTGAAACCCTTTTCCAGCGGCTGCGGGAGCATGAGGTGGTTATCAATACTCAAAAATCGACTTTTGGCGTCAGCGAGCTGAC
>NNCF01127292.1:462956-479068 GCA_002313205.1 Laupala kohalensis
GATACTGTAAACCAGAGTGACCTGTGGTGAATCGTTGAACTGGCAGTTTTTCAGGTCAGTAATCTGGTGAAAGAGGAGAAAAGATCATTAGTATCGTATAGTTAACCGTGGATGCTGTGTATCTTCTCCTTTTGTTGGGAGAATTTGTACATCCGGTTTGCGCGTTGTGGCAGTGAATTGACGTTTATGCGCCATATGCGCAGAAAAATGCTAATCTTCCATCCGTGTGAAAGTTGTGCTTGCGGAGGAGTGCGGTGAGTTCCTTATAAAAATCCTCTTGTTGAGTCTTCGTTATAGAAATCCTCTTGTCCTTAACGGTAGAGGGTGTCGCGGGTCGAGTAACCTTGAGTCGGGTCGCATCTTCCCTGTGTGGTTTCTCAGTCGTGACAGTTTGTCGCGTTCTTGAAGATAATGTAGCGGTCGAACGACGTTGAAATGGAGTCGTGCAGTTCGGTGGGACAAAATTTTCCTTCAAAAGTCTCGGTGTGTAAGACGGTGTCTTAGAGAGCTTCGATTCTAGCGTGATTGATCTGCAAGATAGTGGAGTGGTCGATTCTTTAAGGATCGATTTCAATGGGGTCGAAGGCCGTGGTAAGTTGTTTACATTACTGCAGTGGGCCTTGGCTACCGTAACAACTCAAGTATATTTCGGTAACAATAAGTACCGACTACATCCCCCGCGGTCAAGCCTTTTAAGTCGCCCTCGCGCGCAACCACAACAACGCACTCCATTTTGTCTTCTTCTTCACATCACGGCCACGGCCCTCTGCATAAGAGCCAAGGCCTACAGTAGCAAAGAATAGCGAGAAAACAAGGAACCTACAAAACGAAGTGTCAATGAACGTACGTCCACAAGTATAAGTACAACGTAATCAACATGACGCGATTACGTTACACGTCGTAATTACATGATAGCACATCATGGCATCATCCACATGACGTTTCTGCCATTATCCAACAAGTATTAATATGAATATCTACGTTCACTTGTCGCAGCTTAAAGTTATCACCATGAGACAAAATAACAAACATTAATGCTATATGTCTGGTGTAGTACAAGTCGCAGCTCTCGCTCTCTGATTAATTGCTATCACTTGCATGAGTTCAGACGCATCAACTACGTTTGTTAACTTGAAATAATTGCGAAGTAATCCTGTCGTTCAGAAACCATTTCTGACAAGTTCTCTACTTGCAATTAACTACATTCTGAACAAATCGCTACAAGCAAACTTCATCTCGTCGGAATATTCTGAGCCCGACGAGATTTTATCCGGCACGGCACTTCCCACTACTTGAAGCCCGCTGGAGATCCAAGCCGTCGCGGGACGCGACGACGCCTGCTCAAATTACCCGGACCAGCCACACTTGGAGTATTACTTCCCGCGGAGATTTCCACGCTGCTACTCCGAGGTCCACGCTACAAGTCACGCACCAAAAGCAAGTTTGACGTATGCACGTCTGTCACACGGCTTTTAAATAGTCGTTAATTCACATTTTGTACTGCTTATTTGTTCTAACTGTTTGTTCTTGTATTATCTGCTTGCTTGACTTCAAATCAATTATTCACCATGAATAAGAAAACTAGTCAACGCTAATAAAAGCATTTCTGAGATCGAATACAATTTATTTATTTGGCTGAACAAAAGGGAATATTTGAACGGAGTTACATCAAGTATCCCCTCGCGCAAAGCCACACTTAGTAGTAACCCTAATATGTGTTCTTCCTTTGATTAAAATACTGGAACGAACCCAGAGAAGATATGACTAGCCGTAGGTGAATAAGAGCGTGCCATTACACCATCATTTTAACTCATGCTCATTTTTCGTTTTGGTTCCCTTACAAATTTCTCATCTTATTATGTTATAATACGCATTCTCATTCAGGCATTCAAGAGAATCATAATACGCTATATCAGTGATGTTCAACTTGTCTTCGCCCGCGGATAATTTTCTACATCTTTTGATCAATTGGTCCGGCCCCGGGTTTGGTAAAATGTTGCCCAACGAATAAAGATAATGGGTCGTATTTACTTATTTATATCTTTGTAACGATATTTTGATTCTCATGAAGAAATTTATTTTATGTAAAACTGGGAAAATTAAATAGTATGTTTCTTTATTTAGGGAGTATTTTTTCTATTTAGAACAAAAATAAAATGTTTTCATGCTATAATGTATGACGAGGATATTCCGAATATAATTTTCTATTTTCTCCCACCGTACATTCTGCGTCAGATATGAATTGTGAGAGCATAGATTTATAACACAAAGTGTTGCTCCCAACGTTTTATGAAAAAATTGATGTTAAATCTACTGTAAACCGCGGGGCGTGTAAAATGTTTCACGTGTCGCATTCGGCCTACGAGTTGCTAGTTGAAAGTATTGTGCTATACTACATTTTTACTCATATGCTTTCTTCTAGCGTGTGTGTCTTGCTATCAAGCAGGGCGTCTTATATATAACACAGCTCTCTCAATTTAAGTCACCATATAGGTAAACTTAATTTAAATTGTTTTTGTTTGAAAATACTTAACACTACACTCTATTCCTAAATATTATATATATTTTCCTAATTAGTCACAATTCCTGCCAAAATTTCATTGTTTTAAATCTTATTAACATTGTGTGCATCGTTTACGATCCTTTTCTTGGTTTTTTACTCGAACGCCATTGTTTGTTGCTTCGGTACTGGAGACACAAAACATCTATATAGTTATACGTAAATCACGCCAAGAACTGTTGGGAAATGAGTTTTGCTTCACCGTGATATGCATGGACACCCATCTGGCGGAAAACATTCCCATATACAATTCTTCACGCAAAATATGACTGATGCGTTTCTTTGAAATCCGTATTGTCTCAGCTATGTCACACACTTTCCTCCACCGATATTCTAAAAATATACTTTTTTTCGTTTTTTGCAACTAACTTCAGTCTCCTTGTCTGTGTAGCATTTGTAATACAAAGAACTGTATACAAGATTCGTCCCTGGACGCTGCACAACTTATCCGCACTGGACGTTGTCCGCGAAGAGGCGTTGAATATCTCCTATTTCTTCCGTTATGTTTCTCTTATTCCCTCTATTTTATGTACATATTCTTCAAACACTTTGTACGCTTTTTCCGTCGCAATGTAGCGTTCTTTATCATTCATTCTATTACATTAATTGTGGTGAAGTCTTTAATGAAACGTGCTGTCTCCTGGGCATTTATAGGACAATCCCACAGAAGGTGGTCAGGCGTTTCTTGATCTAGGTTGCAAGCACATTCATCATCTTCTCGTATTCCAAGCGCAGTAAATATTAGAGAAAATCACCATGACCAGTTATAAAATGCATCAGCACCTTCGACGAACTGAACCACTTCTAAAACTTTGTTGTACGCCCTGATACCTGTCATACCAGTACCTCTAATGCATCATTTGTATTTCTCCCTGCTACAAAACCATACTGGCGGATATTCATATTCCCGTGTGTTCATTGTTTCGTCGCACTTTGTATCTGCACTTTTCGTACGTCGTGCACGCGGAACATCTTAAATGCTGTCACCTTTAAAGTTGGCGCCCCATTTCTTCACAGTGGAAATTGAAGTCTAAGATTTACCAAACACATTAATTATCCTCAAATGAATTTCGATTGGAGTCCGAAACTTATTTTACGAAGAATTTTAATTATTTTTCGAAGAACTTACGAAGAGGAATCATGACCCTCCAGTTTCTCCGTTTCCAACAATACAAGAAGCACACGTGTTTTAAGAGGCAGCGAACAATCATCTGCTAAATGGAAAGCCTTGAAATTTTACTAGTAGCCCTCTGAATGTCGTATCAACAAAGGGAAAAATCATTTGAATTGTATTGCAATCTACGAGTGCGGTCAAAACTTTTTCAGATCACCTATCTACCTAGTGTAAATACTTGAACCCATGAGACTAGTATGGTGTGATAATGACCACGATCCTAAGGTCAGAATGGCAAGACATGCTTCTTTGTTCGACTACGAATTTGACGACAGTTGGAAGTGTGGACACTGGGGTACCAGTACGATAAGAAAAACCTTGATCAAAGAAAACGAAAATACGAGTATTGCCATTTTATGCGAATTGCATGAGCTACTAATAGTTAGTGCTTTAGATAGCACCACAGACTGTTCTAATAGGTCTTGATAATATATCAACATTACAATTCCATCATAAATAGTTCGATATATTGCTTGAAATTTTGTAGGACATGTAAATGAAGTGATATTTTTTACGAGAATTTTGTCGTAGACGTGGGGATGAGGGTTGTTTTTGTTATTTTGGAGAGATTTCGTAGACAGAAATCCTCAACGTTAAGTGATGTTCAATATGTCATGTCTTGCAATTGTATTTATCTATTTTTTAATTTTATTTCAGAGTTAATAATATATGTTATTTCTGATCAAAGTAGTTCAAGAGTATTGAAATGGTAGACTGTTTAAACGCAACAATTTTTCCGATCTACTTCACGTACTTGAATTAACAGGTATGTAAATAAATTTACAATGGAATCTAATGTTCCGATTTGTAATGAGAAAATTCTATGCAACAATTCTTTTCCTTCGTTTATTGAGAACGTAATGACATGCATTACATTGTGAAGTCATTCAAATTTGTGACAAATGTAACCAATATAAGAGTTTTTTTAATTTATTCTTTTATGTTTAGGCATGTCGGGTCAGCTGTGGTGGCATGCAACTGTACTCCTGGTTTCACAGGCAGCCGCTGTGAAGTGCCGATTAAGGATGCTGACTCATTAGTAGGTGAGTATTATAAACGACGGTTAGGTTTTACCGACTTCAAATACACAATAATAAATTTTATTTCCTTGAAACATAAAAATATTATTACAAATTCCGTTGCACCTTGATTACAAACTTGATTACATCAATTAGATATTCTGGTATTACTGGATCAATAACATTGTGTGTGGAGTATGTTGGACTCATATTTATTAATTTAAAAGCTTTTGTTTTGATTGTTTTAACATCTTATCTATTTACTACAGAAAGAAAAACCGTGTTTAACTAATTTAATACAATTTCTAAGTTTTTTTCTTCGTCCTCAGTGATTTTTAGGGGTGCAAAGATGATTATTGCTATATCTTCTCTTTGTGTATGTGAAGGTAGTTCAATCCAATATCTAAAAAACTTTTGGAATTTTAGGTATTTCAATTTATAAGGAGTGAACGTGTTTGATTTTTAACCCTGAATATCTGACATCTTCAAATCAGAGAGAAAAAGTTAAATACAGGACCTTGAAATTTAGACATAACGTTGCTTATGTATTGTAGAAACGTAACAGACAGTTGATTTTAATAAGATGAATTGCAGTGAAATTCGTCACAAGGTACATTTAGAATTTGTTGGAGGTCGGATGAACTGAAGTAGAGATATGTCTATGTCCAGTGGAGATATGCCCAGTGTCAGGGAACCGCCAATTTAAATATTCGGGCTAATATTTCCGTTATTAACAGAGGTAAACGGATAGAAATATGTAGAGATCTTGATTATATAAGAGCCTACTAGCTCAGATAGTACATGCAGGGAGCACCACTCGTGTAATACAGTTGTGTGAGAGGTTTAAAATTGTCATTTTAACCTCTAGAACACAAATGCGTGGGGGAATATGGATGCTGGATGTGAGGAACGAAAAGGACAATATCTCAGGCGGCTGTGAAATTTGAGATAGATCGGATCATCCGTAGAGGAGATATGTTTATTTCCCACATATAAGAGAAACGTCGATTCATATATCTCTGCAACCAAACAAAATAAAAGGATATACGTACGAACTGATTGTGAAGGGTGTTTGTGAGTGGGGAAAAATAGAGAATACGTATGGGGGAAAAGGAACTTATGTGAAGAGAGGAAGGAAGCTGATACAGCATGCTAAGAACCAAACAACGAGTACCCTAGTGCGCTATGTACTGGTGGTATGTGTAGTAAGATGATAAATTGAAGAAAGTAGCAGCAGGGTTTAACCCTAATAGGAAGAGCGACTGTGAGGATGACGACAGAGTATGTTTCGGAGGAGAGTTTTCAAGAACTGGAGAAGTAGAATAAACAAAGTGAGGCGGAAATGGAGCGTAGAAATACATCGAGTTCTTCAAAGAATTTTGAGCGCTTAGTTCGAAAATGAGCTGTTAGGATGAACAGACATGGAAAACCAGATTGTGAGACATTGCGAGACATGGAAAACCAGATGAGCGAAGCAGATTGAGAGAGGGCAGAAACAGAGTGAAGGGAATGAAGTGGTGAACGAGGTATGAGAATGTAAACGTACAATAACGCAAGGAAAGAAGAATGTTAAGTTGTAAAGAGTATTATTAATTTAAAATTTGAAAAATATTTTTAAGTTAGTGAAGTACGAAGAATAGGGGAAAGAATAGAAGATATGCAAGATACAAAAATTAAGATACAGAACGGGAAAGGGATTGGGGAATGAACAGCGAACAAGAATAGTGGAGCTGAAGAAAACGATAAAGGGTGAATGGAAGCACAGGAAGTAGATGAAATTCTGGTATGGTGTCTGATACCGGAGCATATGTATATGAGGTGTATGAATGTGAGTAGAAAATCAAACTAGGGTTGGTGGACAAAAGAGTTCACTGAACTAAAGTGGGAAATATTGATAACAGAGGTAATATCGACGTAATGTGTGCACTAGCGATTACTTATAGAGAGAGATAAAAATTAAAGAGACAAGAAGAGGCTACAAAATACGAAGCAAGCAAGAAAGAGGGAAGTTTTGGTAGGGTTATACAGAAGAATGTGTGGAGAAATGCTGTTGGGGGACTCCATATGTGGTAGACGGGAAATGAATGAAAGGAGAAATATGGTATAGTATAATACAAAAAAGGGACATTATCAACAACACGGCGAGAGTTAAAGAAATTGTTATCAGGCAACTCGGAAGTTCTTTGGGAGGTAAGAGAAGGAAACGTAGAGATAATTATCATGACATGATTAAGAAATGCGACAAATAAACACGTATAAAACATCCAATGATAAGGGATGGAACATCGGAAGAAGTCAAGTTATTCAGACGGAGAATAGAATACGAGCGGACATATTACAGTTGATATTTTTAGATATTTAACAATTCTTATGTCTAAAAAACAGGGAAGTAATAGATACTGAGACAACTTTGCAACACTCTCCAAATGGAATTAAACAGTGAAGAGAGTGATTTCGAATTTTAAATAAGTCCGAATTGTCAAAAAAGGAAAAAATATAAAGTTTACGGTCAAGTATTGTAAGATTTATTTACAATATTATCTTATTAGATTAACTAGATTAGATTAAATGAAAAAGTTACTTTTGGGAAAAATTGGAAGCTTCCCCAACATAGGAATGAAAATGACCTCAGATGGGTTTTAGGGATAGAAAGGAGATGGATAGGACAGGGATACAGAAGAGAGGGATTTTTAGATTCGACATATCAGAGGAACAAGAGCAATTAGTCACGAAGAGATGGATTCCAAAAGACGTTATTGTGAACATTATAGGAGAACGGATGAACACAGTAATGGCAACAGTGAGCAATAGATGCAACAGAAACAGGAATTTTTAGATTGCAGACTGGTTGAGACAAGTAATGTCACACTAAACCCGCAAGACTGGAAAAGATAATTTAGAAAACAGGCGAGAGAATTAAGGGACTGCAAAATAGTATTGAACAAAAATTGAAATCAATCTGCAAACACGGCGCACGTTCGCTCAGATAACCTCAATGGGTGAATCACAGATAGGGAATAAATAAAGAGAAGATACTAATATGGGTGATATGGAAGAAACTGGAAAAAGTGAAGAGGGTGGTAGCGAGGAGTCTGGCAGCCAGCTGAAAACTGATTCGGCAAGGGAAGCGTCGAATAAGACTTGTGAATTGCAGTTCAGAACAAGGAGAAGAAGTTAATTCGTGAAATAGAAGACGATGGACACATTGATTTTTTTGTCATTTTCATTATTTTATCTACACCCACTTTCTGTCCATCTGACAATTACCTGGGTTTTGGTACCCTTTTTAGTGTTCGTCAACGTGATAAGAGCCCTGGTTTTGGTACCATCTTTTACTTCAATCACTTTATACTCCTCTCTAATCTATTTTTTGTTCCAATATTTCCGACTCTTCCACGAGCAGTTAGTAAAACGTCTACTCTAAATTTTCATATTTGACCTATTCCACGAACTCAATGTACAATTCCATCGCCTTAATGAATAATTCTTCCACTTTTCCTTCCATATATCCCGCGCCGCCGCAATGCCGCGTATCACACTTCTCTTTCCTTGCCTGTCACGTAAGAATCGTGTTTATAATGTTCTACATTTTCTACTTCTTTCGCACATATACATACATCGTTGTCGCATACATTTTTCTTCTAGTATGCATTAAAATCTCTATACCTCGTTAGAATCTGTAATCCTTCATCAGATGGAAAAAAATCGTTTTTGTTTCGACGGGTGTAATTCACTTCCGGAATATATTTGCCGGTACAGCCCACTCCAATGAATAAGATATTGGCGCAGATAACTGCTGAGTTCCCTGTTACGTTTTAGTTTTGTCCTCTCTATCCAAACTGAACTACAGTACGTTAATACTGGTAATATTGCTCCCTTTTCGTCGTTAAAGCTACTTTTTACTGACGTTGTATTTGTTGAAACCCTCCCATTTCATTCATTTTAATTTCTTCTTTAGATGTTCTGAGTTTGCTGTAAAAGATAAACGTTCGTGCGAAATAACTCCAAGACACTTTACCTCTGTCGTTATCATAACCAATTTCTTCCTTTTATTGTGGAGTTTTTCCTCCATCTTCCTTTATTCTTCGTACCCAAAACCATACCCTCCGATTTTGATTCTGAAATTTTGAGATGGAATTTGTCACATTTCCTTTGGAAGCTGCTAAGCTCCGTTCAGCATCTTTATCTATATCCGCCTATTATTAACTTCAACCAAAATAGTAACATCATCTGCATAAGCTATAATCTGCATATCTTCCCTTACCTTTTCTCGTAAAATTGTATTCAAATCTAAGTTTCAGAAAATTGGTCCTGTATAACTACCCTGTGGGCAACCTAGAGTATCTTTTGTATTATTTATTCTCCCCTTATCTTCAGAACCACAAATCTCTTATCTAGTAGGACTCTTATGAGCTTTAACAATACCTCATTTATCCCCTTCTACCTCAAGAATCAACTCCCAACGTACACTATCGGAAAGACCCTTCAAATTCTATGAAGGTCACTAACATGTATTTAATTTTTCTCTTCTGCTGCACCAACTTGTCTACACCATTCTCATTACACCGACCCTCAGTGAAACAATATTGGCATGCACTCATGTTACAACGTAACTACTTTTTACCTCTATCCACTATAATATTGTCTAGTATTTTTCCTAATACAGGTAGAAACATTATCGGACGATATGATTTACTGTTATGTAACAATAAATCGTGAATTTAGTGTTTTTTTCAACTCTTATGATTTTTAAACACTATACTTAGAATAATCTATAGTTCGATAAAAACTTGTACGTGTAATGTTTTGCGTAAAATTACAAACATATTGACATTCTATTAGTTTTATAACTCGCAGCTAACTTTTTATCTTATCTAGGAACTTATGCAAAAAAATTTGAATCCGCCTTTGCCTTATGGCCCTTGATCGAAATTGATGGGCCTTGCTTCCGAAGAGTTAATTAGTTTATTGTCCTCCACGTGGTCATACGCAGTTTGTACTGTTTTTGACAATAAATTTATTACTGTTATGTAAATCCTTGTTTCCTGGTTTTAAAAATAATTTCAATGAGTCAATTCTCCAGCATCGAGAAAAATATCCAACTTGATAAACTTATTACATTATATTCAAGATTTCATTCTGATAATGTTCCTACACTTTCCGTGCCATGAGGGTTGATATCTCCTCATACCCAGAGCTCTTAAGCACCGTCATTTTATGCAAAACTAGGTCTAACTCAAGTGCACTAATTTCATCCTCACTCGTTATTTCGCTCACAACAAGTACGCGTTCTTCTAACGTAATCCATTCTTCTTTCAGTATTTCCGTGATCATTTTCTTCCCGGTGTACCCCTCGGTGTACCCAAGATCTGTCTTCGTTGTACGCCAAATAGTCTTACACTTGACCTTTCGCCGTCTACTTATGTAAGGCACGTCCCACAGATTTGTTTCTATACTGCGCTATAAGTATTTATGTCAGTCGTCTCAATTTTTCCTTCTCATTAGATGCGATACATGAGAGATTTCATGGCTCCACACAGAAAGAAATCAAGGCTCGGTAAGTCTGGTGAGCATGGAGGACAAAGAAACGGTCCACCACACCCAATCCATCAATGCGTGAATGACCTGATCAAATGCCTACGAACACCCGGTCCAAAATGATAGGACACCCTATCAATTTGTAACTACTTGCTAAGCCTCACATTTGCTGGAACACCTTCAAGCAAACCGGGAAGAACCTTTTCGAAAAAGACCTGAAAATTCGTGGCAGTCAAGCGGGATGGTAAAAGGTACGGCCCGACTAAGCAGTCGCCGACCAAACCCGCCGACACATTTAACTGCGAAGCGATATTATTCCGCGTCGTGCCGCACACCGTGGGAGTTTTCTGGTGCCCAAAAATGCTCATTGTGGTATTTGAATACGTCATCTCTAGTGAATGTGTCCTCATCAATGAACAACACGTAAGCTGGGAAGTTCATATCTCGGCCACTTTGTTGCAGAAAGCACTGTGCGAAACGCACAAGTGCAGGATGGTCTTTAGGGTGCAATAACTGCACCCTATGGAGATGAAAAGTATGTAAGGACTCGGCGTTCAAAACTCTGTGGACACTACCACGAGACATTCTTAAGTCCAAGGCAACGGCACGTATGCTGTTTCTTGGATCAGTCTCCACGGCATCTAGCACGCGCTCTTCCCTAACGATCGAACGCGTCGATCATCACCTGCCTTCACTAGCACACCACTTCTCAATAATCCATATTCGCACAAATTTCGATGCATACGTGCAAACAAACTGCGATGCGGTTGATGTCTGTCTGGGAAGCGTTCTCGATAAATGCGTCCAGTGACTCGTTCATTGCACTCACCTATTCCATACATTAAGTGCATAACTGCAAGCTCACAGTTCGTATACCGTTCCATGCTCCTCGTATGCTGGCTAGCGCTCGAATGAGGATATCCTTACATTCCCTTCCAGTACTCTCGTGTACAGCACCACCTAGCAGCGTACGATGACGTTTGCGAACATGGGTTACTATGCAATTCTCAATCCTTACGACGTGCCACAACTCCCCTACAGGTTTGTCGTAATATTTCTGGGACATCCTGTATTTTGGTGTGTGGTCTTTTATCTCAATCACTTCGACAACATCTCAACACATTAATTAGTTGCGTTGACGTATGATCGATTTTCCTTCCAGCATGTAGATGTAATAGTATGTATAGTAACCTACTGTATTCTGTGTATGGTACCTGTACCAAGTATACATCAACCTCATTGTCACCAATGTACTGTACTAATCCCACCGTTTCTTCTATACTTCATCGTAAATGCTTTGGTCGTCATATTGTATACTTCGTTTCATAATTGGACAAACACTATTATACTTTGCGCAATACTTACTCTTCTAATTTTGGTGACAATCTCTGCCCTTTCTTTCACAGTTAATGCATAATTCTAATGTTGAGATTTACAGTTTTGGAAACGATGCCCCTTCTCACCACATTTACCACAAGTCACAGCCTTGTCTCTACAGTTCTCCGCTAAGTGCCCGAAACGGCGACAAGCGAAACATCGCAGTAGGTCAATGTATTTTTGTGACCTATGGGACGAAACCAATGTATACTTTTCCCCTCTCCATTACTTTCTTATGAAGTCCTCCTCCCATCTCAATATCCCAATGACATGTTCTCCCGCCCTCCTTATTAAATATCTTTATCACTCTTGGGCAATCATTGGCCCGCCGCCCATTTTGCTTCTATAACAGGCGTAGGGATTCCATCTCATCTGTGTGCTGCACGTAATAAATAGTCAGTTTCGGCTAATTTCGCTTTATTTCTTCTTCTTTTAACTCCTTATTAGTACCTATTGGTTGTCTCATATTCTCCAATACATCTCCCTCCTCTACAAGCACCAATACCTTATCACGGCTTTTAACTTCCCAAACTTCGACGTTTACAAATAATTTTTCCCGTTCTTTAAACGTATTTAAGGTTTCTCTTAATTTAATATACGCTTCCTCATGTGCTTTACCTAATCAGACGACTTTCTTTTCGTATCGTGTGCGGCTTAAATTTATCCGCATAAGTTCATCTTAAATTTGCTTCTCTTGGCTCCACCTGCTCATGATTTCTCTCCACCAATCATCCACCCATTTCCCTGTTCCGTATCTACAGTTCTCTAGTATGTTGGTTTATTTCCGTTTCGGCATCTAAGGTATTCTCTTGAATTGTCTGCTTTAGATCTATTGTACTCTCTACCACCTTTGTTGAATCATGTTGCACCGTTCATCTATTACCTCAATTATTCTCCCCTACAATTTGTATAAAGCATATGTTTCTATTTTTCGGCAACTAGCCGTTTCCTCTGCCCCTGTTGCGACATTAGTTGGTACCAAATCTTCTATTCGTTCCCGTAACTGATCATTTTCTTTTCTCAACTTTTCTTCTTTCTTCCAAATTCCTTTAACACTGTTTTTTAACTATTGCTGTATCTTCCTTGGTATTATTTCCATCCTTTCATCCTCGAATATTTCTAAAAGCTTGTCATAAATCTGCGACTCCTGTCATTTTTCCCCTTAATTTTTTCTTTCTTAACTCACCGCGTCCTGAGGGAAACAAGATCCTTTTCTTTTGTCGTACAATATTCGCTTGTACGTTTATTCTCACGTGGTGTTGTTGCCCCACTAACTTCCTCCAACAGAGCTATTGGTAATTTTTGATGAAGTCCCTCGCCTCTTACGCCTGCTATATTTTCCTCCTTAACGTCCAACCCTGCAATGTATCTTACAACTTGCTATTCATTAGTTCAGTAAGATGTGTTTGACCGTGATTATCTTAACCCTATTTTTTCAATTGTTTTAGGTATTGTTCGTCTGTGTTGCAGGGCAATGCAAGGATCTAAGATCTATTTTATAAAGTGTTTGCACTGAAGTTGTTGGCGCTGCATATCTTGACCGCATTTAGCGCTACCCCTTCCGCCAACTAGGAGGCGTGTGCACATCTTTCTGTTTTGTCCGTATTCGTTAATGTTCTTATTTTATTAACAAATATCATTAATGTTTCAAATTTTCTCTTGTGTCTATTAGGTAGTTTCCTATTCTTGTTGACAAAATGTCTTGTCTTTCATATTCCCGGAAATATTCGGCAAGTTCTGTCGCATATAAGGGGTAGTCCCATTGCACATGTTCCAAAGTTTCTATTGTCTCCGCATATATATGCTGCATCATCAGTTATTCAAAATCTCTTATATATTGCCCAAAATCACCATAGCCGGTCAAGAATTCAATCATTGGTTTAGATGCTTCAAATTTTTATTGTTAGTTGCAAAGCAAACATCAGGAATAAATCTAATAAATATGAACTCATTTCTCATTTTTTGCCTATGCATCTAATAAATAGCGAGTTAATTTCCCTTTTTCTTTTTTATCTTCTCGCTCTAACTTTCCATCATTTACTGTTATTTTCCCGTCTGTTTTCAACAAGTATCTTTAATTCATGTAGATGAATGGGTATTATTCCTGCAATTACATTTCGGACCATAGTCGACCCAGTTCTATAACTCCTAACTATTGGTAATAAGCATTGTCGCTCTATTGTTTGTAAATTCTGTTCAACTTTAACGTTTACTATTTGTTCTTCCCATATGATATTACCACAAGCTATTGCCTGCCGTTATGCCCCTGTTTATAACAATCTAAGATCTTTAGTTTGGATGTCATATCGATGTATTCCTATGCGAAGAACACTATATAATGTTACTTGAACCCTCCTTCTGATGTATCCTAAATTGATTTATCGCTTTTCAATTATCACCCCTAAATATTTATAGCTGCTCACTATCTGTATTTTCACATTGTTCAAGGTAAGTATAAATCTCTTCTGTGTTGTACAGAATGTCCAAACAACATGCAACGTGTTTTCTGCTCTGAAATTTTTAATCCATACTTCTCACAAATTATTTGCCATTTATGTAGTTCTTCATTTCCTGGTTTCTCTAATTTTTCCCGTGAATTTCCATAAAGTAATAAAGCCATGTCGTCTGTATACACAATGACATCAATATTTTCTCTTTCTAAATCCCTCGAAATATTACCGAAAACTATATTTTAAAATAAAGGACCGCTAGCTGACCCTTGAAGGCAACCTATTGTGGTGATGGTAAAAATGTTTCCTCCCATTTCCAAAACCATGATTCTATTTTCAAAATATGATTTAGCTTTGTTGAGAGGATATTTGGCAAATTCCTTTTTGTTAATGTATCGACTCTTATTCCCCATTGTGCATGATCGAAAATCCGTTTTATATCAATGTATATGCATAAGCAATATTTTGTAGTCCTCATTGATATGTGCTTCACTAACATATCTAAATCTAGATGACTTACCTGGTAGGAAACCGTACTGTCGGGTGTCCATTTTTCCCATTCTTTTTCCAGATATTGCTGTATCCTTCTTGCTATACGTTTATCGAATAATATACCTAAATTTGGGATTAAAGTTATTGGGCGATAAGAGGTTGGGTGTGTTGGGTCTCGTTCCTTTCCTTTAGAAATAGTCTAATGAGTCCCATCTCCAACACTGTGGGAAGACTGTTTGTTTGAGACACTCATTGTTTATTCTCATTGACTTGCATATAACGGGATGAGTGGCGAATAGTCGTATGTTAAAGAGCTCCGATATAGGGAATCGAAATTACTATTAAACGGATTGTTAATGCATCAAATTGTGTACTAGTGACAAGATAACGGTGCAATTACAGGTTGTGCGAAAATTCGGACGGAATAACCCCTTAGGGGCCGAAATAATTGCAAAAGAAAAATGGACATATAATAGCGTCGACAAATTCGTGTGTAGTAATCATAGTTACGTAGGGAAAATTAATAGGGTGTAGGTAAAAACTAGTATTAATATACAGAAGAAGGTCATAAGAAAGTGTGAGTAAAGTTTGGAAGAAATATATACGGTACAACCAGAGATATTAATTTTATAAAATTACGTTAACAGCATGGATCGCAAATACGTCATATGTATCATGGCAAACATAGGGTAACGAGAGCATGGATAATGTTCTATAAGCGGCAGTGGCTTCTAGAAACCCAGTAGTATATATATCAAGCAATTAATTGTATATTCCATGCTGCAATGTAGGATAAATAATAATAGAATCATGATTTTACGTATTTAGCTAACAAGTCCATCCGCAATATTATATACGCTCATGGAGCAGTATACATAGCAGTTGGCACAACCAATAGAGTATGAATAGAGGCACAAGAGCAATTGTGAATGTACGACACTCTCGCAAAACTGGGGAAGGCTAATGGCACCCTCTAATGGGGGGAAAATGTACTATATACGTGTAAAGTGGGAATAGTTCATTTTCTTTGAAACGGATAACCACCATATTTTGCAGGGATATTAAGAAAAATGTTAGGATCCCATTTGTCAAAAATAATATAGTTGAATACGTACATATTTCTTCCGTGTACCCTACACGTGGAGAAGATATGTGATAACTTTCGGTCAGGTGAAAATGGCGACCGGCCGGGACTCGAACCCGGGTCTCTTGTTTTTATCGCAAGGGTGTTAACCGCTACACCACCAGTTCGCCTTCCACAACTGTATACCATTTCAGTCCCGGTTGGTCTCCATTTTCACCTGACCGAAAGTTATCACATATCTTCTCCACGTGTAGGGTACACGGAAGAAATATGTACTTAACGAACCTTAACACGTAGGTACGTGTGAAACTGTTAATAAAGTGCACACAGCATAGTGTGCCGCCTGGTTCACTTATCTCCTGTATGGGGATGTGTCTCAGGTCTTCCGGGGTTTAGGTCTGGGTGGAAATGGTGTACA
>NNCF01127292.1:479075-546672 GCA_002313205.1 Laupala kohalensis
GGCGAACTGGTGGTGTAGCGGTTGACACCCTTGCGATCAAAGCAAGAGACCCGGGTTCGAGTCCCGGCTGGTCGACATTTTCACCTGACCGAAAGTTATCACAATATAGTTTCAATTAACAGAAGACGCCATATTGCAAAAACGAGGTCTAACAGGGAAACGTTCATTCCTACGGAAAAGGGTATCTTGAACGGTTGGCTCAAATTAAATGGGTATTGGGAGAAAATAATAAGTAAGAGGACTCTAATCGTACAACACATATACATATTTAATGAAAATAATAATAATAATAATTTAGAAACAAAATTTAGAAAAATTGAAAATCTAGGGAAATAAAATTGGCATAAAGGAAACATTAAGTAATAGCTTCTCTAATATCGCATTACGAAAGTAAAACAGAATATGCAAATAAGAATTAGAAGGAATAGGAATGGATCCTTTGAAAGAATCATTACCTAGAGGTAGGAGTAGTGTTATCGACAACTCTACTACAAAGGATAAAGAGGATGCTATTGCCACAAGATCAAGACGATATATGAAGATGTCAATGATAAATGTACAATACATCATGTGTATGACAAACTTATGATAACATTCGTAGATTAAAAATTTAAGCGTCAACCTAGGAAGCTTCAAGAAGGTAAAAGATAGGATTAGGGAACTGTGAAAGTCGTGCGAACACTCTAGAGAGGAATAAGAGCAGTTGCGAATGGCTATTGCGGATATGAATAAGGAAATTTAGGCATAGGAAGTTATTATGAATTTTGCTGAAAAAAATGAAACTGGCGAAGTGTTACAGGGTGAGGAAAGACAAATAAACGGTTTTGAAGAATTAATAATTGGCACTATTACCGAAAGGTGGAATACATTAACAGAGAAAATTCGGCAAGAACAATGATAATGAAAAAAATTAGAACTGCTTCAGTTATTAGAAGAAAATATAGGGAGATTGTCAGGGGCACAAGATGTAGTGGAAAGCCAAGTGAAAGATATGACAAAAACCGTGGAGAAAACAAAGGGTATGGTGAAGAAAATAGGAGAGACATCATCAATAGTAGATAATGAGGAAAATAAGGGAATAAGGGAAAACATATTCGCAGGTTGTAAGACTTAAGCGTAATTTTTGGATAGCGGTGAAGCGATACTAGTATTCATTATTAAGAATAAATGAAAGACATGTTGTTGTCTGCTAGTAAAATATTTATTCAGATAGTACTTTTGCCAGCTTAGCTGGCATCTTCAGTCTGAAAAAAAAAGAAATTCAAAAGATATAAACAATATGTAAGAATGCAAACTACAAGAATTTTTATTAAGTTTGTAAACATTTGAAATTTGTTAAAGTTATGAAAATTTAAAATTATTTTAAATTTGTTAAAATTATTTTAAAAAATTGAAATTGATTAAAATACAATAAAATTTTTAAGTGTATTGGAAACAGAGCAACCAACTAATGTAGAATAAATCTGTGAATAAGAGATAAAAACGGCAACTAAATAAAAATATAAAAATATAAATTAGTGAGTTGAACGTACCTGGCAATTCCTAGGGCAATGTGCCGAAAAGTTGGACGGGGTGCTATTTAAGAACTACAGGTAAGTAGGGGCGGCGGGAGGTGTTAGAGCACTGACAAGGAAAGTCCATGAGTAAATTGGTTATTCCAAGAGAAGGAACAAATTTGCACAGAGGGATAATTTAATTTTAATTTTAATAATTTATGTATGTTGGAATTTTCTAAGATCAATATTTTTTCTGAAAGTGTTTTCTATTTCAAGGATGTGTACGTTTTGATCAATGATGAAAGAGTGGGTGAAAAGGCGTAGGTGGTCGGCAAAATGAGATTGATAGCTATTGTTGTGTAAGACGTGAATGTATTCTTTAATTCTAGTTTTAAATTTCCTACCGGTCATGCCCACATATTTGACATCACAATCATTACAAGACAGAAGGTATACTCCACTTTTTTATGGTGGGGGTGGTGACTGTTAGTCGTAAAATTTGGTTGTGGATAGAGTTGTATGTTTTGAAAACTGTCTTGTAACCCAAAGAAAAAAGTGTTCGCAATTTTGTTGGTAATTTGTCCTAGATAAGGGATAAATACAGGTTTGAATGTGAATTTGAGGAGTAGGGTTAAAGATGTTATGTGTCAAATGTTTAATTTTGAAAGTTTCTTGTGTAGTATGTTGTCAATTAATTTCGTTGTATATCCATTGACGTAAGCTGTGATTGATGGTGTTAATTTCTTTGGTGAAGTTTTATTTAGACATTGAAATTTGAAGAGCTCTGTGGATCATTGAGTGGAAGGCTGGATTTGTGGGAAGTGGGATGAGCAGATGTGTTGTGTATGACAGTGTCAGTGTACGACGGTTTCCGAAAAATGTCAAAAATATGTTTGTTGTCAATAACCTTTATGTTAATATCTAAAATGTTTTGGGATTTTTCTTTTGATGGTGGAGTGTAACGAATTTAGTGAATCTTTAAAACTGTTAAACTGTCGAAGTGAACCACTCCATAGTACGATGATGTCATCAGCACATCTGTACAAATAAGTTATGTTGGTTAATAGAGGAGGATGCTTTGAGTTAAAAATGTTATTTTCTATATTGTCCATAAAAACACCTGCAAAGAGGGGTGAGAAGCGGAACCCATGGGTAAACCGACGTTTTGTTTGCACAAGGTGTGGTTGAAGGAAAAATAGTTTATATCTAAACAAAAGGACAAAAGATTTAATAGGTGTGAACGGATATCTTGAGGACGAGAGGATTTGTCAATTAAATCGTTTAAAATAATTTTGATCACGTTTGTAGGAATACTTGGAAATTATGACATCAAAAGAAATACGTTTGGCATTGGTGACGTAAATGTTTTCAATGTGTTTCGTGAGTTCATGACTGTTTTGATAGTGTGTTTGGGTGTGAAATTGGTGTGAATGTAGGAGCTGGTGTTAAGATGTCTGGCTAGTGTATGAGTGATGGAATTGTTGTATGAGACAATAGGACGCATCGGAACATTTGGTTTGTGAAGTTTTGGAAGACCATACAAGCGTGGTGGTTGTGAATTAGATGGAATGGAGCATTTAGGTTGAGGGATAAGTATAGGAGAGTCATTGACGGGTGAGTCTTTTCTTCCCAAAACTTCTTCATTCTTTGACTATGTTCCTGTTTCCTTTGTTCTATCCCAACTTTCCGTTTTATTTTCTTATTTTACTTCGACTTTTGTGTTCTTAATTTTGTTTCTGAATTCATCTCTTGATTTTATCATTTCCCTATTAATTCCTGCTTATTTTAGATCTTCTATTTCTTGAAACCAGTTGGTATTTTTGGTTGAGCAGTGTACTACATCAAATATCTTCTTTGTAGTCTGTTGTTGTTCATTCTGTGTGTGTGTCCATAAAACGCTAGCCGACGTTTCCTGATCATGTTTGTGAGTCTATCTGTGTGTTCATATAGTTCTTTGGTTGGTCTCCTCATCCATATACCATCTCTTTGTATTGCTGAAAAAAATTTCCGGAGGATTTTACGTTCTACTTTTTGCCTCTTTTATCTATGTTGGATGACTTGTTTGATTCTCCCATATGTATATATTCCCCCAGATACTTGAATTTTTCCACTTTTTTTCACTTTTCCTATAATACGATGTGCCTTCGTATTATTTACAGAATGATGTCACTTTTACTAGTACAGTTGTCAGAAACGAAAAATGGGTTTCATTGGAATTTTGTTGAAAGAAGCTCAAATTCACATAGGGGTACTTTGGGGCATGTAAGATATTGATTATTCGTGATAGGGTTGACCGCAAAGGGGTGTAACCGACCCCTAAAATTGAAAAATTTCTATTTCCTCCCAGAATAGTGAAAATCATCATTTAACTAATCTGAAATACTTTTATGGCCTTAATAAACGACAGGCAATTAATTTCATGGTCAACCACCCCATAAATAGGGGTGAAATTCACTTAAAAATTAAAATGTTCGTTTTGTCGAGTTTACCCGTGGCTCAGTGGAGTTTACTTGAAAATGTCTTGTAGTAATGACATAAAATAATAATGAAGAGATAATTCCATGGGATAATGGTATTAACAAGGTAGACACAACCCTTATCATAATTAAAGTGTAAAATATTAAGTAAAATAAACAGATGAAAAATAACTACGGTAAACTGTTCTGCTTGCATTCTAGTAAATTTCCCGTTGGATATTTTCAGGGTAGGATGGCGAGAAGGGGTAGGAAAAGGTGATAAAGTGTGAAAATCGCCACAAATATCGTATATGTTCAATTCTATCGTGAAAATCGTTAATTAACTAATATAAGATACTTACATATCCCTAAGAATTAACTTACGATTCATGTGAGGTTCAACCACCCATCACACAGGGGTGGTTTCACCCTTAAAAATTAAAAAAAATCGTGTTTACATGAGTCAGTTAATTACAGTAAATTCGAAGTTAAATGTTTTTGGAGTAAGGAAGAGAAAATTTGTAGGAATAAGGTAGAGTTAATATGTCATAGGAATTTGCAGAAAAATGTACAATTTATTTATAAAAAATTAATTATGTATTTACATCTATTACATTTCGAGGTTCAAAACTTAATTAGTAATCTTCCAGCATATCGGACAAAGAATCTGATGAATATTCGGAAGAGGTTTGACATTGTCACTGCTATCATCACTCAATTCAATTTCCGTAGGCATGTTAGAGCAAGTGTCAGGTGAACAAAAACATTTTATTTCAATTGTCGAGGTTCCCAACAGAGATGCAATAATTTATTCTATTTTGTCACAATAACAATGTCATTTTGGCATGTTCTATTTTGTTATAATAAACATGGAAGAAAGAAAAGTTCCTTGATCACTTCATGGTTTTTTTTGTACTGCTATTTTATATTTGTTTATAATTATTTTATGAAATTTTCATTATTCTCTCCTTCAAGTACTATCTATCACTCCCAGATCAGGCTAACACAGTGTAACAAGGCACAGAACTCACTGTACTACTGTTTTCTTTCAATATTACACTAAAGCCGACATTAATTACCTTAATTTATTTGTTGTAAACAACAAGACGGAGTTGTACCGGCAGCATGCAGCCCTCGTGTGTCTGCTAGCGTCGGTCAGCGTACACGTGATCGCACGTATCTAACATGGCAGACCCCCATTCAGTAACCGGAGTCTGTCCTTTCTCTTTTACCTGATTTTCTAGCCTTATTTCCTAACAATGCAAGCATCCAGGTGTGTCTTGTGTGCATGAAATTTGTAGTTGAGAACCTCCTCTTTCGAATTACGTCGAGAAATGTCGACTTCTTTCATTTGTTTACTTGATAAATGAGATATTAACAAATTCGGCATTTTCGTCAAAATTCAAACAAAAAGCTGTCTCCCTTGAATTTGTGTACTTATTTTATCAAGTTTAAACTTGTGTTTGACATATTAAAATGTTTGCTCATCAGCGATTGTATTTACTGGGTCGTTTTTTTGAATTAATTATTTTTCCTTGATTAGCCAAAAAGCTTTCAAGGAAAATGTGAGAAGGGTAAAAAGAAAATTTGAGATGTTTAGTCACTCAGAAGTAAAACAAATAAAAAGAATAATTTGAAATTTATAGTTCTTTAGAATTGGGCATCCCATCGTTGTTTTCTCTTTTTCTCATAATTTATTTTGTTTTACACATTACAAAAATTACACAATCACAAAACACATAAAATAAACACAAAATTATATAAACGGAAATACATCAAAACAATAAAGACAAAAATAGTTAGTAAATTATATTAATGTTGTGACATATTTCTGTAAACTTTAACTCAAGACTATAACTGAATAATTAACAAGAGCTAATTACTTCCTGGAACGGATGTACATTGCAAAATTGTGGTATCTGTAATAACTGTTATGGTGGATAAGGGGGTGCGAGTTAAAGTACATCAGTAGGCATTCGATTTATTGACAAGAATGTCCGTTGTGCATATTGTCTGTACCGTAAGAATAAGACTGGTGGGTCAGAGAATAATTTGGTAAGTCTGTCTTTCGCTGTCGAGTGAATAAGAGTCATTAGTGGAACAATATTATGTCATTATCGAAGTTTTAAATTTCTTATAAAACGTGACGAGTTTGTTAGAATCCTTAGCGCGCTGTTTTCTGCAATCTGGAGAGGCTCCTGATTGGAGGGATGTGAGGAGGCTCATACCTCGCCACCATAAAGAGCCGCACTACGGATACAAGTGTTGTACATCAAGACTTTTACATCTGTTTCAAGTTTGGGGTTTCTAAAAAAAGGAAGAAAACAATTTGTTTTTGCGTTCATTTTTTTGCCGAATGTATTAAGTGTTTGGTCCAAAGCAGTCTTGTGTCGAAAATGAATCCTATATATTTAACGTTATCCGTATGTTATTGGTGTATTGTCCACGGTCAAAGGTCATTCTTTTAGTGAGGTCTTCCATGTGAAAATTATGGATTGGCATTTATTTGTGTTTATTGTTATACCATTTTGTTTTGTCCAGTCTATTAAGTTATCAGTTGCCGTTTGTAATATTTGGAAAACATTTTTCAGTCCTTTTAGTTTTACAGTCATTGCTACATCGTCGGCATAAATGTACTGGGTAGTCATTGGCGTTCTTGTAATATCATTGATATACAAGAAGAACAGAATGGGTGACCAAATGCTGCCCATTGAGGCCCCAGCGTTAATATTGTACGTTTGTGGTTTCTTTCCTTGAAACCAGACAAAGAATTTTCTATTTAATAAGAAACTACGTAAAAGATAATGAAAAGAAGCAGGAAGTACAGAAAAAGTTTTGTGAAGGAGGAGGTCGTGGTTAACTTTATCAAATACGAAGGTGAAATCAAAAAATATTGCAGGAAGAGAGAATTTGAAATTGAAAGTAGAAGAAATTTCCAGAGCTTGTGTTGAGGCTGAATCACCTTTTTTGAAGTCAAATTGGTTTATATTTATAATTTTGTAATCTAAAATAAATTTATTTAATTTACCAATAATATTTTTTTCAAAAAGCTTTCCAAGCGCTGAAAGAATAATTATAGGCATGAGGTTTTCAGCAAATTTTGGTTTGGAAAGAAGAATGATTTTCGTAATTTACCAAGAAGATGGGAAGTAGGAAAGAGAAATGCCAATTGAAAACATTAAAAAGAACATAAGCAAGATACCAGGGAGAGTTTTTTAGTTGACTGCCGAGTTTTTTAGTTGACACCAGGGCCAGCAACTTTTCGAGTGTTTAAACGTCGAAGATAGTTCCATGTTTCGTCAATAGTTGTTTTCATGTCAATGCCATCATGAGGAGGAGGATGAGAGGCAGATATTGGGATTGTTGGAGTCTGAAATCTGTTATAAAGCATTTCTGAAAATATTTTTGATTTGGACAAGGGGTCGTAAGTTAATGTGTTTGTGGTGGGTATAATAAACCCAGAACGCTTTGATGAGGGGGAGGAGAATTGTTTGATTAACTTCCACATTTCGGGTGACCCTCTCTTGTTAGCTGTCAGCACTTGGTCACTCCATTTGGTCTTTTCGTGTGATTGAAGTTTATCTTTCAGTTCTCGTTTCGTCTTCAGAAACTGTTGTTGATGTCTTAATCTCTCGTCCTATAGAATTGTCGTTGTAGTCGTCGTTTATCACGTATCAGTAAATTAATTTCCAGAGGAAGTGTGTTTATGTTTGAGAGAGGAGGGAAACGGATGACTCTGCAACATCTGAAGTAAGCAGATTTTAGACAGTACGTGACATTCACAATGGTTTTTTCTATTTTCTCTATGGAAGTTATTTCCTGATTCGTGGGTATTTTTCGAAGTTTGCGCGAAAGGTATGAGCGGAAGTAAAATCAATTAGTTTGAAAACTCGTGCGAGAATGAGAGAAGTGGCAACAAGACGTGAGAAGTAAAAATAGAATAGGAAGATGATCTGAGTCAAGTTCAAATAGTGGATTTTGAGTGGAAATGTGTATGGAAGAAGAGCATAGAACAATATCTAGTATGTCATGGGGAACAGAATTTATCCGATGTGTTGGTGTTGGAGGAGGATATATGGAGAGGGAGGATGTATTGTTAAGATGGTGAAGTAGAATTGTCGCTCAAGAATTATTAGTCAAACAATCATGGTCGATCCGTTTGGCATTCAAGTCAAATGCTAATTGTATTTTGTCACCTAGTCGTTTAAGGATAGTAATGTCTGTCGGGTCGAGAGGTAAAATGGGACGTTTCTAAGCCGAAATTATAATGATATTACCCTTATTTGTACCAATGTCAACGATAGTTGCTTCAATTGATTTGAGTGGGGGAGGTGAGTCGCATATGTGGGACATCTTTTCGTACTAATATAGCAGTACCCCCATTAGGGGCGTTCAGTCGATCATCGCGGTAAATGAAATAGATTTGAAAAGTTATATTCTTTTTCGGTTTTAACCAAGTCTCTTGTAGTATAAGGAGGGAAAGTCGGTAGTCGGAGTTAAATTGATTTACTAGTTGCTTTTGTGAAATCAGTCCACCACGGCGGTTATAAGATGCAATTGTAGTAAGTTTAGTCTTGTCCAGTTTTGGTGAAAAATTGAGAAAGAATTGGAAGTATATTCATTAACTTTGAAGAAAAAGACCATGATCGCATAAGTATATTTACAACAGATTTAAAAGTCTTTGTGAAGTTATCAAATTTCATTTGTCGCAAAACGTTTATAAGTTTATAGTAGAAATCATTGTTTGTGGTGTTCCGGGGATTTGCATTATTTGGAGTATTGTCATTTGAATTTGCGTTCACTGGTTTACTGACTCGAGTACACAGAGAGGGGAAATTTATTGAATTGAATTCCGGTGAAGAGGTGGTATTACCTTTACTGTCCGAGGAGTTGGATTTCATTAGGAGACGTTGCCTTGTCTGCTCGCGCACTCGTTTCAACGTTACTAACGCAGAGCACCCTGCCCAGGTTGCTACGTGGTTTTGTGAGCAGTTACTACATTGGGGAATTGTTGGAAGTGGGTTGCAATTTTCTAATGTGTGTGGTCCCGCACATACAGGGCAACCGATGGGTCTTGCACATCCGTTCTTGGAAAGACCCCACATCTGGTACCGATTGCAGTGAGGCACCCTATATTTGTCCTTCATTTCTTCGATGTTAACTTTATAACTTAGTAGATATCTAACCTTTCTCTTGAAATCACCTATGTCTTTCTTATTTATCTCCACTATGTAAAGTGCTAAATGAATGAAGATGCTGTTCTGTTTACGGAATAATTCAGAAACATGGAATATTTCGGATCCTAATGTTTCAAGTTCAGACTGAATCAGTTTTGCGTCAAGATTTGGTGAGAGTCCACATATCAACAATTTATATCGGCGTTCTGTTGTAGCTCTGTGAAAATAAAACGGAGCATCGTTGTCTGCAGACTTCAATCGTCGAAGATAAGATACAATGTTTTGAAGATCTTCAACTGTACTGGCAGATATGATAAGATGCTGTCTTATATAGTTATTTTCTGCCTAGACACCTTCTGTAGTTCATTTAACAAGCCACTGCCATCTAATACATTCTCTACGAATATTAGGTCAATATTTGGTCTTTGTTTACGATAACTCTTGTCATTTGCATCAATGTGTTCCGGCGGCATTGACTCATGGATGAAGAAGGTCCAGGATTCTCTGTTGTGTTTAGTTAGTACGTTTTGTTTACATCTGTATCATTACAGTCTTCTGTTTAAAGGACACTAAATTGGTTTGATGTGGTTATTACAGATGCGGGTCTGTCTGATTTTATTCGAAAGAACATCTTTGGAGTAAGGAATTCACCACTGACAAGAGACAAGTTTGGAATGTCTAAGAAACTCCGTTTTTGTGGCCGTGACTGATAATATTCAGTAATATTAGGTGCTACGTTAACAGAATCACTTCCAGGTTTTGAGAAGGTAACCCCGTCAACGTTCATGGATTCATTAGAATCCGTTTTCTTGAGCCAATATTGTGCTTGGCAAAGAGCGGGATGAATTAGCGTATGATTATCTTCCATTATATTATCCTTAGTGCACCGTAGTTTCTCTGAGCTTTTATTTCTTTATGCTTATTAACTATAGTTTTCAGTCTATGGGTCTGTTTTGTAGATGTTTTCCGAATAACTTTGTTTTGTGCACGTCCTGCACAATTTCTTGCGTGACTGGCATAAACGCTCTAATTTACTTAACTCGAGGAATCTTGAAATTATTAAAGTTCAAACACCAGAAAGACACTCACACTTAAACCAAAAGTCATGTGCACTTCTTAAATTGTTGCTCCTCTTGATTTCTGAAGAGTAATTCTTCGATTATGAATCAAGATGGCCTCTCAGAGGAAGCCCCCTCCACGGTCGAAGCCACAAAAAAATTGTCCAAATTACAGATCAAGTACAAAAACATACGTATATTATAGCCCTTCTAAATGATGTGGGAAAATGCCCAATTCAGCAACTGAACTAAATCAGAAAATTATAGATGATGTATGCCGAAATGCAGGAGTCACTTTAGAACACGTCCGCACAACATGGTTGCTAAAAGACCAGAGACGTTTACATAAAACCCTCTGACAACTGTACTACACGTCTTTGTTATCATTCTTATACATGGGGCCTTCTATAATTACACTCACTGGTTACGTCGTTTTACCTCTAAACTACTATTGGAGGTAGGGGAAACCGTCTTGCATATGTAACAAACCCCTTGAACACTTATCTGCCTCCAAATATTAGGTGACGGTGAGACGTTGAATGAGTTTTCAGTTATAGAGGAAAACATTGTCTCTGTTTCTAAATTATTTATTTCATCAGAATTATTTATTTCATCGACCGCGTAGCTGCCATCTTCAGTGCTACAAAATGAAATAACGATTTATATAAACCATTAAACATACACAAAATATAACAAAATGAAGTGAATTACGTTTGAATGATAAAATAGAATACAATACAGTAAAGTGAATACAATTTAAATCGTGAAAATATTGCACAAATCTTTTTGAAACAAAGATGTAATAAATCTTTAATGTAAAATTGAAATAAATGAATAAATGAAGAAAATTGTAATAAATCTTTAATGTAAAATGAAAACATAATATCGAATAAGAAAAACGTTAAATTTATAGAATAACAAGGTGACATAAAATGTGAAATGAATAATATCTGCAAATGTCTTCAAATCCAGGTTTAAATGTTAAATCACAGGCAAGTAATGTTCACGAACATTCAAAGACGTTCCTGTCGTAAAAGAAGTCGTTGCCGCGCACATACCGTCTTAAAAGGCGTCCTCTTTTACTAAGGGGCTCGTCCCATCGTTCTGTAATCTGTAATACAATATATGTCTTCAATAACTGATTTAATACACCTCTTTCAGAGTAAAATTACGGAGCCGATATTTACGCAAGATCCCACAAGCGTTGCTAAGTCAACACACAGCGCGACCGACAAATGAAGTCCAGAATAGGACAATTTTGAGAGTTTTGTTTTCTCTCATTTTTAATTTTTTTAATTTTCTGGATTCTTTTGATTTGAATGTTTACTGTGTGTATGAAATGTTTGTAAACGTGTGTTTAAGTTTGTAGTTTTTTCAATGGTCCTTCTACATGTGGTAATAGGTAGTTCCTTCGACTCCCCTGCATAGCGGAGCATTTGGATCTCCTCCCTATTTGAAGGAAGTGCTTCTGACTCGCCGGTGAGACCGTGTTCGCCGAGGGTTTGCGACGTTAAGTTTCAATATATACAATACCAAAATTATGGCTCCGGGTAAGGCAAAAAAGGAAGTGTGCAAAAAAGATGACGAAATAATACGAACAGAAGAAAAAGGCACGAGGTCTAAATGAACGAAAAGGCAGTTAAGTGCATAACAAATTCAGTGGGACATCGACGAAAGGACGTTATGTTACATACATACATGACGTACGACAAGGATATAACACAGCAAAATGGTTTGACCTAGGAGATGGAATGTAGGAAATTATAACAGGACATGGAAATTTTGGGACTTATCTACAGAAAATGTGGAAAGTTGAGGACAGTATATGTATGTGTGGAAAAAATGAGGAATCGTATAGACATAAGCAATAGGAGTGTGACCTGTATAACGTGGAAAGGAATGACAAATTACTTTATTTACTAAAAGTTGGGGAAACTTTAATACACGAAGGATTTTTTAATTCGGTCAAAGGAAAGATGTGAAAAATATAACGAATTTACTGGAAAGGTATGTGGGATTCAAAACATTTTGAAAACTTAGAGCAAGGAAGACGGGGTCCAAAGCTGTATGGGACAATAACGATAAAGCATGAAGACAATAAAGATAAAAGGGCACAACTAATGTTTAGGGTAATGATTGATGAGAAATTAAATTTTCGGGCACTTATACAATACATAACTAGAAAGTGAAAAAAATTGGTCCATTGTTTGCGGCAGGTTGGATTCAGCAAAATGAATCTGTCAAAAAACAGCTTGCAGTGTTCTATAAAGGGCACCTACACCAGTGATTCAACACGCTGTAAAAGTGTTACTGGGAATAATGCCGCTCGACCTTCATCTGCAGATATTAATACTACGCTACTGGCTTATGAAAAATGTATGTGTACTGATAGATTATGAAAGGAGACAGAGTAACGACAAGAAAGCAAAAGGGAAGACATCTGGAAGGTTTTTTAAGTATATCAGGTGTGGTGGCAGTACAGAGAAAAATAAACAGGTATATAAGGTAATTAAGGAAGCGGCATACGTAAATAAAGCAAGAAATTTGTTTAAATCAACAGGAGGTTTTCTGAAAATGGTCCCAGGGCATGGAAATTTCAAGGAATTTATGTGAAATTTAGGGAAGGAAACGTATGCGGGATGTTATTGTGGACATGGAGAAGAAATTGCTGACCATATCGCGTGGTAGTGTACGTTATACAACGAGGAAAGCTGTACTTAACAGGGCAGACGAGAGAAAGACAGTAGACAATTCAAAGTAATCACAAAATTATTAAAGAGGAGAGAAATTGAACAAATTTCAGAAATACACAGAGAAATTCCGCAAATTAAGGAATATAATACATGAATAAAGGTGGAAGAGGAAGATGGAAAATTCTACTACAATTAATATTCATAATATAATCAAACTCGCGTGCACTCGCTGGGGGGTAAAGCCTCCCAGTGTGAGTGTTGCGCACATGACAAGCCATCTAGATCAAAAATTCCTTATTGCTAGATTAAAATGATTCAAATTCAAAGGAGATGAGTTGTAGTTACCATTTGTAAATACATTAATGAAATTTACATGTTTTGCCGTGGTAACAAATTTGTTTCATAACATACTTTCGATGGCATGACCTGATGACGGCAGTGAATCTACAAGAAATGACAATAGATATATTGACAACTGGTCTGACGACCAGTCTGATGTGGATGTGGGATTTGTTTAATTTAGGCAGACCATACAATTGTGAGAGAGATGGGATTTGGGGGATTACGTTGTGGGTGTTTCGAAAAAGGTATTGACACTGACTGATCTCTGATTTCAAGGTTGTATGATATAGTGGGGTGAGGTCTTTAGGTAAACTTTCAATAGTAAGTTTGAATATTAATTGAAAGTTCACCTAAAGACCACACCACACTATCACAAAACCTTGAAATCAGAAATAAGTCAGTGTCAATACCTTTGAACAAACGCCCACAACGTAATCCCACAAAACCAATCAGTCCCACAATTGTATGGTCCGCCTAAATTACACAAAGCCAACAGACCCGTCGTTTCATACAAAAATACAATCACTCAGACTAGCACAAAAATTAAACCATTTCTGTCACGAGAACATTACTTTTATTTCGATTAAAAACAGTGTAGACCTCATTGAAGAAAATCAAAGATACACCAATAGGAATTGGTGTATCTTTGATTCTAATGCCAAACTTGTGTCCTTTGACATTTCCAACCCTTTCCCTAGCATATCTATCCTTAACAGAAGTTGATTCTTCTAATTGCCCTCTTCCCGTCCGCTCTTAACCCTCCAATCTAATCTCCCTCTGCGCCAACTGTAACTACTTTTCTTTTAAACAATTGTTTTATAAACAGATTTCTGGACTCCCGATAGAATTACCTCTTAGTCCTCTTTTTGATGACATCTTCATTAACAATTTTGAAGAACGGTTATTTAACTCTGGACACTCACTACTGAAAATCATGTTACTAGCATAGATATGTAGACGCCATACTAACACTTTGAACAGGTATGAGTCAGCAATTAAAATTTTTCACATAGTTCATCTACTTCAATATCCGGACATAAACTTCATCACAGAGATCGGCGATAACTATAAATTTTCTGAGCTTAAGTATCACTAACATCAAACGTGCCTTTGACAGGACACTAATGCACACCGACACAGTTATTCATAATTCATCAAACTTCCCCCTCTCATACAGACGCCGCCTTTCGCACAATGATTCACCGCCTCTTTAACCTCCTCCTTTCACCAGCCAACACTAAAAAAGAAATTTCGACCATAAAACAAATAGCTCGAAACAATGGTTATGAATATTAATTAATGGATAAACTAATTCAGAGAAAATTCCAAACTTATTCTCCAATCATACACATCTCTTACCAAATTCAAACAAACACAAGTTAGGATATATTTCAATCCCTTATATAGGAATGATATATTCTTTATCCCGGATTTAACAAACAAAAACAAATGTGAAGTGACCTGGCTCTGCAGTTCCAAATTGTGAGGTGGTTAGTGTTTTATGTTTGTACACATTAAATAATATTTATACTGTTATCTTTATACTGTTTTGTAACCAATTATGATGATTTTGAAGAACGATTTTTCAATGTTAGCTTTATTTCCAATCCATTTTTTGTTCAGGACAATTTTTGCTACATTTTCAATCACATCGTTGCTTTCGAATCTGCAGAGTAAAGCGCTTTTCCTACAATTCAAGAGTTAAATCTGAAAGGGAAGGAAAGTGCTGAATATGCAATACAACAAGTTTGTTTTTGAAAAAAAGCACCAATTCCCATTATATGTTGATAAGTTACTTTTAATGTATGATTATTGGAAAGTTATATGGATAAATTTAAGTAGAAATGCAGGAAAAAGTTTACTAGAAATGCAGACAAGATAACCGGTATAACCATATCAACTTGAGTGCCGTCGGGAGGAAATGCGTAGGCGATAACCTCGCAAGAAACCAACGCGAGAAAGGTAGGTGCCCCTAGTCCTGAGTGGCAGACTCATTAAGCAATCGGAGACCAGAGGGCCAATAACCCACTGTCTCTTAAATACATCAATCGATTAAAGAAACTGAAATAAAATTAAAAAGCAGGACAAAATTGAGGACGACCTTGGGCATGAAGAGGCAAACGAGAATAGGATTTTGGAATGTAAGAACTATGAGAGAGCCAGGAAAACTAAAACAATTATCCAAGCAAAAGGAAAGATATAAGCATAATATTCTGAATTTAAGTGAAATAAGATAGAAAGAATTTGGTGCATTTATCACAGAGAATGGATTTACTCTAGTCTAGTCTGGAATGTCCTCTGACAATATGCATAGAAGTGGAGTGGGCATTTATTTAACAAAAGCAGCTCATAAGAACTTACTAAAATGGCACCCAGTATTAGATAAAAAAATTGTAGCGTCTTTCCAGGAGAAAGTAAGAAATGTGTTTATCATTCAATGTTATGCGCCCATCGAATATGCAAATAAGGAGGATAAAATCAGATTCTATGTATCATGGATAAAACAAATACAAAGAACATAAAAATTCTTATGGGTGATTTAAATGCTAAGTAGGGTGTGATAACTAAGGTATGTAATGGGAATCCATAGAGTTGGCGAGTCAAACGAAAACGGAAACATGTTTATGGAGTTCTATGCATCAATGGATTTAAGCACAGAGGGCACCCTATTTCCATACAGAAAGTGCCTTAAAATATCATGGATGTCCCCAAATCTCCAAGTTGATAATTAAATTGATCATTTCACCATTTCAAGAATGTGGAAGAAATCGCTGACGGACGTGAGAAATAAACGAGGCGCAAATGTAGGGAACGACCACCATCTTATGGGAGGCGGTGTTAAAATTAAAATAATGGGTGACCGAAAGAAATTAGATAATAGAAGTAATCGCTAAGATTTTCATAAATTGAAAGACCCAAAAGTTAACCAGCAAGTGAAAATAGAATAGAAAAATAGATTTTAAGCTCTTGAAAAGTTTAAAACGGAGGATGAAGAGTAAAGTTGGAAGATGATAAAAAAGGGATTTCTTGATGTTAGGGAAAAATTCTGGGACATAAGAAAAACTTAAAGAAAGATTGGATGACGACCAAAACCTAGAATTTAATTGAAAAGAGACAGGGCTGAAACAACAAATTATCCAAAGCAAGATAAACTGGAAATAAATTATAAAAACTGAATACAATATAGTTAACAAACAAATAAAGAAAAGTCAAGACCCATTTCAACGAGCAAGAAATATGTCGACATAACTTGCGCGAGTTGATGTCTACTCCGTGTAAAAGGGTCTGAGAGTGTCTCGGACAGTATCTGAATTTGCCAGACTATCTCTCAGAGAGTGTTGGAGCAAGTCCGTGTAAACGCAATATCCCTTCTCACTGGACATACAAGATTGATTTCGAACCGACGTGAAAGTTTTAGCGACATTTTGGTTGCAAGTTTCTGTGTACCGCTCGTTTGGGGTTGTTAGTCGAGGTTATGTACGCGTCGTATGTTACGTTTTGATTAAAGAACATAGTATTTACTACATTTTGTAGTTATTAGTATTTATTCTGATTCATGTAAACACTTGAATTTTACATTATACTTGTATAAATTAAATATTCACGTTAATTATGAGTGTAGATGTAGAGTAAAAAATTAAATATACACTTTTCATCTCATGTACTTAACAAATACGTTCGATCAAATTAAGGAAATTAGGTGCATTAAGATGATATACATGAGCCTGAAGTCAAGTAATGTATATTCCGGAGTATTTTCGTTGTGCCAGTTTAGTGCTTTTGTGAATACTCGTATACGATGAATTATTTTTTTAAATCAAACAAATATAAATATTCTTCAATGAGTTTGATAAATTATGACTATATATTATCTTTGTTGAATTTTTCTTCTTTTTCATTGTTATCTGTTATTAATTTGGATATACTTGTTACTTTAAATATACTTTTTTCATATTTTTCAATTAATAATAAAATATCTCTGTGATCGAGTTAATTTTTCCGATGGCAATGATGTAGGTGTCATGTAAAACAAAATGAACACAAGGTTTTCAATTAATTGTTTAAAAATGTGTAAAAGCAGCACGTACGTACAAGCAGGCGGAACATCATATTGACAAAAATGAAAATATAAAATAAAAGTTCCTACGAAAGGATTCGAACCTACGGACTTAGCGACAGACGTCAACAGCACTAGGAGCAGACCTGTGCCACGCAGCAGATGTTTGGTTGGAACATTGGCGCCAGCTAGCAATGCATAGGGCATATTGTGTTTCAGAACAAATTTTGAAGGAATGTGACATTCTCATGTATGGGATTTATTCAGCTCAGTACGACAATAATTACAATAAACTTAACTCCGAAAACCTTGATAGAAAATTGAAGATTACATAATATTTAGAATTATGGCTCGCATAAAGGATAACGTTGTTCTCCATGGAAAACCCGTACACTCATCCACACATTCCTTTTTTCTCCTTATTTTGTCGTTATCTAAATCAATACAACTACATCTCGCTTGATCACACAGCTTTACCCAAAAATGTATTCACACATCCAATTCTTCTCAAGACGACGCCATTTTCTTTTCCGAGCTCGCAAACTGGTGACATTAGAGTTGCTAGTGTAAACACGTTTGACATATTTCCAGCAACAGTGTCCGATATCAACCAGTAAGTGATGTCGCCCATGCTTTCTGAGAGCAACTTGCTAGAGAAATTGCTGCTCGTGTAGACACCTTAGCAAATTCTCTCAACATAAATGTCGCGAACTTTATTGCACGTGGAAACGGGCCTTTAGGAGGGACAAACGAAACTGGGTAAAAGACAATGCAAAATTGGCGGAGGAAGCAGCAAGTAAAGCTGATACAAAGGAGCTCTATCGAATTATAAGAATGCTATCTAGGAATATAAGAGGATGTAAGAGGTCAGTGAGGAAAAAGGAAGGTAATCTCTTGATGGGTGAAGAGGAGTAAATAAATAGGTGGACAGAATATTTTAATGAACTCCTAAACAAAATCTACTCTCTTCAATCGACAGAACATGAGATAAACACAAAAAAATGAGACTTCTTCAGAAACTATCCGAATTAATACAGAATCACCAAAAGTATATGAAATTAAGATGGCATTAAAACAAACAAAAAATGGAAGAACTCCTGGAAAGGACGACATATCAGCAGAAATACTCAAAATAGATGTAGATACAACTGCAAAAATTCTGTTTCCTCTCTTTCAAATGTATGGAAAAACGAAAAGATACCAATAGACTGGAAGGATGACATCATTGTTAAAATGCCCAAAAATGGGGATAAAACAAAATGTAGCATTTCGGGAGGGATCAGATCAAACGTTGTGATACTAGAAATAAATAACCTTCAAAAAAGATCGATCTAATAATTTAATTTAATGATGATTTTAGACGTAAATAATGTCATTAAAATATTATAAAGGCCACGTATGACGAGTATCCATGCCACGTTTTACACGATGGGAAACTATCCGCTCCCATAAAAGTTAGAAATGGAGTACGACAGGGGTGCGTTCTGTCACCGCTACTGTTTATTCTGGTTCTAAATGACATTATCAGACAGGTAACAGCAGATAAGAAGCGAGGAAATGATTGAAAATATCGAAGACCTAGACTATGCGGACGATATATGTCTTCTATCACGCTATCACATCGGCATCCAGACATGCAAGAAAATGTTTCAAAGTTATGTCAAATCTCGAAGAGAGTTGGGCTTCAAATAAATATAGCTAAAACAAGAGATATGCGTTTCCACGCAAGATCTCACTGCCCATTGATATTACATAACCAACACATTGAAATTGTGAACTCTTTCACCTATCTCGCAAGCAAAATAAACAAACAAGGGGGACCACTGGAAGATGTTACATCTAGAATTCGAAAAGTGAATGTAGTGTTTGTCCAGTTGTATGCAATATGGAGAAATAGTTACATTTCAAGGAAAACAAAACTACAACTTTTCAAAACTCTTGTTATACCTGTTCTTTTGTATGGAGCCGAAACCTGAACCATAAACAACGAAACCAGAATGAAACTACAAACGTTTGTTAATAGAGGTTCCAGAAAGATTTTGAACATCCATTGGCCCCAGACAATAAGAAACGAGTTTGTTTGGGAACTTGCTGGCGAGGACCCAATTGCTAAGCAAATCAAAAGAAGGAAATGGTAATGGATCGACCAAACTGTCAGGAAACAGCTTAATACCATAGAAAAAGACGCTCTGGAATGGAATCCACAGTGAGAGCGTAGGAGAGAAAGACCACAGGGACCGTGGAGAAGGAATATGCTGAAGGAAGATCTTGTAAAAACACGGGAGGAAGTGAAGATTTTGACAGCAAATTGTGCCCGGTGGAAGATTTTCATGGATGTCCTATGCTCTTTAAAAGAGCAACAGGAATGAAGAAGCAATGCAGGCAAGAGGACAGAAAAAGTGATCATGTTGGTATAGCTCATTCAGTTGTTTTGGAACTTGAAAAGTACAGAAGATATGAATTTCTTAATGATTTAACTACCGTACTCTATGATTGGTGTAGATTAGGCGTCGGCAACGCTCTCACAGTCGCGAACCGCGCAGATGTCCAATATAATATTTTAAAATTGTGGAATAAAAAAATAAATTTTATCATTATATTTTTATACATAATAAAATATAATATTATATTGTTATATAATAATACATGGAATTAGATTGTTATATTTTGTTGACATTATAAAATATTTTGATTGTGTATTCTCTATGATCGAGGATATTTCTAGAATTCAATAAATTAAATATTAAAGTGTAAATTTTGTGATGAAAACGACTCTGGAATTGCTTCAGAATGAAAAGAATATGGCTGTCTATACGAAATCTAGAAAGGTATATGGAAATTATTTAGTTGAATAAAACTCTCTGCATTTATTAGGTTTCATACCTCTTTTATCTGTAATAACACTCTTCCATCTACCAGTCACTGAATATTATTTCTCCTTCCTCCACCCGTATCTTTTCCAGAACTTCCTTATCTGAATGTGAGGATTTTTTCACTTTATACATTGATCTCTTTAACTCTGTTCCTCTGCACGTAGCCATTACCAGGGTTTACATGCCTTATTGGTTTTCCCTCTCGTAATTGTTATTTGCTTTCTCTCCAATTGTTTCTTGAGGCCTCACGCATTCAACGTCGTAAACCACAGCGTTCTTGAAATTCACACAGTTGCCACGCCCAATCTCGTAGTGAACCAGCGCTTCTAAACTGGCATTCTTGCTACTTTCCGCACCAACATTGACTCCATCACATATTCTTCGAAATCATGAAGTGTTTCCTCCTTGTCTATGTATTGTCCCCAATTTCGGAGGTTGAATATCCCTCTACGTCTTGATTTTCCTAGCCACCTTCCTCGTTCTTCACCATTTATTTTGCATTCGTATTGAATATGCTCCACTGTATCAACCTGCATATACACTTATCTGGTCTTGCAATCTTTCTTTTATAAAGATAGCTATTGAAAACTCCGCGTCCGGTTATAATTTGCAGGATTGGTCCATTTGGCTGCAACCATTTTCTGTTCTTATGTGTGAGGTCCACGTTGGAGCCAATTGTAGCGAAATTAATATATATGGTAGTGGATAACCCTAACCACAAATTAATAACATACCAAGCCCAACAAATGACTGAAGGCCCACTTATGTCAATAGGAGTTCTGCTAATTGACTCAGGTTCCACGTTGTTTCGCCAATTGTAAGATAACAATTACTAGTATAGTGATTAATACTACTAACATTAATTAATAAATAATTATTAATGAAAGAAATTAATGACGGGAGGGGTTCGTAGTTAAAAGAAAACACACATTTGGTATCAAATACGCGCAACGTCAAAATAAAATTGGTTTCTAATAACTAACTACTACATTACTAAAACTATCATCACTATGTTACACATGCTCTCACATTCCCCCTATTAATCCTCCAAAATTCACACGCTCTATGTTACAAGGTTTTTCACAGTGATGTAGGTTCAATGAAAAGTTCCCAACACATCATTTTCATCCTATAGTTACGTTAAACATTTACTATTAAAAAAACAAAGCTAATTGGTTCATTGTTAAATGAGGAGACATTACTGTCTTTCCTATAAAGTTCGCCGTAACGATGCACAGGCTTTTTCTCGTCCAAAGACGCACTTCTGGCATCTATCTAAACTGGACGCAGCCAGCTATGTGGAGTTACCTTTATTACATACATGGGTTAAATGGTTGAGCTGCCTTGTGCCAAACTGTGTGGTCGCCCCAGGCGGTAGTCGAGTTCGGTGACTTCTGAGCTTCCTGCTGCTACCCCTGCTTCGCCTCCCAGTTGAATGGAAACAGTCGCCTCTCGTAACCCCATTCACGGATGCCACCAGTCACATCGCTGAAGTCCAGTTGCCTAATTACAGTTCATGGCCGTAACTTCAGATTCTCCCACTTCCGGATCGCGAATCGAACTCGTCACGAGATGTTTTTCCAAGACGTTATTAATTGTTGACTATCATAACTCGCTAGTCATTTGACGTGATGCTAAATTTCTCGTTATTAAAGGTCAAATATCACAAAATCAAAAGTTTTATAGATTCAAAAAAATTAAGTTCAATCACTAAACAAATGATTGAAAGGAGATAGCACTCGTAAATAATTACAACCGAAGTGCTAGCTCACTTTTCCATAAGATCTAGAACTTAACGTCAATACACGTCTCTAAGTGGCGATCTCAAACTAAGTAACTATCTGAACTCTTATTCAGTAGTTAAGAATGTTCTCTGAATGAATCTGAATACTCTCTTAATGATTGCTGCGCTTCCGCGCACCTAATTTTATAACAACTCTCCCATCCTTTTTCCCAGAATTTCGAAAAGATGTTCACGCCTATCTCCATGCCACGTGATTTCATGAGCCAATAATTTTCTTCTGCGTACTCCACGTGGAGTCACTTCGATTGCCTGAAGGTTAGTGACGTATGTTGTGTTCTCGACGAATCACACTGTCCTGTTTAACAAGAACATTCGTCTCTTCCCATCGACGCCACGCCGAGACCACGTGGCCCGTCGCTCCTTTAGGGACCCTCGAGTGCTGATAGTGCGTCTTGGGTTGTCTATTGTCTATAGTTCTCACGCCGTATCTCGTATTGTGGAGTGACAGTTGGCCGCCCGCTGAAAGAACTCCTAGTTCTTCGAGTTCGAACTTGCACTCATGTCCCTAGTGACTATCACGCTCCTGCTGTGCCCTCTTTTGTTAAACTTACTGCGTCGTCCGAAGCTTCCCACTCCCTGGTTGTGTGTCGGACCGTCTCGCTTTGATCCAATGGGTCCTGAACCTTTTTGACCCCCAATTTGTATGATTTTGTTTTGCAGCTCTGAGTTCCATCTTGAGATGTCCCAGAAACTGCTCCCTTGTATCTCAACGTTTCTTTACCCAAGTCATCTTTTTAATCGTTACAAAAGCGACCCGTGGTTAATTTTGACTGATTTCCTATTATATTTGTCACGACTCTGTCTTTTGGTTCTGCGCGGGCTACTACGCATAATTTACCTGTTATTCCCATAATATACAGCTCCTGTAGAATCACACTTCACACCACACTATCAAATGCCCCTTTAAAATATATGAAAATTGCCAATATATTTCTTTTTTCTATCAGTAATTCTTAGGATGAATTCTGAGTGCATCCTCCGTCCCTTTTCCATGAGCGAAGCCGAATTGGTATTTATTCATCTTCCCTTTTATCTTATTCATAATTGCATCTCTTATTAATTTATCAAATAATTTTCCAAGAATCGGTAATAAGCAAATAGGTCTGTATGACCCTGAATTCCTCCTATCTCTATTCTTACCTTTCAGGAATAGTTTCCCCTCAGCCACTTTCCAGACTCTTGGGAAATAACAATAATGGTAACATACGTCAAAACTTCTTTGGAATTCATCTATGTATATAGCCTTCATATGTTTTATCGTCTCATTTGATATATGATCGTATCCTGGGTTTTTTGTAGCTTTTCTATTAATTGCCCTATTCTCTCCTCGCTGAAATCATCAGTGGTCTTAAAGTACTCATAAGTTTTGGATGACATAGCTCTATCTCTTTCGCTTTTAGTATCTTTTCCATGAGAACCGTGCCTGTTTCCCGTCAGTCACTTGTAAATTCATTTCCTGAACGTATACTGTTCCTGATTGTCTTCTTCTTAAGCTTTTATCTCCCTATAACATATGGAATATCCCATATGTTTTCTTTGATACTATTTTCTGAGAAGTCATGCCAATTTATTTTTTTTCTTCTCACGAACCTTCCATTGAAATTGTTTTTTACCTCAATGTTATTTCTTTCTCTCTTTCCCCCTCTCTTTTCCAATAGCTCTACGTTGAAATCGCCTTCGTAATGTATTTATCTTCTTATTCATTAGGTACAATTCCTTGTTCTACCACGGGTGTCCTTTTCTATGGTTCGTTCCAATCCGTCGAGTGTAGGGCTCTATACTTAATAATATGTTCCTTTGCAGCATGTCAACTGCCTTATCAGTGTCAGCTTCATTGGCTTTATAAGTACTCTTCGATCGTTCATCCTTGATCCACTTATCCCAATCAACATGCCTATAATTAACCAAGCATCGGTTCTCCATCTCGTAATCCTCTTTCTGTTCTATCGTATACTGTATTGTCTTGTGGTCACTATCTGTACCTCTGCTTATCATCCAGTTTTATACTTCTTTCCTTCAATCCGTCCTTAGTGTCAAATCAAAAACCGATTTTCCATTATCCGTCTCGAAAGTTGCCACGCCGAACGTATTACATATTCTTAAATTATATCTCAAAATAAAATTTTCCAAAATTTATCCTCATTCATTCGTAATTGAATACCCCCACAATTTAGACGTCCCATTCCAGTCTCCATTTAATAGCACATAACTTTTTTGAAACTTCTGAAGAACTTTCTTCACTTTTTCAAACACCGTCCTATCCCAATGCGTATTGTACGTATATATTTACCATCATAACAGATTTCCTCTTATTTATTAATACAGTTGGAATTTATCTTCCTGTGTATTCTCCCAATACCATCATCTCAGTGTCACTACTTGCAACCAATATCGCTGCATTCCCACCACTCTCATGAATAACTCGATACCGTAGTGGCAATCCGGATAATCTGCCCCAACATGGAATGATTCAAGAACCTTGCCCAATTTCAAATTCATTCTCATCCATTTATTTAACCAAGTCTGCTGTACGTATTATATGTCCGTTAATATTGCCTTGAAGAACTTTAATCCCCATAGTTTATACGAGATTGCATAATTTTTTCACTTTGGGCTTCTCACAGAGTGGTCTCCTTTTTTCCATTTCGTATGCAATTCACACAACTCTCATGTTCATCTATTTTAGTACAGTTTTTGTATTCATGATTCCCTCCAACGTGTCCTCAAGACGGACTTTTATCCCTGCAATCTTCAGCAAAATGGCCGTGTTGCTGGCACCGGTAGCAGCGTGTTGGCTCTATGTATTCTGCTTAGCAGTATGACTGCATACCAGCATGCATACGTTTGTGTTTCTCTATCACAGAAAATATTTTCGCACTTACCTCTAGTACCCAATGTTTCTGTTTTCACTCTCTTCGACCAATACGTCTTACGACAGTAATATCAGCCGTAGTTCCTTCCATTTCTCCTACATCCAAATTTTGTGTTATTTTGTCTTGCATGAAATCTTCATCTTTAACTTCATCTTCTACACCAATTGAAATCAGTTTCGGATGCACCCTTTCACTTCCTTTTCCTGAAGATTGTCAATCAGCGATAACTCACCTGATGGTTTCTACATGTCTATGTCCAACATGCACCACGAGCTCATCCTTACCAGCTTCCCGCCACATATCCACGTTAATCTTCAATTGACTGTTCAATATCATTTTTCTTACCTTACTTCCAACGGTATAAGACTCATCTTTGTTCCTCTTCTGCAGAACTATCAACCTTTCTCTTACACACCCCTTGGTTTGACTGTCATTGGCTACCTTCTCTGCATAACTCAGTTTTCTGTTATTTTTCCCCTCCCTTCACTGCATAATTCTTTCAAGTATTTAAAATCATGCCCAATTGTACCTAATACATCTGCTCATGACTGGTGCAAATCTCCTAATAATTTTCCTTCAGTTTCTCCCAACTTCTTTTCCATGTCAAGATGCACAAATCCAATTTCATCCAGCACTTACCCCAAAAACTTTGTCATCTTGTTCATGTTTTCTCCATAAAGTTTCAATTGTCTTGAATAATCTAGTTCACAAATTTCCTGTTTTTCCCTTGAATATCCACCTCCCTTTCGCTGTGAAGGATGTTAAATTTTTCTCGTATATCGCATAAGTTGTTCTTCACATCTTGTATGTTCTTCACCGTTTTTATGTGATTTTTTAAATTCGCATTTTCTTGATACAGAGTTACCATATCTCATTACAATTGCATGATACCATCTCTCAGAAACGCGTGAACGTTCCCAGTAGTCTTCTGAAATTTTACCCCATTCATTGTTTGAATTATCTTTTCATATTTTTCTCAGCTTTGAAAAATTCCAAACTTGTGTATTCTGCACTATCATCTTCAACAGGCACCGATCATCATTTTCGTGTACCTCTCTCTGTACAATTCAGTTCATCTTTATCTAACATTTCATCGCTCAACCCACTAATGACTATATTGACAAGGGGTCTTTTGTAGGTAGGTATTATCATATCGTTTCTCGTTCCCTACTGTTTCGCCATCGACACTATCTTCTCTTTCGGATAGTAAATACTCCAAAGACTTCCGTAGGGCACGTTCACATGCCTACCGTCGCCGTATTCGTTTCCCGTCTTCTTCATCATCCAAGACGGAATAAGAGTTGTCGCTTTAAGTTGGTATGAGTTTTCTACATAACAATATAGCAGGTACGTATTAAAGACTACACGAGTACTCCCTTGAAAGTAAAATCAGGAGTTTCTTAAGGATCTGTCTTATCGGCCAACTTATTTTTATTTTTTACCAATGATTTGCTAAAAAAAATTTGGGGGTAGAAAAAATGCTTTTGCAGGCGATATTGCGACCTTTTACTCATCAAAAGAGATATTAATACTATATGAACATATAAATGATGATTTAAATACTTAAAAAACTGAGTACTCAGAATGATATGCAAGTGAATATTACGAAAACCAAATACATCAACTTTGGCATTAAAGAATTTAACTTTCCAGGACTTATAAAATATCATTTAGTAACTTGTACCACAAATGCATGTAACTGTCAATGTATAGAAAAAGTTAATAGTTTTAAATACATTGGTGTAACTATGGATAACAAATTATCATGAGAAAACCACATCGGAGACTTACATAATAAATTAAGATCGTCAATTAGACTTTTTACTACCTACGCAAAATTTGTGACACTGATCTGATGCTTAAATTGTATTTTGCATTAATTCATTTTACATTCATGTATCTATCAACTGTTGGGGAAGTACGTATAAAAATCTAATTAAGAAGTTAACAACAAAAATTCACTTTGTTCGTATTATGTTATATAAAAATAAACAAATGAGTGCTTTTCCCATTGTATGTACACTACTGAAAAAAATAAAGGGTCCATTTATTTTTCTAAGTCCCACGTTCTGAGCAGTTTTGGATTTCTTAAGTTTGCAACGCCTCTCTCCTCTTGCTTCCTCTTCGCCAGGGGAACTTTTGTTCGACCAATCGTAGGTCTATTTGAAACGGCTCCCAATTTGGCACACTAATAGAAGACATCGTACCGCTCGTAAATCGTAACGAGATAAAATGTTTCATTACTCCGCTATTAAAGAAATATTTTGTATTTTTTTATTATACACATTTTGGACTTCTATAACAAAAATATTCTGTATATTCTTGACTTCAATAAACTTTGCCATTCTCTATATTCAAACGACATCTCGAGATTCGTTGTCTCGCAAGGTCTTCATAGACAATGTAAAAGATATTAGACTTTCTGTAAAAAAAACGTTTGCGTAATACTGTGATAAAATATAGTTTTTAATAGAATTAGAATATAATTGCAAGATATCGTACGGAATTGGTGTAATTCGAATCACAAATTACTTATAAATATTCTTATAATTTCTTATATTTATACAGTGAAGTAAAGAAATCAAATCGCATTGCCTACAAGTGATGTGTATTGTCGAAAGTAATTTCACATAATTTGCGATTCTCTTAAGTTTTTCATATATGTGAAAAGGAATTAAATAAATATAGAAAACGTTTCTCTCAAATATGAACTAATAACACAAAAGTTTAATTCTCGAGTTATAAATAATATAAGACTACTTAAGGAACAAATAAATTACATCTTCTAGTGACATATTTATCCACGATATAACATTTTGGTAGTAATCGTGCAACCTAAAAAAATAATCAGAGATCAATAATATGAAAACCTCGTATCAGATATGAATAATTAAAAAAAGACAAATCCCTTTCAATTATTCCAATCAAATTGAAATGTATTAATTCATATTAATACCATATGTTCTTTTCTTTTTTCATTCCTACTCCTTTCAATCTGACATTCGTTTCTTCTTTCTTTTTCTCTTTCTCTTTTTCTTTCTTCCTATCGTTCTTCTTATCATTCTTTCTTTATCTTTCTTCCTATTTCTTTCTTCCTCTTTCTTTATTTCTCTTTCTATCTCTTTTTGGTTTTGTTCTTTTTCTTTTTTCCCCAAATCTCAACGTCTTCTCTTCGCATCCCGAAAATTACTTGACTTACTAACTTCTCTAACCACATATGTTCTCGTCGGTTCTTGGTCAGGGCTTCGAACCCCGGCCGCCGACCGCACATTATGTTTCGAAATGATCGTGCAGGTAGCGGATTGAAAGCACCTGAGACGATCAGCCCACTCTAGGGTACGGATGTGCCATGGCGCTTGCGCAGTTCAGCAAAATTGACATTCCCGCCTTGAAGATATTGTATATTCTTCAGTAAGCTGTTGGCCCCCGCTGGGACAACAGTGATTCATATCACAGCTGCTACTCCCTCGCAAAGGGGTAGTTTAAAATTACGCCACCAGGGCGCGCCAGTGACCGGTCAAGGTTATTCGTTCTCGAAGGAAATATTTCAGAATTCCTTTCACAGAGGGCGCACCTATCACCCTTCGCAAACAGTCGAAGGACGATGGCATTCATTTGTTTCGAGGCTGTTTGTTTTCTTTACGAGAAACGAGGGGAAGGCTGAAAAACTACGTCTTGTATCTTATAAATTTCGTTTTTTGGTCATTGTAAAATATATCATTGAACACTTTCATTTACACATGAAGAAACTAAAATATCGAAACTTAAAGAGAACATGAATATAAATTATTTTATATAACCTTTGTCCTGTCGTCGGCAGATGAACTTTGTCGTAAAGTGCCATGCCACGTTGCCATGAATGTCGTAATGCAACGTTGCCGAATTGACAATTGCTCAGCGTATGTTTTTAAGATTTTCCTAAGCAATGTGAGAGCATGAATTAAGGTTTCGTTCATTACAGCTCCCAAACAGATATTACGAGCTGAATTGTGGTATAAACCATTTTCAAAAATTAGTTCACACTAGCATTCGAACCCACCTTGTTTGTGGTGACAGAACAGTAATAGCGGTGCTTTAGTGTTCTCAGCCAATTACACTTTTGCTGTAGGAGGTAAAATGTCTGTTGAAACATTCGAACAAATAAATAGCCACTCAAGTCTGCGTGTTTTACTCGGTTCGACAATGAATGTCATTCTTTTTTTCTTGAATTACCTCATGCAACACCGCGGGATTTAAGATTTAATAGATTTATAAATAATATAATTAATTGAGTTGAGAGTGCAATTACAGTTAAAATTATTTTATTTGATACTAGAACTTTGTAATATTTGTAATAATAAGAAAGTGAAATTATAATTTGAAATTAAATTGACGCCATCCTCAGAATTATTTTAATAATTCTGCATAATATCATTATATAGTATTCCTTGTAGAAATAAATTCTTTTAACAATGTCTGTTAGTAGTGTTTCCAATATTTCTTCTTATCTGATCAGATAATCTCGTGTTTCTCCGTGGAGAGGGAACCTTTCTCTCACGGACTGAGGGTAGTAATCCTTGTGAACTATTCTACTGTCATGTGAGGGGTATTGGACTAGTTATTGAGTGACAAATACAGCCCTTTTAAGGGCTCAAAAAATAAAAACAAAGAAATCCCTAACTTGATCAGCGTTAAATATTTTGTGTAGATGTTTAGTCTTGTAAATAACAGTTTTAAACGAAAAAAAAATATACGCAAGGCTAAGTGGATTAGAACTCGGCTCTCTACATACTTTCTTCCTAGTGGGCAGTTACTTAATCACTGTGCCCGAGTAGAAAATTATTATTCTATTTTCCTTATTCTCTCAGAATAATTATATAATTTTTTACACACAATAGTTCTTTGAAATAAAACTATATTTCGCATATCTTTTAAAGGTTATTATTATTATCACCAAATAATTATTAAGTATCTTGTTCATTCTATCGTGTCAAAAACTGTCATATTGTAACAAAGACATAAAGGTTTCATCTTCCATACATTAAAACTTAGCATGACATACAAATACGAATACTGTTAGTTTAAATTATTAAACTAACAGTAGTGATTAATCGCGACTAACACTGTTAGCTTCAAATCAAAGAATGCAATCAAATCTTTCTAAACTAAATACTGTGCTCCAAATGAATAAGAGGACCAAATCTACCTTACGGTCCAACGCCGTAGAAAAATAACTTTATTCTTCGTATATCCTTCCGCGAGTGCTGCTACCTCCACCATCGCCTCCATCTTCACACATACAACACATTTTCTTAAAACTAAATCGCCGGGTCTAACAAACCTAACATCATTGTTCATGGCTAACCTAACATCATTGTTCATGGCTCGCTGTCGCAAGCCATATTATAATTAACATACCCCTAACCTACTAACATAAACGGTGGCGGAGAGAAGAAAATAGTGCGGAACAATATTTCTTTATAACTACCGTAAATATGAAGAGCGAAGAATACGGCTTATATTTTCGGAACCATAATAATATTTGCAGTATTATGACATTAATCATTTTTTCGAACCCTCTTTGGACCATATGCTATACTTTGGCCGAATAAGATAATAAAAGACAAGTCACAAAAACAAATTTACTCCACAACTACATCAAATTATTTCATATATCCATTTACTTAAGTAACTTACAAATCTATTAAATCTTAAATTCCGCGGTGTAGCAAGAGGCAATTCAAGAAAAAAAGAATGTCATTCATTGTCAAACCGACTAAAACACGCAGACATGAGTGGCCATTTATCTGTTCGAATTTTTCAACAGACATTTTACCTTCTCCAGCAAAAGTGTAATTGGCTGAGAACATTAAAGCACTGCTATGATTGTTCTGCCACCACAAAGTGGGTTCGTATCCCAGTGACACTTGTGTACTGATTTTTGAAAATGGTTTATACCACAATTCAGCTCGAAATACCAGATTGGGAGCTGAAATGAACGAAACCTTAATTCATGCTCTCACATTGCTTAGGAAAATCTTAAAACATACGCTGAGCAATTGGCAATGCGGCAATGTCGCATTACAACCAATCTGGCAATGTGGCTAGCTACTAAAAAAGACAAAGTTAGAACATTTTCGAAGTTTAATCTGCATTACGTTGAAACGTTTCCTAAGTAATTATTCCTTAGTTCATTAGTTCTTTTAAATAATTTCTATACTTGATCTGTTAAGTTATTTTTAGTTTGTTCATTTGTGAATGATAGTATTCAATAAAATATTTCAAAAGGAATATTTTAAAGTTTTTGTAATTGCAATTAACCCATGTAGAAATTATTCAGTATTGAATTAAAAAGCAATCAATTTTACAAATATTTAAAGAAAACAATAACACAAAAAGCAATTCGAGAGATTCTAATTCTGACTGAAAAGTAAGTGTGATATGTTAACATACCATGGCATTGTTTACCACCAATATTTGTGAAGTTGGGACTATGTAAAAGTATACTTGATTGTAATAAAAATATTGAATCGGAAATGGATATACCTTAAGTTGTCTAATTTATATCCAAACAATATTTTCAATAAAAATACATTCATATAGCATATAGATTTATCATATACATTTGGAGCACAAAATTTAATAAAGAAAAAAGTTATATGCACTTATTGAATTAAACTAACAGTATTCGTATCATTGAAATAGCATTCGTATTTGTATGACTTGCTAAGAATAGAAGTACAGAGGTCGAAAAACTACACGTCTTTATTACACTTGGATAATTTTAGACCTCGGGTAGTAATGCTTGTCTGGTCAGATAAGACAAGATATTGGAAACATTTGCTTTTAAATAAAGATGAACAGGAAAGAAAGGCACAAGGCGGAAAGAAAGAAGGAAAAAAAGAAAGAAAGAAATGGAGGGAAAAAGAAAGAAAAAAGAATTAAAGAATGAAAGAAAGAGTAAAAGAAAGACAGAGAAGAGAGAGAGAGAAAGAAACAGAGTAGGAAAGAGAGAAAGATAGAAAGGCACAACGCGGAAAGAAACAAGAAAAGACGGAATGAATGAAAGAAAGAAACAGAAAGATAGAAAGAGAAAGAAAGAGAAAAAGAAAGAAGCGAAAAGAGAAAGAAAAGAAGGAACGAATGACTGAGTGAAAAAAGCAGGAATGAAAAAAGATATTAATATGAGTTAATACATTTCAATTTGATTGGAATAATTGAAAGGGATTTGTCTTTTTTTAATTATTCATATCTGATACGAGGTTTTCATATTATTGATCTCTGATTATTTTTTTAGGTTGCACGATTACTACCAAAATGTTATATCGTGGATAAATATGTCACTAGAAGATGTAATTTATTTGTTCCTTAAGTAGTCTTATATTATTTATAACTCGAGAATTAAACTTTTGTGTTATTAGTTCATATTTGAGAGAAACGTTTTCTATATTTATTTAATTCCTTTTCACATATATGAAAAACTTAAGAGAATCGCAAATTATGTGAAATTACTTTCGACAATACACATCACTTGTAGGCAATGCGATTTGATTTCTTTACTTCACTGTATAAATATAAGAAATTATAAGAATATTTATAAGTAATTTGTGATTCGAATTACACCAATTCCGTACGATATCTTGCAATTATATTCTAATTCTATTAAAAACTATATTTTATCACAGTATTACGCAAACGTTTTTTTTACAGAAAGTCTAATATCTTTTACATTGTCTATGAAGACCTTGCGAGACAACGAATCTCGAGATGTCGTTTGAATATAGAGAATGGCAAAGTTTATTGAAGTCAAGAATATACAGAATATTTTTGTTATAGAAGTCCAAAATGTGTATAATAAAAAAATACAAAATATTTCTTTAATAGCGGAGTAATGAAACATTTTATCTCGTTACGATTTACGAGCGGTACGATGTCTTCTATTAGTGTGCCAAATTGGGAGCCGTTTCAAATAGACCTACGATTGGTCGAACAAAAGTTCCCCTGGCGAAGAGGAAGCAAGAGGAGAAAGGCGAAGAGGAAGAAAGAGGAAGCAAGAGGAGAAAACTTAAGAAATCCAAAACTGCTCAGAACATGGGACTTAGATAAATAAATGGGCCCTTTATTGTTTTCAGTAGTTTAAAATTAAACACATTGCCTCTTGAACAATGGTCGTATTTAATGTTTTAATTTTTTTATATAAGAAGCGGAAATGGAGGAAAAAAATGATTTTATTATACAAAACTGGTAATACGCAAAATACTTTTTAGAACATCTAAAGTAAAAAATGAATTGTTTAGACATTTCCTTGAGTACATAGGACCTAAGTTGTTTCATCAGTTTCCTTTTGAAACTGAATCCTGCAATAAACTGAGACAATATAGTAAAATTTTTAAGTATTGGCTATTAAGGGCATCTGATATTAGTTACTTAAGCAAGGTGATGATGGAAATAAGTTAAATATATTAATATATCATAAATCATTTAAAATAAATTGTTCCATCAATACACTAATTAAAAGTTAATTCGATATGAAGTGTTATCTTATTATTTCATCAGCTAATGTAAGCACGTTTATATCTTTATTTTTTTTTACACAGAAGTTGTATAGAAGTAAGATTTTGTTTGTTTGTTTTTCTCAGACTACAAATTAATGTTATTCTTAGTTATTCCTAAATAAGTTAAGTGTCTTGTAGTTACTCTTTGTCGGAGTATTATTTAAGAAATTATGGTTTTGTTAATTAGCCTAATAAATTGAAGTAAATTTCCATGCAGACGCCACAGATAGCATGTTGACTGCAAATAAATTTACTGGTGAAACTGACTCATTACTTTTTTGTTGCCATACAATTATATTTTATTGCTGTAAATGACCTACTACTGGGTATAGTATTCCTAGAAGTTTAAACTGTATCTTCTTTTGTAAATGTGATGATGGAAATAAATTGTTATTATTAAGTATACAAAAAGGTCGATATTGGTCAGGGAGATCGAAGTATTTGTATATTGTAAATAAAGGGAAGATTCATGAAAAAACTAATGGCAGAATAGAGTCTATTGTGATTTCCAAAGTTTTCGAATAGAAGAAGATGCAACACCGCTACGTTGCTACAGGTGCAATCGTTATGGGCACCGAGCGGGCGTCTGCGCAGACAGACGAGACATGCAGCCACTGTGCAAGGCGGGGACATAGGTTTTCGACGTGTACTTTTAAAAAGGAAAGCAAGAAATGTGCGAACTGTTCAAGTAAAGGGAAAGATTAGTGCTCATAGTACGAGAGACACAATCTGTCCAGATTATATCAGAGCGAAATGTATTAAAAAAGGAAACCAATTATGGTGATTAACATTTTGAGTAAAAATACACAACATGGAAAAATTGGATCGAGAGAATTAGGCAGTTACTTCCAAAAGCAAAATATAGATACAGCATGCACACAGGAACCTTATTTATTGCGAGGAAAACCGTGCAATGTACCAGTACATGTACCAAAGATAGGTCTGAAATATGGATGGACTTACATTTTTATCTTCAATAGAGAGGTATGGTTTTGAACAACACTGTTACAGTAGTGATATGGAAAGATAGAAGAGAAGTAATTTTAATAATCATATATTGTAATTTTGGGGAGGAAATTAAAGGAATATTTAGGAAAAATTGAGTGTTACAAGCAAAGAGGGTTAAGGAAATAATTGTAAATGCAGATAGTAACGCGAGAACCACATTGTTAGGTGACCATCGAAGTAACAAAAGAGGGAGAAAGTTAGAAACGTTTCTTTTTACGTGCGGATTGGTGGTCCATAATGAGTATGGAGCAGCACCATATAATGGGTCTAATGGAACTTCCTTAATAGACCTTACAATAAGTACAAACTTGTAAAAACAATACGGAATTGGAAGTTGTGCCCTGGTGTTGAAAGCAACCATAAAGCAATACAATATGAGATAGAGAATATTCATCATGAGGAGCATAGGATATTAGAGGATTTAAGCCGACTGCATATACTATGGGATGTATATAAAACTATGGCGGAAAAATAATTTCAAGGGTATAATATAAATAACAAGAGAGAATGTGGAGGACGAAATTGATAGACTACAATTTCAGCTCGTATTAATGAACAATGCTTCAACTCAAAGCACACAAGGATGAAAAGGGAAGGGAGTGTGGTCAAGAGAGGTAGGACAATTAAAAATTCGAAAGAATAGCGCTCTACGTACTGTACAAAAAATGAAACGCAAAGACATGGATGTGACTACAATCTTAAACGAATACAAAGTAATAAGAGCAGAATTCAAAGTTAAGATATTGCAAAGAAAAATAGAGTATTGGGAAGAGTTGTTGGTGAATTCTGTGGTAAAAAGCTGTTGGTGAATTCTGTGGTAAAAAGCTGTTGGTGAATCCCGTATGTCTTGGCAAGTGGAAAATGTAAAACACGACAGACCTGATATGCATTGCGTGATGGGGATGAGGAGACACAAAGCTGGCCAGAAACTGCTACGGGACTTACTGCCTCAAGAAACAAAAAGCGATACATTTTGGAGAAACACGCAAGACCAACTAAAAGATGAGGACTGTATGACTAAAATAGAATTGGAGACTCAAATTTCAAAATTAAAAAATAATAAATGTGCAGGATTCGACATGAAATGGTAAAGTTAACGTATACAAAATGTGACACGTTTCTATTGAATATTTACTTGTGTATTAAATTACAATTTTCCGAAAGTATGGAAAGTAAGGAAGGTGAGAGTATTCCTTAGAGGATAAGGATAACGTCGTCGTACAGACCAATAAATTTATTGCCAACATTCTGGAAATATTTGATATGTGGGCGAATGAAAGAATAGGGCGGTATCAAGAAATAAAGCGAGGACTTCACACTAGACAATATGGATTTAGAAAAGGCAGGAGTACTGAAGATGCACTGCAAATAATGACCAAACTAGTGAATGATATGAGAACGAAATATACGCTAAGTTTGTATATTGATATAAATGAAGCATTCAACAATGCATCATGGTCTCTAATATTGAGTTTGGAGAAGGGAGGGGTGCCGCCATACTTATTAAATATCGTTCGCTCGTTCTTCCAAGACAGAGCTGTGTTTCTCGAAAAAGGTAAGGGAAAGGTTGAATAAAAATGCACGAAGGGCTCAAGGATCGGCAACGGAGCCACATTTCTGGAATGTGTTAATAGATGATATGCTAAATGAAATGACATCACAAGTAAAAGAGTTTATAGTGTATGCCGTTGATATATGTATGGTATTGTACGGAGATAGTATATGGAATCAAATGGTAGTGCAGTGCTACAGCAATGTGTAGAAGAATGTAGAAAGTTAAGATTGGAAATATCCGCAACAAACACAAGAGCGCTATGGTTTGGTGAAAATAGTAAAAGGAGACGCAATCCTTCATTAAAATTGTCAGGAGTGCCAATAAAAATAAAGCGAAGCGCTCGATATTTGGGATTAATATTAGATGATGGACTACACTATAATGAACACATTGCGCATGTAACAGATAAGGCTTTGAAAATATATTACAGTCTACTCAGAGTTGGATTAACAAAGCACAATATTGAACACGAAGAATTGTTGACACTGTACAAAGGAGCATACGACCTATCGTGAAATATGGAGCAAGTGTATGGGGCCACAAGGTATCAAATGTGCATGTGGAGAGGAGACTTAAACACGTGTAACGATTATACATTCTTAAATTAAGTGGTAGTTACTCAACAGTTACTTATGGTACTTATGGGAATAATGCCACTCGACCTATACGTGACAGAGTTAAAATTTCGGACGATATTACGATCGGAGGGAGACGAGACGGTAGATCATGTACTATGGGAATGTCCTTTACATGATGAAGAAAGAAGGGTATATTACACGAACTAAAAGAAGAAAGGAATGTGCCTACTGCAAGACAATGATGAATTAATATCATCAAAAGACATATAATGATTTCTCTATGTGTATTAAGAGATATCTACAAAAGCACGGCATAAATAAAAGGTGAAATATATTTTTTTAGATGCGCTATGAGCAGGCAGTTCCAGAAAGAGAAGCAGGATGTAGAAAACAGAGGTCATTAAAAAGAAAAGAGGAAATATATCCACATAATGACTCAGTTGAAGATGTGGATAACATTAAAGATTTGTTAAATAAATGTACCAGTTGACATGGTGAAATAAAATGAATTAATTGTTTGTCGATTTTGGGCATGTTTATTTATTTTATTTTTTTGTACAACTCGAACCCAGTACCTGATGCCGGATATGTTCAAGAATCGCGCTTAATTTATAATGCTGACCGAAATGGAAGGAATAAAAAACTATTTTTTTACCCTCTCGCAACGCCAATGCATTTTTCACTTGTTTCTTAGATATAATTTGCATCTTGACTTCATTTGCAGAAATGTGATCATTTAGTGCCATTCATATTTCCCCGTTTCGAAGATAAATCCAACAAACAATGTGAAAGATATATAACATGCCGATATGCACAGTTTTATTACTTTCTTTCTGAAATGAGAGCTTACTTTATGTTTTGATAGAATCGTTATGGATTATAGAAACTGTATATGTATGTCATTAGATAATTAGATAGCCTTTCTATTTAAGGTCGTTTATTATATGCAGCTTGGTTTGTTCTAGGGGAGTGCGGTGGAGAAGATGGATGTATGACACAGTGCGCTTATGAGCATGGCGATCCATCTCATGTGTGCAATTGCGGTCGTGGACCTCCAGTACCCACTGGTATTGTACTAACTACTAAATTATTTGTTTTCAGTTTTCATTTATACATTTCAGATATTTTTCTTAAGAATAATTCAGAACAAATTTTCAGCAAGAATCTGTTCAAATAATTTTGTGATAACGTTGGTCTTATTAGTTATAAACGTGAAACGTCTGTTAGAAGTCGCTGTTTGAGCCCCAGAGTTCATAACAACTAAAGTACAATAATTTTGAATTTATACTTTTAAGATTTTATACTCAGTAACTTTGGTACACTTGTAGTTCTCCCTTTGTGCATATAAAGACAGAACATTTGGATGTTTTTGATATTTTGTTTTGGAGTTATATATTTCCAAAGCTTGTAAACATGTCCGTTTTTTTGCCACGTTGCACGTTTTAAACAGTCACAGATTGAATAATATTTGCCTTGGAGTGCTAAATTTATTGTAGGTATCATTCTCTTCTGCTTTCCTTTGATATCCATCATTAGGACTTTCCAATGATATTAATTTCTAGGACCATTAATTTCTTTTCGAATAACACAAAAAAATGTTTGATAATCCAAAATACGTCTCGAATTCTTGTCAAAATCATACGAGTATTTTATTTATACATTTTTTTGCGTGTTGTACGTAGGACCTCGATGATAGGTATGAAGGGTTGAACGTATGGGTGTCAGAAATTTTAAGTTTCAGATAGAAAAAAATTCTTAGGAAATAAATTCTGCGATAAAGTTGCATAGTATCTATACTTCAACAAAAAAAGGTCTAAAAATAGCTTTATTGCCCTCGCCACCCTCGCATCTGACAAAGAAAACGAGAGCTTTCACTTTGTCGAGGAAAACTGAAATGCGAGCTTTAAACTATTTCGCTTGTGCAGGGATGAGAGAGCTCTCCTTCACCATTTCTCATGTGCGGCTCCCAACAATGAATTGGTATACTCTATTTGAACGTAAGATAGGCCCTGTTACCGAAGTCCTGGTAAAAATGCAGGCGTAAAATTTAATTTCTTGAGACTAACTTTTGCATATTCACCAAAAACAAATTGAGACATTATTGGGGTTATTGGGTTTCCCATTGGATAACCATCTACCCGATGATAAATCTCTCTTTAATGAAAAATACGTAGACTAAAATAGTAATCTTTATAGCTAGTGAAAGCTCTCATTTTCTTTGTCAGATGCGAGGGTAGCGAGGGCAATAAAGCTATTTTTAGACTTTTTTTTGTGGAAGGATAAATACGGCACAGCTTTTCTCTTGAACTGGCATTTTAGTTGCGTTGCCACTAGTGAAGTAAAATGAGCGTGTGTTCTGTTGCTACGTGTAAGAACTATTCACAGAAAACTATGAAGCTTAGTTTACACTATACATTTCCAAAAGATCCTCTGAGATGAAAACTGTGATTCTTTGTGCCGAAGACTACGAAGATGATTTAAAAACCGTTAATTAGGATTACCGAACAGAAAATTTTCAAAGATTTTGCTATTCCATCTTTAAAAACGGCTCTCCAAAAAACGATAAACAATTATTTGTCTACACCAAGGATGGAGCGGGTGAATCATAGGCATGTCGCTGCGTTGGAAAGACTGAACAATCTAAGCCCTAAAAAACCACGCCTTGAAACAAGTATTCTTCCAGCTGAAGACACTCATTTTGATACGCTACTCAAAGTCATGTTACTTTGCCTCGGGAAATCTAACTTAAGAGAAAAAAACATGAATGGATACGCATTGTGTTTATTAGTTTATTGTATATTACTTGTAGAAAATTACTTAATTGTCATCAACGTGGTCATAGGCAGTTTGTGGCAGCTCTCTTGACAATAAATTATTACTTTATTTATTAACAGTCTAGCTGGTTTGATGTTGATACACAAAATGTGCTCAATGTAGCCAAAGCTTTTACTTTGCTATTCTTCATAAAAGTAATGATATTTGTTCCTCGCGTTATGTTGGCAGGCAATTCGAATCTTTAAAAACTGAAATCGATCGCAAACTTTAGCCATCAATTCAATTCACATGGTCTGTGGCGCTATTCTGTACTTTCTGCATGGAGAGTGTGGAGCGAATATTGCCTTGTATCTTAGGTTGTTGTGTTATTAACTTGTATTTCTTTACAGCAAATAGTCGTTTTTCTGACTACTATTAATATTTATTCGGATATTACTTAAATCCGTAGATGTTGGCAATTTGTGTAAGGTTGCCATATTGCATAATTTTCGGCAAAGTTACACGACTTGGATTATACTTGTGCGAGTTGTAGTTTGTGTAAAGAAAATTGCCATTTAAAAACATGATTAAACTTAAACCGAAAACGTTTTTTGCGAAAAGTGTGAAGTAAGCATATGAGAAAGATTTCATGGAAAATTCATATTCAAACTAATTTTAATAAGTTCATATTTCTTCCGTTTACCCTACATGTGGAGAAGATATGTGACAACTTTCGGTCAGTTGAAAATGACGACGAACCGGGAATCGAACCCGGGACTCCTGCTTTGATCGCAGGTGTGTTACCCACTACATCACCCGTTCGCCTTCCACGACCGTTCACCACTTCCACCTAGACCTAACCGAGCGATCAAAGCAGGAGTCCCGGGTTCGATTCCCGGCTCGTCGCCATTTTCACCTCACCGGATAATTTTAATAAGATCAGTGCAAAAAATACAAAAGAAATCAAACACAAATTAATTTTAGCTACGCGTAAGTCTAATGAAAAGCATGTGACTAATTAGGTTATTACGGTTTTAACACACACCCAAAAGAAATATTTGGTTTCAAATCGTAACATTAAATGGACGAGTCTGCCATGTGGATACGTGCATTTTCTTATAAATTTTAAGATTTTTGGAGAGAAAAGCTAAATTTTCCTTCGCCATCTGCAGCTGTTTTAAGAAGTTGGTGTGCCAGGTTTACCTGTAATCCTGACATTCTTACTAATGTATTATCATTAGTTGCTAAATGAAGTGAAAGTTTAGCTTTAACTGATAACCTAAGTGTACTAAACTTCGATGACATGTCTGTTGAGTAGTTTATGATGTTGGACCAGATCAAATTCTTGGATCATACTCCAAAGTTCCAGTAGCTCTCATCAGAGGTTTGGTTGGAAAGTGGGAACAACCAGTCTTTTTTTATTTTGATTTAACAATAAATAAGTGTTTACTGTTTAAAATTATACGAGCGGTTGTGTCTTCTTACATTAAAGTATATGCAGTTGTGTCTGACCTATGTGTCTGTGGAAATAATTTGGTATAAGCATAAAAGCACGTCTTTTGAATATCCAGTTGATGGTGATACGAGAGTTTGGATTTTCGCGGGTATGCCGCACTTCAAGAAATTGCTAAAAAACATTTACTGGAAGAGGGTCTAATTTTGGAGGACGGGACAGAAGAAAAAGTGGAAACGTTGGTGGATGTTTCGCAGAATGACACAGGTAAACTCAAACTGTGTCACAAACTTGAACCTTCTTTTTTTTAAATTGAAAGGGAATGAACGATTACGAGTCGGACTAGATAAAGCAGTTTCCTTTCAAGAACTACTGCTAAAGAAATATTAGTGCTAAGTGAGGGAAACAATCGGTCATTACTTTGAGCTTGATGATTCCTATTGTGATATAATAAACAGTATCACACCTTAACGACCCAACTCTCATCCCATGAGAGCTGGATTAGGTGTCTTGGATTATAATCGATAAAAAAGAAGGAACTTCTACGGGAAATGGAACACGTCACGTCTACAATGGGGGTGAAAGGTAAAAAACATTTGTTTCCTTTTGAGAAAGGAATAATGATTTCGATTAATTCCTTGTATGGACTCTTCGAGTACGTACGAGAAAAAATTAATCTCAGATATATAATGACTACTCGACTAACCGAAGACGTTTTGGGAGATTTCTTCAGTCAAGTCCGAGGACTCGGGCAATTCTATGACCAACCCAGCCCATCAGAATTCATGTCTCGATTGAAGAAAATATGCCTTCTAACAAACTGCCTGAACCATTTCGGAACATTAACACTAGTGCGTTTGAGGACAACCCAAACAACATTCCAGTGTATTTAAGTGCGGAGTTTCTTGAAAGTGCTTTTGAGCCACCAGAAGTGAAACAAATGACTGAAAGTAATTTGGATGGGGATGAAGAATTAAAAGGGAAGCGAGGAATGTTTCAAATCATGCACACTATAAGAAGCACTTTCGTATGTTGCCGGAAATGTCGTCATCAGGTAATACTTTTTTTTAATGCATAACGAATCGGTTGGATTCTTCATAATTTGCTTAATCTAAATAAGGAATTAATAATTGAATTTTTCATTTTTACATTTATTGTTTTGTGTTTAAACTTAGCACTAATTTTGGAGCTTATTTGAACTATAGTCAGAACTTTCTCATAAAACGTAATTTTTACAAAGTAATTTCATACATCTTTAAATGATTTTTAAATCGGAGCAACTCGTTGGATTTCTATCAATGGGATAACGTGCTTTTTTAACAATTCACTAAACAATTTTTCCCCATCCTTAAACATTCTTCTTATTTATAATATTTTATTTGAAAATTTTACAATACACGTATTTCGTTTGAGGGTAAGGGAGAAAGACCTAACCCTTGGTTATTTGACAAAAAATGTCGCCACCCCTGCAAAAACTCAAGGACTACCATTCTTTCATATGGAAGATTGACAAAGTCATCAGAGCAGTGGAGAAGAACAGTAGAAGAGTTTGAATTAGAGTTTAAATCGCTTCATGAATGACCTATGTGTGACCTAATGTGTGACCAGAAGCTATTCACATTTATGCCAGAACAAGATCCTTTATGAGAATAAGATACATGAATAGGAATAAAAAATGCATTTGGAAAGAAATTAAGATTAAAAATGGACTAAAAGAAATTAGTTGAAGACTACTTTTGTAATTCTTTCTCATAATAAAGTCTTCAAGAGAATGTCTCATGTGGTTCCAATCAAATATTAATACCCCAAGAAAGAGGTGAAAAGTATTCCATAAGCTAAATTCGGTCCATTTGCCTCGCTAGAGTAAGTTTTCTTTCGGTATGATCCAGCTGATATGAATATTACTTTGTTATTCAACTCTCATTTACAGAAAAAGACCTTTTAGTGCTATAAATACTTTATTTCATTAGCTAAATCTCTCACTTAAAAGCAATACGCCTGACCAAAAATAAGAATAATCCACACTATTAACCTTTTCATGTCACAAATAAATGAATTGAAAATTTATTGATAATAAATTTATTGTCAAAAAAGCAGTACAAACTGCGTATGACCACGTGGAGGACAATAAACTAATTTACTCTTCGGAAGCAAGCAAGGGACCATCCCATCAATTCCGATCAAGGGCCCTGAGGCAGAATTGTGTTTTTAGTATTTTTAAGATAGAACAAAGAACAAGATAAAAAAACGTTTTATCTAGTCCACGACGATCCTGAAACAGTTGAACAGTAGTTATTTACAGAATGGTATGACAATTTGAAGTGGCTTAAACAAGCAATAATGGAATTACCGTCCAGCGGCACGCATTATCTTGAGCGGCACAGACTCTGCTGATGTACGCTCTGTGACTTCACTCCACGGGTCGGTTTGGTTCGACCTTGACATCGTCATGAGACAGCCCTTGGCCCTCCATTTTTACGCTAGATATGATGATTTCTTTTGTGGTGTCTCAGGAAATAAAATTTAAAAAATCAGATAATTTAATAGTTACACGACTAGAATTATATTGGAATGGAGAATAATATTTCAAATACATTCAGTAGTACAGTAAGGATACTAAGCTATAATTTAATTGGTGCTATAATTTAAGCGGTCAGTGGAGTATTACAGACACGCCCGTTGTTGCCGAGTGTATCACTCCACAGATAGGTATAACTTAATTTGCAGAGTCCCGTCTGTTGACTTAATACGGCATCGGCAACAACGCGCGTTCCGCTGGCTGATTATTCAAAAAATTATTTTATTCATCACTTTCTGGAGGCTGCGTAAATAGTTTAAAACATTTTAATTGAATTAAAATGTGATCACGGTATTCTTCTGAGTGCAACAGTATTCATTTATAATGTGCCTGAGAAAAATTAATAACTATAAATAAATAATAAATTTATTGTCAAAAAACAGTACAAACTGCGTATGATTTGATTTTCAATTAAAAGCTTGAAATTATTAAATATTTTTACAAATACTATAGCGATCATTCGCTGAATAAGAATTATTTTTGTCACTTTTAGTTATTGGCAAAATCCGTAAAAATATCATTGTTGTCAAACATTTCATGTTTTAAAAAATTAATATACATTCATAAAACCATTTTTTTACTTCTGTATATGCAAAATAAAATTTAAAAAACAATGGTGTTAACTTATTTTTCTACGATTTTTGTTGTGCTCTCCACAGCTATTAGAATTGAGGGGTCTGTAATAAAAAAATCCGATAGCAGTGTAGGTCAGTATTCATGTTATAGAAATGAAGTTTCTTCAAATTTAAGGTAATTTCTAGAGTACTTAATCTGGTAAAAGTGTTCTAGAGTACTTAGTCCACACATTAGTATAAGTGACATGTACTGATACAATATTAATAATGCACTGTAATATATTACAATTAAAAAGCCACAGAGGTCACACTGTGATATCTCAATTCAATAAGGTGTAAAATGGAAATAAGATTGTTAGAGTTTGAGGTAATTCTCTTTGTTTATTTTTTACTATTCCCATTATTACAGAAGAAACTGATTTCTCCAGCTCCACTCGGGTCGCAAGTGGCTATATATAAAGGAGAATGGAAACCCCGTGTATTCTGAACCAGTTCTAGGTGTTTTCACATAATTTACGGGTACGATAGACCGATCTTGCTAAATCACAATGTTTGTAAACCTGAAGTAGTTTACCTGTAAATTCTGTAAACCTGTAAATCAAAGTAGTTTTCTTGGACATCTGATAAAAAATTTATGATTTTCAATCCTATTTTAATATACTTGTGCAACACAATTATGATTTAATGAAGAAGATTGTTCCTCAACTTTGCTAAATTTCTGAATAATTAGTGTGTTCAGTTACGTTAAACGGATTACAGCTACGTTTAACGAGTTGCATATCCATAAAATTGGCTACTTTACTATGTTTTTGTTTTTCATACATTTCATTTTTAATAAATAATTTGTCGTACAAAATATCAAACTAAATTCTATCATATATTTTAAGTTGAAAGATTCTGCTTGGTATAAAAAACTATGTTTGTAATCCTTTCAGTTTTCTCTATCATATGAGGGCTCTAATGACCTTGACGTTGGTGAGCCCTAAAACCCCATAAAAATTCACTATAGGTAACATACAAATTTGCATAATATTGTTTTAATGTATTAGTAAAAGTAAAATGAAATATTAGTATTCTGCATATTTATTTCGAATTATAGTAGCCAATATATTTATGTAAACAGAATGCCGCATTGTCGATCGTGTTTGATTTCCTTTTAAAGATTTTCATTCCGAGTGATTGTTACACTTAATCCCGAGAATTATATATACGAAGTGTTTTACATACAGAGAAAACTCTGATTCCGGGTAAATTTTATATGTTCTTACGAGAATAAGAGTTAAAACTTTATTTATTTGTTTTATGCCTTTGGGCGAGGTTCGGGCCATTTCCACCTAACCGGGACTTGGGGAAGGGATTAGGGAAGGAGAGATGTTAGGTTCCCAGGGAACTTGTGGTACCGAACTGACATTTGTTTGGAGAAGGGTTTGAACCTACGCTCTACCGCTCAGCAGTACCGTGGAGGCGAGGACGCTACCACTAGACCACCGCTGTCGGTTTGCTATGCATTTCACGCTAACAGTCTTTTCAGTTAGGACAACGCACCAAATATTTTCATCCATTTTTACTCGCTAAAAAGCGAAATTCAAAAAAGGAAAATTCAAAAAATCAGTTTTGATATATTTGATTTAACATTTGCATTCAAAAACAACTAACAGAGACAAGTTAGTTGATGAGATAATAAACCTTGACATTAACGGAAATGATATACCAAATTGGACGTTACTGTTATATCATGTTAAAAGACAACACTTAAACTTCTTACTTATCTGTATATTCGATATAACTCATTCCATATTACATATGGTCTCTATTGAAAACATCACAACATCTATACTCCAATAATGTAAACAAATCAGATAACAACAAAACACAAACACAGATTACATTGTTCTATGCATAACCTTACAATATCATAACATATCCCTCTTTCTTTTTTTAAGTAGGACAAAGCAGTTGATCATTGTAGGAGATACGTTGATGAAACCGCTGACCTGATCCGTCTGAGGCTCCTCTTCAGCACCTTTCCGTCTTCCCCTTAAACAGAGTAACTGCATGGTTGTCCACATGGTCCCACTAACCTCTTACTTATCCACTTATCTCCTTCCTCCACTAGACAGGAACTCTGTGGCCTCAAATCAGTTTTATCTCCTTGAGCTCTCCTATCATAATAATGGGCCTGACATCTTTGTGATTTAGTTATCTTTTCAGAGATGTCAACTGGTACTCTTGGTTTGAGAATTTTTGTTGTCACCAGTATCATGGTTTTTAACGGTCGACTGAACATCAGCTCAGCTGGTGACACTCCAAGAGAAATCAGTGTGCTTCTATATTCTAAAAAGGCGATCCACAGGACTAGCTTATATTTTTTTTTGTTCAGCATTTTCTTCATAATCCCAACTCCTTTATCAGCTAGTTCGTTACATTGCGAATGACTTGGACTTATGAATACTAACTCCATATCAGCAAAGTTTCTAAATACAGAACTATTAAATGGGACACTATCAGAGACAAGCGTTTTTGGTATTCCAAATCTCGAAAACATATCTTAAAGATCCTTGATCACAGACAGCGCCGTTTTTTGAAGCTAACGGCAAAAATTCTAGCCATCTTGAATAATATTCAAAGTCTGCTAAAAACGGTTTACTCTGTACATCCGCTAGCCTAAACCAACTTTACTAAACGGTAGTAGTGGTATCTCATGGGACAAGAGAACGTCTTTCGGTTTACTTGTTTGATTAGTTAAACATGATGGGCACTGTTTTACAAAATTAGTTATGCGTGAATTTATCTCTGACCAATTCACCCCTTGTCAAGCAGTGGCTTTCATTTTTTCAATAACTATGTGGCCAGCATGTAATGAATTAAGAATATGCAAACGTAGTTTCCAAGAAACAACGCAGTTTTCTCTCAGACATTTTTTTCATTTATTAATTTTTGTCGCATCTAAATCTGCCGAGGACACTTGCAAGTTGTCTGGCCCGAGAAATAATTCATGTGCATGTCTTATCTCAATGTCTGACATGTGTCGTTAACAAGTATAATCTGTACGATGGGTTAGCTACTGTGTTTTATGCCTTTACAAAGTGAACAGTGAGATTATAATTTAATTGCCTTAAAATCAGGGGCTGTAGTCTTGATGGAACTTGACAGAACTCTCTTCTGAAGACAGTTGTCAGAGGTGGTCAGTATACACAGCTCCATAAACGTAAGTTTGAAATCCTTTACATGAAAAGTAATTGGACAGCAATCTGTGCTTAGTATTTCTCAAATTCACTAAGACTTTTTGATCCATAAGCGACAGGTATATTTCCCTGAATCAGTACACAACCTATCCCAGTCATACTCGCATCAACATATACATGTGTTTCCTTCTAGGGATCAAACAAATTCAGCACTGGTGGGTTGGTCAGCAAAGACTGCAATTTTTTAAATGACTTCACTTCTTCAGCTTCATTTCCACGACTTACCTTTTTTCATGAGACGCCTCAAACGGAGCCGTCACTTGCGCAAGGTTAGGCAAAAATTCACTTAGATAACTGCACAAATCCTTTATCATATGAACTTCTTTCACATTTCGTGGTTCTGGCACTTTAACTAAAGCTTCAAGAAACTTTTTATCCATTTCAACACCATTTTTTGAAATCTAGATATTTTGCCGAGTTCTGCATATACTGTACTTTATTTACGTTGAATCTGACACCCCAATCTTCAGTTCGTTTTATTACTGCGTCTAAAATTTTCATGGGTTCTGTCGTCTTGAGCTGAAATTATAATATCATCAAAATAAACTTCCAAACTCCATCCATACCTTCAAACGCAGACATTGCTTTCTTCTGAAATACTTCAGATACAGAACAGATTCCAAACGGTAAACGTAAAAATCGATATCGCCCAAATGGGACGGAAAAGGTGCACAAATCAGCTGATTTATCATCTAACTCTATATGGTAGTATCCATCTTTTATGTCCGACACTAAAATTTTCAACCTTGCAACTGTTCTTACAATTGAATTTTCATTTAAAAATTACATGAATTTTCAACCTTGCAACCCAGCTAGATTACAGTGAAATACCCAATAGTGGAGCGTTGTTCTAGGAAAAAGACATTGCTCTCCGGGTCTCAAGGGAAAAACCAAAGTCAATAGTTATACAGTTAACGTTCTAGAGTGGTTAGTTTTCTTCACTTGGAGAGTTACACGAATTGGAATATTTCAATGGAAATTGTACTAAAATTTCATATTGAGAGCGAAATGTTGAACAAGAAATTCCACACCATTCGCTTTTGTGGGATTTCCAGCGAAAACTAGAAGGATAAATCAAAAATATATCCATTGAGGTTGGAGATTACTGAGGCATTGATTCCGGATTTTAAAACTACAGAAAAGTTGGAGAGAAAACTAATAGGCGAAAATTTACATTATAAAATACGAACGTTTTTATTGTAGTATAATCTATTTCTTATGGTGTATTAGACTTTTGTAATTGTAGATCTATGTTAGATTTTTTGTTTCACTAGAAAATTTGATTGAAAGTATCTTGCATGTATAGATGTAAAAATGTTTTTTCAAACATGACTCTTTATCATGTTTATACAGCTTTGTTTTTACAATGGATAAGTTAATTTTTTTGTTGGGGGAAGCGACTATTATAATGCGAACAAAAATTTAAATACTAATAATAACGAATTAAATGAATGCAGTATTTTTAACAAATATTTTTTTCTTCTCAGCTTGTGCTCGGAACATTGTCGGAATCTACACTGAGGGGATCCTACCCAGAGAAAGGCATACCCAGGCGGAGTCTCCTCTGCGCATGCGCCGTGGTTCAGTCTGTGTATGCATCGTACTGCGCGAGTAAAGAAAATGACGGTCTTATTCGTGTACCCTCTCAAGAATGTGCGTTAAATGTGTCGTCCGACACTGCGACATTTTTACTGTTTGTGTGACGCCAACCTAAGACTGTGAGCTACAATGCGTTATGAGCAGTACCTTGTCGCGCAATTACAACGTCGCAGTCACGCTTTGTAAATAATCCAAAATATCGGAAGGCGCCTGGCTACCAACCTCTCTCTTTATCATCACTTCCTTGTTCCGAGACGTATTGACCCAGAGATGCTACTGACACATCATCTTCAACTCAGCACTAACATTCTTATCCGTGGCGACCGGAATCATACACCTACTGGGGAGATGATTACACTACCGTTGGCAACATCAATATAGAACACTTGAAAATGGTTATTGTTTTGTGTCGTTTTTCTTAAAATTTTGTGTAGAATCCGAAATTATACTAATTTCTTGTGTTGTACATGCACGGTAAAAAATTAATTTGCAATAATAATACCCAGAAGGTGAATCATTTCGACCGCGTAGGATAACGATGTTAGTATGAGCGGAAAGGTTTGTATCAAGGAGCATAACTAGTAGTCGAGGGAAATAAAACATAAAAATGCCAAGTTATGATGTAATCAGTAAGTAGTAGTTAAAATATATTCCTTTCATAAAATATTGCTTAAAAACTTTTTTATTAAAAAGTTGGCCAATAAGATATGTTTTATGACAAAAAAAGTAAAAGTTGAAAAAATTCCAAAGTCCTAAACTGGGCATTTCAAATAAAGTAACACATTCTTGCGTATGCTCACAAGAAAGAACATAAAAAATCCTACAAATTAAAAAAACAAATATTTCCCTAGGATGATTTTGCATATTGAATTTGAAAGTATATATCTGTTTGGTAAACCAAATGTATCAATAGAAAAGCTGCGGCGAGCGATTCGAAGATCGTACAAGTTCATTTCTTGAAGAAACACGTGAGAGACCCAGGATATTTCACTCATCCTTGTTTCCAACTAGTCTCTTCTTTCCCGCAGCTGGTGACGATATTCTACCGTATCCCAGACACATTGTTAAAATGTTGAGAGCCCAATTCTTCAAATAATAATTCATTTTAGTTTCGACATCTTGGACTCATGTCTGAGGCAGATAAATTCAGTTCGTTGTCTGTTAGTATTCAGTGCGGTACGATGCGTTTCATTTAAGCGAATTTCTTCCTTGGTTGCCTATCGTTTTCATTCAAGTGCTACTGAAAAGTGTGATAAAGTTTACGTAAGTACGAACGGAATCATTAATTTAGTTTCTTGGTGCATCAAAAGTAAACATTCGGGTGCATTTAGATATTCTCGTGCATATTCTATCACACAATATATATGCTTTCAAAGAAACCCTGCTCTATTGTTGCACCCAAGTTTCGTCGTCATAATTTCATAGAATTATTACATCATTTTACATTTCGTTATTCTTGATTTTTTCGTATTTATTTACATTTTAACTTGATACAGAGTAGTTATTGTCGAATTAATTAACCTCCAGTTGTCGTCCTAAATAATTATTTCAATCATTTTTGTCCTCGATTTGTTTGTTTATTTAATATCTCATTTGTAACTTCCGTAGTAATAAATATATTATTATAATAACATCCTTCATTCAGTGTTAGTTGTCAGTTTTCGTGTATTCTCATTTGCTTTTCTCGTTAAGTTGCTAACTAACTCACAACAATGAACACTATCGCATTCCTCAACACATTCAAGTTGATCTTCAGAAGGTGTATAATTTGGTACATTATATTGACTCACGGATCAGTAAGCTGGAAGAGGCCAATAAAAACACGATCGGCGGTTGGACTACAGTCAGGAATTCTCGGCGTCCTTCCAACTGCTATCACCCGGTTAAACTAATGACACATGTACCACCACAACTCTTCACTCAGAATAGGTTTAGTGTGTTAGATGACATTTCTCAGTTTCCTCCCTTACCTAATCCTCCTACCCGTGTCATCTCTTCCCGTTCGGTCACAAACCACGCACTGGTAAACACACCACCCAAATCCACGTAAAGTAGTGCTACCCAGAGATGAAGCCAACACTTCCACGCAAAAATCAGCTGAAGTTATTCGAGAACGGGACACCTACACTAAGACACTCACAGAGCGGGACACAGTAATCATCGTTGGTGGGCTGAACGATACTAACTTGCAAGGTCATTTCAACGCTACTGAACATATACAAAAACTAAAAACGGCCTCTCAGCACACACATATAGTATTCTCTAGCCTGCGTCCACGCTTCGACGTTCCACAAAAAAACACGAAATTAACCTGGCAAACATCTCCCTAAAACATCATCTGACAGACGCAAAAATCACATTTTTTTCATTTACAACCACACCTGACTGCCAAGGACATTACCCAGCACGGTTTACATCTGAGACCGTCTGGAAAACATCACATCGGTTCTCTTCACATCTGACCTCATATTTTCCTCTGCACCACCCATTTCTACACCCCCTATTCCACATTCCTCTGCTCCTACCTCATCTCCTCCCTCTGCTCCTACCTAATCATAACTTCCTCCTCCTATCTTTTCTCCTCCCATCTCCACATCCATTTCTTCCACTGTCCCCGTTCTTTCACCTACTGCTTCATCTCCCACGGCCTCGTCTATTCCTACATCCACATCTCCCGTCACCCTACACAGTTACAACTTGCGCTCTCTTGAGATGTGGTACTCGAAGGTGACAATCGCGTTCGGGTGCAGTGTGCGGGATTGATCGGAGACTAGAAGCTGTACCAAATTTATATTCCCCTTCACAATATAACTTCCATTCCATTTCTCGAGAATCACAAACTCTTTGCGAAAATAAGATAATTATATTTCATCATCATATCCAATCCCTTTCAAACAAATTGACATACAATGAAATTCTGGTACACGAAAATCCATTCGATTTGCTATGCCTATCAACTAACAACATCAAATATGCTTATATTTCTAATTATTATTTAGCAAATTCTTATTGTCGACAAAATTTTAAAGGAAAAAATCCCCACGGAGGTATGTGTATCTACTTTACTAATGATATGTTATCTTCTCAATTGTCAGAATACGAGAACTTCTGCGTTGTTAGCGTGTTCGAATTTTCTGCAGTTAATTTGACCGACAAGTGTGTTTTTGTAAAATAAATATGTATGGCATTACCTAGGCGATAAATAAAAGTATAAAAGAGGGGGAAGAAATCAGAAGGAAAAAATTAACTCATATATCCGTCACCATTCATACGGTGGTCCTTGTGTCCATGCAACTCCGAGAGCAACGAGGATCGCAGTGTATTGGAGAACGAATATTTCGTTGAAATATTCCTTACATTCTTATCAAGGTTGTTCCACAGTTTGGCCGCCTTGACAGAGAAAGAAGGGGAGAATTTCTGAGTCTTGTGTCTGGGAATTAAAAGAACTAATTTGGAAGAAGACTGAGTATTTAGGTTATGTCCATTGGAAAGAAATTGGAAAAAGGAATAGAGGTAGGTTGGCTTTTAGTTAGAAGTATTTTATGTAGGAAAAGGAGAGAATGGAATTTTCGTCTGTCTTTCAGTTTCATCCAACCTGCTTTCACGTAGTAGTCGGGCAAGTTATCGTATCTTTTCAGTCCAGAAGTAAAGCGGATGCAGGTATTTTGAATCCTTTGAAGTCTGTCTGCAAGAATGGAAGGGGTGTCTTGGTAAATAATTTGACTAGTGAAGATAAGGAAAGACCAATGATTGAGCGAACATTTGTTTTATGGGTTCGGAGAGTATGTGTCTTACATGATTGAGAGAGAGCAGAGCAATTTAATCTCTTTTGCAAATGTATGCAATGTGATCTGTCCATGTTAGTGTTTCGTCCATTATAATACCAAGATTTTTTACGTTTGGAGAAAAGAGAATTTTCACATCACCGATACAAAAGTGGATCTACACAAACCAAGTGAACTTTTATTCCCGAATATAATTGCCGGTATTTTCTAGGGTTGATGGTCAGATTATTGTTTAGTGACCACAGTCGGATTTTTTCAAGTTCATTATTAAGTAAATGTATATTGTTTGCTGAGTTGATGTGGAGCGCAGGAGGAGTACAGTTGGAAGTCGTCGGCGTAGGTGTGATAGCATGATTAGAGTACGGAATTTGGAAGGTCGTTGATGAATAAGGAAAATAGTAAAGGTGAAAGAATACCGCCTTGGGTCTCTTCGCTGGTCAAAGGCGACCAGGTAGAATACTTTCCATTGTGAGTGGCACATCAAAGTCCTCTGTATTGAACGCTTTGCTGAAGTCGAGGAACAGTCGAGAATCAGTACAGTCACATCTCCTGCATCTCAGAGAATCTTAATGTCTTCTGAAATTTTGTGTACTGTGGCCTGGGCGAAATACAGACTGAAACATGTACAGTTTATCAGTTTAAAAATATGATCAGTAATTTGACTGTGAACAATATATTCTAATGCTTTTAAAAGTTTTGGTAAGATACTGACGGGACGGAAATCACTTGAAGATGAGGGACACTTTAGGTATGGGTGTGACTACAGGTTGTTTCCATGTCGAGGGGAAAAAGCCAGAGTTAAGTGACTTATTAAAGATGTCCGTGATAATATGAACAATAAATTGTAGGATTTTATGAATCATCATGGAGGAGATAATATCAATACCAGTTGCGTTCGACTTGATTTTTTTAATTGCTTTAGATCATAAACAGTCACATTCGAGAAATAAAGTTGTTCCTCTGGAGCAGCGTTCTTCCGTATCAGTTCAGTGTGAGTTTCCTTGTTGTCTACTAACTGATTGTCTGAGTTGTGAGCAAAGTGGGAGTTACGATCATCTAGAGGAGCACATAAGTTATAAGTCGATTTAGTGTTCTTTACTCCAAATTTGTTCAGGTGATTCCATATGGAGGAGGATGATCTTGTACTTAGAATCGAGTTTTCGTAATTTTTCTTAGAGTTTCGGACCGATTGTGTACATTTATAAAATAGCTTTTTGTATTGATAAAAAGAATATTCCGCGAGTGGAGGATCGTATTTAGAGTTGTATCTGAATGTGCGAAAAGCTGCGTCTCTTTGGGACATAAGGGAACGAATATTATCATTAAGCCACGGGTCTGGGGAGCGCTTCATTTTTATTACTTTTAGAGGACAGATGCTATCGAATACTTGTGTTAAAAATTGAATTAGGCCAGAAACTCTGTCTTCGAGATTGTCAAAAGCATAGGTTTGATTGATTCCATGGGATGGCGTTTGCCCTTTGAAGAAACGTCGCATCAAAATTGTTAAAATCACGTGAGTATATTATACGCGGTTCACGTTTCAGTACTTTATGTGAGGATATGGTATATACAATATCGTGGTGTGATAGGCCGGAAGCAGCATATTGCCCGTACTTATGAATATGTTCTTTTTTATGTGAATATATAATCAATTCAAGATGGATCTGTGGAAGCGTTGTGTTGGTAGGTATTTTGAAGTGTAGTAACCGTCAAGATGCAAGACGAGAAAGTGTTTAGAAGAGTTTTTCCCAGTGACGATTTGTTTACGCCTATATTGATTTCCCCATTACAATACAATTATTATAATTACCGCAACATGAGGAAATTGCTTCTTCGAGTTCCGTGAAGTTGTCGCCGCTCGAGGGGTTATAAACGACATCAATGAGAATTTTTAGTTCTTTATAAGACTTCTGTAAGTAGAAATTCGATGGTATTTTCTGAAGCGTTTTCTGATTTTGAAATGACATTCCCTTTGAAATCACTTCTGCAATATAAAGCGACACCTCCGCGTGTGGCAAGCCGATCGTTTCAGACAAGTGTGAAAGTAGGAGGCAGCAAATTTTCTGATTTATGATGCACCTGAATCCATGTTTCAGATACCAGAGCAATGTCGAACATCGAACTGCTAACAATCTCGTTAAAATACTTGAAGTGAGAGGGAATGGACTGGGCGTTCATATGCATAATTTTGAGGGCTCGTGGGTGCTTAAGGCCGGCGGTGCGCAACTCTTCCAAGGTGAAGGGGTGGGAAGGGTCGGTAGCGAAGGAAAATCCGTCACTATTCGTGTAGTGGCAGTGAGGGAAGGGAGCGGCGTGTGGTCGATATCTGTGGAATGTTCAACAGCACTTTCCTCGTGATCCATTGCCAATATAAGGAAGTAAAATGACTCCTCTATATTACTCGGGGTGTAAATAACACATTGACTATCACTAAAGCACTCTGACATGGAGATTTAAAAAAACAGTACACAATATGAAAAAAAAGATCGATAGGGACAGATAAGACAGACACACGTAAATCAGTGAAGAAATAGACGAAAAGATAATAAAGTTATAGAAGATGATAAAGGAATAAGAAATCTTAAGTCTGAATCTTGGGGGATTTGGCGCCCGGTAATTGTTCAAATATCCCGCATTATTGTTGCCCTTATGAACGTATTGTCTATCTTTATCATTACGACCTCGTCGTTTGTCCACACTTGAGTAGCCCGTAACGCGAGATGGCTTCCTTAACCATGGCGTGACGCACCGATGTTAGGTCTTCTCCGATAATTTAGCGTTGCCCCTTAAGTTTCTTTTTGTTACGAAACACTTCGGAACGCACACGGTTTGAGAACTTCAGCATTACAGGTCTAACTTTACCATCTACACGTGGGCTGACCCTATGAACTCGTTCAATGTCGGAGATTTTAAGGTCAAGTTTCACTTTGTTCAGAACAGCAATAACTTTTTCTTCACAATTCTCACCTTGAGTCTCTGAGACTCCACACACTCGGAGATTGTTTCTTCTTGAATATTGTTCCAATTCGTCGAAACCATTGTTCATTTTCGATTTTAAAGATTTAATTTATTCGTCTTTTTCCTGAAGTTCTTGTTGTAGATCATCGATAACACTGACACAGAACTGGATTGATTCTCTAAGTTGTTCTTCTACGACTTTGGCGACCTGGTCCGCCGCACTCTCTGCCAGCAAGGATAGAACTTCAGCGTTTCCTAACGCACTCAGCAACGCTTGAACTAGATGTTTAGATTCGATGTTGGCTCCACTGGCTGGAGCAGGACTCTTGTTCGAGTTGTTCCTCCTATTTGTCATGGCAAATTATCAAAATATAAGAAGACTTGATGAGAAAATTAGGAACTTAAACACCAAAACTGTGCACTGATACTTGAGCAATCAAACAACTCAAAGCAGGATACAATCAAACAACTTGAATTCTTTTTTTTCACGAAATACCGGGAGCCGATCTGCTGCGTGTTACTCGATCGTAGCTGCCATATATCCAATTTACTATGCAATTTCCTATGTAAACACGCTAACGCTCAAAAAATTTTGTCTAATCTCTCGGCTTGGTTCCATACAAATCGTCTCATTGTAAAAATTGACAAAACAGTGTCTGTCATTTTACAATAGTATTACAAAATCTTTACGCCGAGTTTCATTTTCTTAAAACGGAACGCAATTGAAAACTGTTACAAATACAAAATTCTTAGGTCTCCGTATTCAAGAAAACCTCAAATGGAATTGTCACGTTACAACCTTAATTCCCAATTGTGTTACGCATTCCGAATCTTAGTTGACGTAGTTAGTCCACGTATTTCCCGTTGCGTATATTTTGCAAACGTTTACTCCCATGTACGTTACGGCATTATCTTCTGGGGCAATTCCGGTCACAGCATGCAAACTTTCAGAATTCAGAAGAGGATATTTCGGATAATTTGTCAATCTCACCTCCAAAACTATTGTAAACTTTTATTTAAGCAATTATATATCTTAACATTTCCCTGAATTTATATTTATGAAACGATTGTGTTTGTCAAGACCGAATTACTGAAGTGCCACTCTTGTTTCATACAAAATAGTTTTGTTCACCAACACAATATTAATCGTGTGAGAGTGTCAACCACACTTTGCCAAAAAGGGACGTATCATTCAGGAATCGTTCTATATAATTCCCTGCTCAAAATTGTAAAATATATTAAATTGAATCTCTTCAAATCCGCAGTTAAACGCTACCTCCTGCACCAGTGCTTCTACAATGTAAAAGAATTCATTGATTTTAATAAGAATTAAATCCGTCTTGTGCTTTATCATGCCATTGCTGTAGTACTTTTAAAATAGCGTATAAGAATTTCAAAAATTGTGTGGCGACTTATTATTCATATTAATTTATTTTTATGTGCACTGAACTTTGGTACGGTTGTGTATATTAATTCTGTAGCCTAATCCTGACCCGGTTTTTTTTCTACAGTTTTCCTTCGGATAGAGGCGGATTTCTTATACAGGTTCTCTAGGTTTTTGTCTACGGACGCGTCTATTGAAACAATAAATCGTGAATTTAGTGTTATTTCAATTCTTATGATTTATAAACACTATATTCAGAATAATCTATAGTTCGATAATAATTCGTACATGTGAAATAAATTTTATGGGTTAAATTGCAAACTTGTTGATATTCTATTAGTATTATAACTCGTAACTAACTTTTTATATTATCTTTGGGCGCTTGATCGGAATTGATGGGATTATGCCTTGCTTGCTTCCGGAAAGTAAATTAGTTTATTGTCCTCCACGTGGTCATACGCAGTTTGTACTGCGTTTTTGACATAAATTTATTATTATTATTCCTGTCATCGTTTGATTAGGACAAATACATATTCAGGTTTGTTGATGCTTCAATTCGTGTACTTACAATGTTATTGTTTGCTTTGATGTCTGTTTTTTTCTGGTTTTATGTAGGACCTATGCACGATTACCTGATTCGTCTAAGACAAAAATAAATTCATGCCTCCCTTATTAATACGTATAAACAAAATAGTTAACTAAGTACATACCCGAAAATAATTAAACGTAAATAAATTTGAGCAATATATTTTAAACAAAAGATTTCACATCCCAGCAAATGTCTATTTAATAATATTGTGATTTTAAAAGGGTAATTTTTATTTCGCAAATAACGTTTATTATTTATTGTTACGTTGGTGGTCATTGTCTAGGTTTGAGTTTTGTTAGAAACTGAATATAGGATTTTGATTTCGTACTTTGTGACAAATTTCTACTAGCTGACTTCTCAATTACTATTTGTACATATCAAACAAACAAAAATGTTATAATATGTTCGTTGACCTCTGTAATATTTTACTTGATACATAACATTAGGGTTTGCACCCTTTTGGAGTCCCTGTCCGACCCTGGTAATAAAAGTTATAAAATAACGTATGTAATTGAAAAAGAATGAAAAATATAATAACCTTAAAATATAATAAAATTAATGTGTTTTACACCTCAGCTTAAAACAGCGAGGTGGGTCTCGGAAGTACTATATGTTAAAATAATCTTCAGCCCCGGTCCATCGAGGTAAATGCAGTCCAATAAAATCCGTGAAAAAAAATATACTCAGAATGAATAATTTACAACCAATTTAAACATGGAAAACACTAAAAAACGGGAAATATCATTATCTGAAATTAAAGAAATATTTTAACAATACTTTACTACCGGTTTTTGCGTTGAATAGAAAAAGTTTCGATCTTTTGAAAACAACAAATACTGGTATTGGACGATACGCTTTTGCCAGAACTAGTATTGGTGTTTTGGAAATGCTCAGAACTACTATCGGATTTTTTATTATATACCCCTGACTTCTAATAGCTGTGGAGAGTACAACAAAAATCACAGAAAAATGCAATTACCACCATTGGATTTGTCATTTTGTTTTGCATAGAAGAGAAAAAAATTTGTTTTATGGATGAATATTATTTTTTTAAAATCAGAAATGCTTCAAGAAGCGTTATAATTTTACGTTTTTTTCGATACGTTCACTTCACTATTTTTTATAAAACAAATTAAGAGTACAAAAATAATTCTTATTCAGCGAATGATCACTGCTAAGTTTGTGACGTATATTAATTTCAAGCTTATGCATGCAAAATATAATGAGTTATTATTTTTTTCGAAAACGCTGCTAAAACGACCAGACACATTATTAAGTAGTAAAATGTATACTGTCGTACTCAGAAGAATCATCACTTGGTGGATTGAGATAGCGCTTTAATATTAGCAAAGAAGCTAGTTATTACAAACGTTGCATATTAGAAATGATAATTATTAAAAATTCTTATGTGCTATAAATAAACTTCATACATTACACCCAAATGAAAATATAAATACTGTTTTTTGCGAGCGTACTTTGTTAATATTAAACTTCAGTTGTCATGTTGCAATATTAATATTTGTTGTTACTATTTGTTATACCTGATATAAGCTCCAAGCAACGATCGAAACGTTGTGTCAAGAAATTTGGCTATTTTTTCGCACAGATGATCCAGAATGTTTGTAGTTCGTTCTGAAACAAAAAACTTCGAAGATTACCAGCATGGGTCTTAAAATCCCACCCTTAAATACGAATCTCTCAGTGATATCAGTATCTGAGTGATATCTCGTAGAGACAATCGTATTCATGAAGACCACCGGACACTTAGATGTCCATCATCAAGGCAAGCAGCGATTCCGTAAGAACGTCACATGCTCCAGCGGTGGCGCAGGTAATAGTGTTGTCACTCATCCCGAGTTCGATTCCCGATGGGGCCAGAAAATTAGTAGCTTTTCACATTAATGTCCCAGTTCACATAGCTGTGACTACTGAAAAGCAAACCTTCCTTCCTCTATCCAACTCCTCCTGGTATCAATAACTCTAACTAATTCTAACTACTTCTACTAACCCCTCCACGTGGGCCAAGTTGTTGGTAATCCCAGTTAACCGGCTTCCTATTAACAATGACCTGCCATGCAACTCCTCACTCCTATCGCTCCATGTAGATAAGCGCCCATCACGCCACATCAGGGGTACGAACCGAGAACGTTGCCACTTCTACGGCTCGTTAACACCGTTTCACTTGTAGTTAGCTTGCTTGTCTTGTGCAAACAGCAAAACTATTCTTTTTGTATAACATGTCATGAATTGTTCAATAGTTAGTCTACATAAACAAACTGAATAAATACAAGGAATTGAAATCATGGTCTCAACACGAACAATAGCGAATCAATTGTTTCTTTTGGGGTCAGCGTAATGCTTTTGTGGGTTGTAAGCTCTACATTTTCCTTGCAAGAATATTTCTTTAAGTATAAAAATTAAATATATCAAACGATCTGATAAAAGACTGTTCACAATATTTATTTGTATTTCTTTATTTGTACCCAGGCCATTTGTGTTGCGTGTGTTACGTTTTACTCTTCTGTAATAAACTAGTTGACGTGGCCTGGATTCACTCGGGAGTTTTTGTTTTTATAATACGGTTTATCTTTCTTTATAATGTACAGTAGAGACAAAATTAACACGTTTATTGCGGTAACTTGAACGCCTTACCCCTTACACACTTTGAATACACAAAATAATAAAACCTAGGTCCATTAAATTATTGTTAGAGAGTTCGAATGCGCCTTCATCACACTGTTTTATGTAATCTAATAATGAAGAAGATACGATGTTATGGCGAACGTAGGTGCACATGTATAATATATTCGACGTATCGGAAAAAACCGTAAAAATATCACGCTTCTTGAAGCTTTTCAGGTTTAAAAAAATTAATATTCATCCATAAAAGAAAATTTTTTCTCTTATATGCAAAACAAAATGACAAATCCAATGGTGGTAATTGTAATTGCATAATAATTTATAAATTTATTGTCAAAAAACAGTACAAACTGTGTTTCGGAATGCGTAACTAAGTTTGGGAATTAAGAATGTCAACGTGACAATTCCATTTGAGGTTGTCTTGAATATCGAGACCTAAGAATTTTGTATTCGTAACATTTTTTAATTGTGTTCCGTTTAAAGAAAGAGAAACCTGGGGTAAAGATTTTGTGATACTATTGTGAAATGACATAGACACTGTTTTGTCAGTGTTTACAATGAGACGATTTGCATGGAACCAAGTCGAAAGGTTAGACAAAACTTTTTGAGCATTGGCGTGTTTACATAGTAAATTAGTGTCATCAGCAAAAAGAACCATTTTGCAATCTGATGTGGATGATGACATGTCGTTCACATACAATAAAAAGAGTATAGGGCCGAGAATTGATCCTTGGGGTACTCCGCAAGTAAGTGGCTTAGTTTCTGAAAGACAATGCTGAAGTATTTTATTTTTAGTATAGGATATTTCTACTTGTTGATATCTATCTTTTAAATAAGAAGTTAGCAATTGATGTGGAAGTTCACGAATGCCTAAGGAATGCAATTTTGAAAGGAGAATTCCGTGATCGATGACATCGAAAGCTTTGGATAAGTCAAGAAAAACACCCTGAGGATTTTCTCCACGGTCAAGAGATGTGGTAACTTCGTTTAAGAAGGAAAATATGGCGCTTGTAGTGGAAAAGGATTTCCTAAAACCGTGTTGATCATTAAATGTGGAATTAAATTCTGGTTGATATTTTCCAAATTTTTAAGAATTTGATATGTTTGAACAGTGTATGAGATCAAAAATCACCTGTATCAGCTTTTTTTCTTGTTTTAATTCTTTACGTGCGTTTAAACAAAGGTATATTAAATTATTTACGTGTTGGTGAAAAAATATTTAAAAAATTCATTGTCTTAGTTTATAGGGATGGGAATTTGATGGAATTTTTCAAATTTTGGCGATGACGTCCAATGTATGAGTGTGTATGTTAAGAATTTGGTTCCCCGATAACTGTAGAACAAATCAATGCATCGAAGCCATACTTGAAATTTGACTTTGAATGCACTAGGAATAGAAGCCTATTTCTGGACAGCTCATTCTGACTTCATTTACACACCGCGCTCCACTTCCGGTTTCTTAATATTCAAATTTTTGAAAATATGCCTAGAAGCATTTTTATTGGTCTGTGAATTGCTAAACCGCATTCCTGTACGTCGCACCGTTTTCGAGATACAGTGAAACGTTATAACGCAGAAAAAGGTGTTATCGTGGAGGCGCTTTTTAAAAATCTTCCGATAAGACTATGGCAAAGAGTTTAATGTGGAAGATAATTCATGCAATCTATTTTTGCTTATGTTATTATGATATCTAGGAGTTTACTACATATTGTGATGATAAATATTTTGAAATTGATTGATCGTTGAAATATATAAATATCGTGTTTAATAATTATAATATAGTATTGAGTGGGGCCCACTCTAGATCTCGCCACCATATTTAGGAATAGGGCTATTTCTATCGTAATAACTCGTCATTGATCTTCTTCACTCGCACTGAACTGAACATGAATCCTTTGCTTGGACTATCTTCCTCAGTCACCGAGCTTTGGTCCTTTCCCTTGGGTATAGTCGCTTTCCCTTTTGGCACGAGTGGTTTTTGAAGTTCTTTATTCATTTTGTTTTAAATTATTATGACATTTATTCATAATACTTTTTCAATGTTCTTTATTTTATTTTAGCGCACTCTAGTCTAGCTTTTGTTACACTTTCATGCTCATTCCTGTTAAACACTATTAGAAATATACTCATGAAAAATTATTTTTAATATTTTTCTACGGTCGTTGATAAATCGCAATTTTCTCATAATAGATAAGGACATACTCCCTCATTCATATACCTTGCCCACGTAGCATTCATTATTCCGTGCCTTTTATGGTCATGATACCTTTGTTTATCTGGCCTTGGCATATTTACTTAGGTGAATGGAATGTAGGAAGCATTTAATTTGCAACACTCTTCACTCATCATTCGACCGTCCATACAGCTTTCGAATATACTCAGCTGCGCCACGTTGACGTTGGCTCCGCGTCGGGGATTCCTTTTTCAGCGTACTTTCCCTTATTCTGATGATTTTCTCTGCCACTTATAATATCTCTTGTATATTTTTCAGCTCATCAAAAGATTTAAAAACACCTCGTCACATATATTATGATGGGTAACCATAAACACGTTTTCCGAGCAACGACAATGTCAACAAGTTCCCGTATTTTTATAAATAATTTTAATTGAAAATAATAATACAGTTCTGAAAGAAACGTGTTTATATGTAAAATAATTTTAAAAAAGAAGGCGGCCTTCTTGAATGATAGTATTATTAAATCGATAGAAAATTCGTTAAAAATGAACCTTCTTCAATTTTAATTATAGTTGTCATCTTATTTTACTACTTCCTTTTTTCTTTTACTTCTTTTATCCTACTTGGTTATTTCCACTTTATCAGCCATTATGTGCACAAACGCAAAGCTCTGTGGAGGACAAAATTTATAACGCAACGACATATTTATGTTCATCATGGTGATTCGTTACCACACGAGCATATTAAGACCTAACTTGGAACTAGTGCAACATTATCAAGCACCCTAATCTGCAACAGTACTGCCAAAAAAGTGTTAACCTATTTCTTCAGGATCTGAGATCGGAATTGAACACAAAGCATTTATTGTTCAAAGTATATATAACTGATGATAGTTTGAAGGTGGGCTCGGTTTACACTTTCAAGAAAAGTTTCATTAGTTTGTTGCAGTAAGCACAGTCCTCCAGGTTGTGAAGAGCTATTTAGTCGCAATTTAGTGTATCAGTATTTAATTCAAGTAAGCTACGGCATCACATCCACTCAGAGCATACCCAACAGAGATATCTAGTATGATGCCTAGTATCTAGATATCTAGAGTGTTTTTGGACGGAACTATTAAAATACGAGTATCGATGATCTTCCATGTATTGGTAATTCCATAAACATTGGGTTATTTGTACTATTCATTAAATAGTAGAACATCAATCACAAAAAAACAGAATACTTATTTCGTATAAGATCATTGCAGATAAGATTTATCGATAGTTTCTAATTTTCTGTTATTTGGAAGTGTGACGTCTTGCGATGGAATTGGGGATAGCAATGTTAACTGTTATACTATGCTAACTTTTGCTATTCTCTTTTGCCTTTTAGGATCTTTAGTGCTAAAAGTATAATAGTGATTAAAAATCAAGTACATAGATCCTAACTGTAGTTTGGTTAAGAGTCATCTGAAGAACTCCCAAGTATGCCTCCCGAAAACTACATGTTGAATGGGAAGACACACAGTTGCAGCAATGCTCAACACCAAAATATTTAGGAGTGACTCTGGAACGAGCCCTCACTTATAAAACACATAGCCAGGTCACCAAATACAAAGTAGCTGTCCGAAACAGTATCATAAGAAAACTGACTGGTACAACATGGAGTGCACAGGCTACGAAACGTAAGACAAGTAGTTTAGTCTTGTGCTACTCTGTCGCAGAATGTGCCTACCCGGTGTGGTACAAATCTAGTAACGCCAAGCTTGTAGATATTGCTTTAGGCGAGACTAGTCGCCTTATAAAAGGTTGATTGAGACTAACTCTGCTGAAAAAAACTGTACTGTTTGGACAGCATAACGCCACCTGATATCCGCCGAGAGGTGACTGCTGCCAGGAATAAAAAACATAAGGCAATGACAACTAAAGTTCACCCCCTATACGGACAGCAGCCATCTCCACATTGCCTGAAATCTAGAAAGAGTTTCCTCCACGTGACAGATGACCTAACCGAGTCAGTTCATCAGACCAGGCTGAAAATTTGGTGATCACGTAATAACCATCTTCGGGACTATATATTGCCATCTGAGAACCCTCCACCCGCGAATAAAGAGAACTGGCCGACTTAGAAAACCATAAACAGACTTCTAACGGGAGTCGCCAGGTCGAGAGTAAATAGGAAGAAAAGGGGTTTCCTTTGCGAAACTTCAGTGTGTGAAGATGGTAAGGAGCAAAGCGCTGCCCTCCTTCTTGAGTACCGACTTACCCCAGCGGTGTGCAATGTGCTGAAACGACTGAAAATGCTCGTGATGTGGTCAGATTCTGGTCTAAACCTGCATGAACATTGCGTATACATGAGTATTGTCCCTTTCTTCTTATTTTTTGTGTTAGATGCTCTTGACTCGATCGTAATGTAATGTAACTACCTAATATCACTGCTTTATCTACTTTCAGTATTTTTGTTCAATTTTGACATTTTTAGAATGATTTCATATAATCCGAATCGTCAAAGTCAAACTTTAAAACACGTTAACTTGCTAGTCACCGAGTTTAACGGGAGTAAATCGTTCGGGTACCACGTATCATCGTGGTACCAATTTAAACTTGCTTCTTCGTAGCAAATATTTTTGTTACAATGTGAGGTATCGTAAACATATTTAGGCCATCCATTCTCTAAATTTTTTGTTTTGCACCAGTTTCTACCGCATCATAGATACAGGACACAAGAGGTCTGTAGCAATACTCCACCGTGTTAAGGGAGGGTTCAGGCTTGAGTGGTTTTGTTTAATTTGATACTTGATCTGTATCCATATTTCTCAGTCATCTAGTGGTATTCATAAGATCTTCAAGTGGAATTGAAATATGAAATTTAAGTCTCATTTCTTCAAAGTTTCTGCCTTAAACGTTTTCCCAATACACCTTAAACTCCTTGATAGTTGTGGGATGTTGGCAGCATTATTGAATAATGATACATTATAAGGTGTTATTGCGTTGTTATTTTCACTAAAAAGCTTATTAGGCTACAATAACAACCATCGTCAGTAGCATACACTGAAAAAATAAGGCAGAATTGAATGAATCGTAAAAAAAATTAGAATGAAATTACGAAATAAAATAAAGAAAACAAGGAAGAATGAATGAAAACAAATACAGAGTGAGCAAGTCGACAAAATAACGGACCTGAGACAAAATAACGCTCACTAACGGAGGAGTTTTTTGCAATTTATTTGCGAACTTACAAAAAATTTCCTACATACTTACATTTTCAAAGCCATTCTTGTAAGTAACAAAAATGTAATTCTGACTGATAGATCACGAAAAATTAAAAGGTAAGTAAATAAATTGTAAAAGACGCCACCTTAAATATAACGAGATTCCCAAAGGTTCCAAAGAGGTACCTGGTATTTCTTGTATTCTTATACGTAGAACTAACAATTTCAATGATGAACAGTCTTGAAAAAACAACATCCAGTTCGCTAACATGAAAATTCTTAAAATCAAGGAGGCCCCATACATCCGCTTGACTAGTAACCACATCAGCACTATTAGTTTATCGATTGTCGTACATCCCCTGTGGATGCCAATAGTAAGGGATACAAATACTAGTGCAAGAGGATACCGTTACCTACAACGTGGGGCCCCAGAAACCCAGTGATAGCTTCGTCTTGTAAACCGAAGTCCAAATGCCGATATTGCCTTCAGGCGGACATAGTAGCAGAACACCCGAAACATAACGTGTGCTATATACCTGTTGAAAATGTTCAAGTAAGTCAAGACGATGAATAATGTTCAAATGAATTGCGATAAAAATTATGATTAAACATTTTTAATGTACAGAGAGGAAATAAGTTTTGTAGTTGTCGATTCGACTGCACCTCTTGTCGCTTCGAATTTTGAGAGTGGAGGAGGGGAACTCGTCGGTGGGGAATGACGTTTTTATGACGATCTCAGTGCCGCCGTAGTAGAGTTTGATTGGGATGGGGATAGTTGAACGGTTGGTCTATGAGTACTGTAAGTTGTCATTTTGTATAATTTCTATTCTGGGTATGCGGAATGGAGATGCACCTGTTGTGTTAGTAGTAAATCAATGATACGGTCTCGAATGAAGAGTATTATGGAAAGTCTGTCGGTGGGCGTCGAACGTCCGTTGATATTCCATGATGCCGGGGTTAGAGGTCGAAGTCATTTGGCCATAGGGAGACATGTGTCGTTATGGTCGCTACCAATTTTTTTATTTGTCGGTCAATGATGAGCACTAGCTGCTGGCTTATGTCTATAGATAGATCGACATAGCAAGCTTAAGCTGGCTTATGTCGATAGGTAACCCGCGTCGTTATTTTGCAATCACTAAACATATGCAAAAATATGAAACAAAAAAATGGGAAAAAGGTCGGTTTGCTAGTTAAGTTGGAGGCAATGGTGGGGATAGTTGTTCTCACGGAAGAAAACTCGTAAAATGAGGTTTTTTTTTTTTCCTCACACTTAATGTTTGTGTCACATATTCGTCAAATACACTGTATGCTTCGCGGGGAAATAAAGTAACCATGTTAAAATAATTTACTATTCAATGTAAAAATATGACTTTTTTTGTGGAGATTTTTTACGTAATAAATCAACCAAGGATAATCCTTTCTTTAAAAACATATTTTAAATAATTACTTTCCAACCCTATTGCAGAATATTTATAATGTGCACTCTTTTGCTATACCAAAATGTGAAGTTTGAAGTGAAAGTAGGGTACTCTGTATCCTGGTTTGTTTCATGAACCAGAATTCAGCAAACCATATTTCTATAATCTCAAACTGAATAAAGGTAGCATGTTACGAGCTTACAAATTGGTTGTACATAAGTAGTCTAATAATAAGGTATTTCTACCCGGAAAGTTTTGGAGAAGTAGTGGTTTTTACTTTCACATATACGTAGTACATAGTAAGTGTTGAAAACGGAAAAAAATTCAAAGCAGATTTTGATGGAAATATCCGTTTTGGTGATCCCTGATTCTAAAAATGTTTTTGGCGTTCCGTCCGTATGCAGCGATTCTGAATAAATGGATGAATAAATTTAATTCATATTTCGTATTAACCGTAGAATTTACTTGTTGATACACATGTTATAATTTCTTTTACTGTAATGTAAAGTGTACGCACCATAAATGTTAAAGTATTCTTTTAAATATATCTCAATAACGGCTCAAACGACTTGGCTGAAATTTTCTAAACTGCAACTACTATGCATTACATCCGCATTAGCAGTATTTCGCTTGAAATATTGGTGTAGACGCAGTAAAATAATTTCTGTCTGCTACAGCTACACATTAGTTTACTATTTTACATATATGTGGAAATCTTGATAATAAAGTGACACTACAGTATTCTATAA
>NNCF01127292.1:546989-565523 GCA_002313205.1 Laupala kohalensis
AAATGAAGTATTTTAACACTTCTATTTTTAATAACGTTTTATCGATAATTTAGGTTATTTTTTGTAGATAGACGTATGCTGTCGCTGACTTTTTTCTAGAACTCTTTGAGGCAAACAATATTGCCATTTATAGTTTCACCTACCTCTGACCGTTTAGGCAGCGTCAGCGAACATAGCGGATTTTTTCCCAACCTCATCGTCATTAATGTCAAAAGTCATTTTCTAACTTTCTTTTGACATATTTTAAAAATAAAAGTTAGCCTATGTTCATCCTGGACATCTGAATTATCTCCTTGCCAAATTTCATCACGATCGGTTCCGTGATTTAGTTGTGATCTGGCAGTAAACAGACAGAACCACTTCCGTGTTACGAATTTATATATTGTATGGATATAGGGTGGTCTAGTGGTTACGTCTTGGCTTCCACGGTACCACTGAGCGGTAGATCGCGGGTTCAAACCTTTCTCGCCTGAAGTGAGGTTTTCAGCTGGAGTATCGCCCACCTACTCCAGAGAAATGTCGGTTCGATACCATAAGGTCCCTGGCAATCCAACATCTCGTCTCCCCATTCCCTCCCCAAGTCCCGGTGAGGTGGAAGATCAGGCCTTCGTCAAAAGACATGAAATAAACAAAATAAATAAATAAGATTTAAATGGTTTAAAGGTAATTAAAAATAGAATAGGAAACACATACAAGTCACTCACAAATTGGACTTACTTCAGCATCCAGCCTTTCTCAGCCACATAGAAAATGATACCTGTTTCGCTTTATTTTCAAAATTTGAAGTCAACACGTAGAGCGGAAATTAGCTAGCTATCAAAGATTATGCTTAATACATTGGAGCGGCATGTATAAACGTGTATCGACGTTGGCACTACAAGAGGTGCTGGGAGTTCTTCTGTTAGATCTTGAGCTCGATAAACATCTTTTACGTTATACAGTACGAAAGGGGAAAGAAGCTCAGATGAGGCAAGTATTTTTGAGACGAGAAAACAAGGATGGAAAGGGAAAATTAGTAAGGAGTTAGTGGACTGTAGGAACTTGTGTTGGAAAATGGCACAGGAAGGTCAAAGTACATATCAATTCATAACAACTGTAAAATACACTTATACCAATAGCAAATATTTCAAACCATCACTACAATTAATGGATATTTTGTCGGGACAGGGTGACTTTAACAAATATTGGACAAAAAGAAATTTACGGGATGGCAAAGATTGTATTTGTGGCAAAGATGAGGAGACAGTAGACCATGCTGTGCATGAATGTGACCTAATAGGGAGGAACGCTTGCGATGGGTAAACGAAATGACTTGAATGGGTAAAATAATTGGCAAACACTGGAATGATTATACAGCTACATAAGAAGCATACACTGTATTTGACGAATATGTGACACAAACATGAAGTGTGAGAAAAAAATCAGTTAGAAAGATTGTGGACAGTCCCAGACAGGAAAGCAAGGAGAGAGTGAGAAACAACCAAGTGGCATAAATAAGGATACAAGACAGAGTAATAAATAAAATAGGATGAAATAAGAGAAAAAAGAAGCGAGAAAACTAAACCCAGGAGGTGCCCAGATGGTTGAAAAACTGGGTTAATACTAATAAAATAAAAAAAGATAATGACGCTTAGTTGATGGTAGGGCAGATAAAAACACTAAACAGATACCAATTGTGACAGAGTCGAGTGTCTTTGTGATGAAGTCATCATAAAACGGGGAACTAGGAACGGAACTGGTCGAAGAAATGTGTTTAAAAGGTCACAGACGAATTACAAAGATAATGTGAAATGACATGTCGCTTTACAAAAAGCATTGATTGGCTAGGAAATGATGTATGTCAAAGGTGTGGCTAGTCGTGTAGGAGGACTAGGGATTAAACGAAACATTATAAAAGTTCGTGTTGACTTGGTAACAGGTTAGAGAAATTTGTAGAGCTTAGTGATAAATATATAGAGAAAGTATGTGAGCTGAGAGCTTAGTGAGAAAGATTAGTTATGGAGCTTTGAGTTCAAGCTTAGTGAACAGTGACTGCTGAATGATCTGCCTAACAGTTCGTAGGAGTTTATTCCTTTGTGAGCGCTGTTAAGTAATTGAGAGTTACGATTCGATTAATGATCAATTAATGATTGAGTGGACAATGCTCAGAAAACTCATTAGACTCTTTGGTGACGATTCGCGAAATGGGCATTGGTGAAACATCTACGACTGATGGGGCCATAGAGCTCCGTCTAAATCCTGCCGTCCATTCATTCCCGCATTCCATTTGTCGGTGAACTTCATCTTGCATCAACCGACATCCCATGACGATGCCATGACTTTGAGGTAGGAGTTAGGTGTCAAGTGATGGATATTTGTGTTAGTTTCAACATGTGCCGACATAAAAATGTACTATCACATACAAGAAACTTTTGTGTTGGCACAAGTGACGTGAGTTATTAATAATTCATGTTATTCAAGAAATTAGAAATAATTTAGTTAAAGAAGTAATAAAAGTGATACTTCAGCTAGGTACGATGCATGTCCGTCAATTATGTTCAATAATTTACTTAGTAAATTTTCAGTTGTCATAATCATTTGTTTATTATTTGTAAAATGCGGGACTTTTTATAGTTTTTTCTCGTTCATATTTCCGTACTGACCCGAAGGGACAAAGTTGAAAATCGTAATCAGCGCTCTCTAAACATTTCGGAGCAAAAAATATCTACTTCAGCAAACGTTTCCGGGTAGACCGTGTTTTGATCACTAAATGACGGGACTAGTATTTCTCTTGGGAGACCCCGAAAGTAAAGTATCATAAAGTTTTCATTTTGCCTTCCAAGTCCATCTTTATTTCCTTTAACTTCCCCTGTATCCACAAATTACTTTCAATAGCTGTTTTTATTTGATTTCAAACCCCTGTTGTATTTGCTCTCCCTAATTAATTACTCGTACTGTTATCCACATCGTATCTTCGATCATTTTATTTATTTCAGCCAATTTTTCACTTTCTTCCCGTTTTACATTTTACCATATCCTGTTCCAAATCTTCCCCCGTCAGTTTACTTTGTATTTTCTTTTTACTTCTCATCAATACCAGCTTTATCACATTCTACAATCTCTTAAAACTATTTCTTTTATCTCCTTATACTGCTTCCTCAAACACTGCATCTAAGCCCATAACTTTTATTCCATTTTTCTTTATCTTAGTTGCTGTCTTCGTAATCTCGCTGCGTGTATTTGGCAAATATTTATTCTCATTTATGATACGGCATTATCTTTCGGGGCCAATCCGCTCAGAGTATTGAAACTTTTAGAATCCAAAGAGGATAACTCGGATTACATGTAAATCTTCTCCCCGAAAATCATGCAAACCTTTTTTAGAGAATTAAGTATTCTCCCTCTCCCTTGCAGATAAATTTATTAAGAAGTCGTGTTTGTTACGACAGAATTTTTACAATTCTTCCCCTTCTCTATGTCTACTTCACGAGTACATTTCTCGTAATAAAGCAAATATTCATCGTCTTCGCGTGTTAACCACGCTTTCACAAAAAGGACCATATTTTAAGGAATAATAATCTTTCTAATGCGTTATTGTTTCTATTATGTCAAAGAATTTACAGATTTTAATAAAATACGTTAATGAGAGTTTCAATTTCCCTATAAATATTGTTGTTCATGTGATTCCGGATGATGTTAAATACTTTTATACTTTATCAGGATATTGTTATAGTACTCTTGCCACAGTTTAAATTCCTTTCTATGCACGTTGTTTTTAATCGTTTTGATTTATAATTCTTTATTTCTAACTATACGCAACATTGACACGGTTGCAAAGATTATATTCGTAACCCCATCCTTGTCCGCGTTTTCCTCCGGGTAGTGGCGAATTTTCCATAGGCGGGAATGTCGTTTAATAAATACTTATGTTCTTACTGATCTCGAATTTTTCCTGAACATAATATCTACGATTGATTTTGGAATAGTAAATTATTGCAGTATTTATGTATTATATAATTCCTTTTAATAAATTATTTAATTAATACAAGTAATTATATATTTAATTATTAAAAGTAAAGAAGTATTCAATCTGCCACTGCCCTTGGGTACTTGATCGGAATTGATGAGATTGTCTCTTGCTTCTTTCCGGAGAGTACTTAGTTTATTATCCTCACGCAGTTTGTGACAAATGATTTGACAACAAATTTTATTTCTTCAATTTTCTATTTCAGAGTTTTTATGTTTTTTTCAGAAACGTTTCTGTTTCGACGGTAATTTCTTTACCGTTCTCCATTTATCTGATTTACGTACCTTCCAGTTCGAATTAATTTTCTTTTTAGTATCTATTCATGTTTACAAATATGAAGTACTATCTTTATAAATTTCTTGTATTTACTTTAGAAACATAAATGCACCAATACAAAGAACTCAACAATTTAAGATTTTTCCTACACTAAACTACTTTTTGTACTAAAATATTACTGATTCGTGCATGAATATTATTTCTTTATTAAAATAGGGACCGCATGAAATAACAAAGATATTGTTAGACGAACAAGAAAATTATTTTTAGGTAACTATATTGTGAATTTTAATTGCTCGGTCTGATTTTTGTAAGGGTCTTCAGTAATAGAAAGTGACGCTCTTTACTTGCGTTGACGCAAGCGTCCTAACTATTTCTTAACATTCCACTTTCCATGTTACAGAACTTAACAACTACCAACCAGTACATAGCACCAACTGTACTGGTATAGGTGTACTCGTTTTTTAATATCGTACCGACGAATATAAAGGAAAATATATCTATTTTGTGAATTGTACTTTCTAGAGTTTAATTGTTGTACTGAAGTATGTATTAGTGTCAATTACAAATTATTACGCTGAGTATACGTAGTGATCTCATACTAATTGCAAGGAACAATGTGAACTTATCACGCTGGTTCCCAATCGGGAGTTACAATAAAAGGTGAATAATTCGTGGAATTTGTCGAGTATTGTACAAACTGCCTCTCATGTTCCATCAAGGAGATGCCCTTTACAAAGTTCAAACGATAGTAGTTACATTCTTTTCTTTTCATCACAAAAGTAAGTACTTTTTGTGTTAATGTTTTAGAAACTTCTCCTTTTTGTTTCGCAGATCGTGTGCGGTATGAAGGGACGATTCGTCTGGCAAATTTGAGCTCCTGGTTAGAGACGGCGCGTCCTATCTACCCATCTGCACTCGCAATGTCACCTCTCAAATCCACTTACGCTTCTTCCGTAGGCGCGCCACCCGCCCTCGTCAACACGCTCGAAAAGCTGGTAAGTCATCATCTTTCACTTCAATTCCTCTTAAATGTATGTAGTCGTGCTGTGTTTGCGGGTGGAGACACGTCGAGAAATAAAATATTGAAATAATTAAATAGCAGCGATGATCTTCCTATTCAGTATTGTACATTTTTGCTAATTTTTGCTGAATTTTTTGAATCCGCCTCTGCCTTAGGGCCCTTGATCGTAATTGATGGGATGGTCCCTTGCTTGCTTCCGGAGAGTAAATTAGTTTTTTTCCCTCCACGTGGTCATACGCAGTTTGTACTGTTTTTTGACAATAAATTTATTTATTATTTATTTATTTATCCTTCCGCGGCCGGAGTCAATAGAAACTTGTTTGTCCGGGACAAACCGCGCCTCAGAAGAAAGAACTACCAACGTCTTTGCCGTCTTGTTGTGGCCTTCTTCAGGGAAATGCCAAAGTCGTAATGACGTAAGTCCCTGTCGTACTCTGCGAGGTCGAATAGGTCACGCGTCGGTTATGTAAGTTCGGTAGGGGGTTTCATCCTTTTTAGTCGAACGCGACGGCCAATCAGAGCATGGTGGAGTGGGACAGGGTGGAACGGGTCTGGGGTCACTCTGCGCTTGGTACCCATGCAAGGTGGTGACCTCGGGGGCCGTAAGTACCACACTCCAGGTGCTACCCGACATGAAGTCATTATCAACATTAATAGCAGTGACTGAATAGGAATGATCAGGTCCTCATATTGCATATGACGAGGAGACCGTCTAATAAAATGAGGTAAAAAAAGATTTAGGTATGTACGACTCTGAGATTTTCCTGATTGAAATCTGTGCAACTCTCACATCTCCCTGAAGAAGGCTACAGGAAAATGGCTGAAGCAATGGTAGTTTTGTCTTCTGAGACGCAGTTTGTCCCGGACGAACAAGATTATTCTGTTTAATGTTGATTTTTGGTCTCAAAGTCTATGTTGATGGAGCTTTTTCACATCAAACGCACATTATTTTCCCAGATAAGGTTCTTTCGTTACATGTGAAATTATGTGCTGATTACATTTGTCTCCTGATACTTTAAAATGTTTAAAAGCACTATCGAATTCAAAGTTATCTTCCGAAGGTCCATTTAACAATCAATGTTGGTTCGCCTTATTTCAAAGTATTCAGATTTGTCAAAATCCATTCAGTATGTCTGCAAATATGAAATAAATTTCAGAAAATAGTCATGGTATAAGTGGAATTATTCCCTCATTTACTCTCTAACATACGTAAATAATTTACAGATAATGAAGCAATGAACGCATAATAGTCACTCTCATATTAAAAATATTTCGTTTCGGATATTCACCTTCGACTGTCAGGACTGAATTTTTTTCTTTCGTGTTTTCGGTGACCAAACATAGGGAATGGGATAAGAAGCTAGTATTAAATTTAAACCCTACATTTGGTAGATGTTTAAAATTTAATTTTGAAAATCAATTGCTCTATAATAACTCCTGTTAAGTGAATTCTGGCAATCAGACCTTCCCTACTAGATGGTATGGTCTACAACATTTATTTTCTTTTACATTTCTAAAAGAAGATTAAATTTCAAACATAGTTCGAAGTAAAAAGTTCTAGGACAGCCGAGTTTATATATCTATGCGGGGACTAAGGGTTGTAGAAGATACAATCACTGACGTGACATTAATCAACCGGTGGAAGAAATCAGAGAACAGGCAATGGAAAATTGTAAATGGATTACAGAGTGACCACAAGGCTATAACATGGAAATTGGTTTGAGAGTGGGTACTGTTTGAATAGGAAATGAGGACATACATTTCAAGAAAATTGATTGGAATAAATTAGAAAAAATAGTGAACCAATGCGAACAAACATACAGGAAGGAATGAGAAAAGCGGGAACAATAGAAGAAATGGTGGATGCCCTACAATTGAGGTTGTTAACGATCTGTGGGGAATGTAGGAAGACAGATACCAATCAGGAAGGTAAGATGGTGGAAAAGACAACTGACTTAAAAAATTGTAAATCAGAAGAGATAAATTGCAGCGAGCGCGTCGGAATGGATTGACGTCAGTGGCAGAGAAGCATGGCGAGGATAAGAAAGAGAGGTTAGCATACATGGAGATAGTGTTGGCTACAAAAAAGAGAAGTTGGGAGAATTATATAGATGAGGCATTTACAAAATCGATATAGGGTATCCCGTATATGATAAGTACTGATAGGATTCGGAGAAAGGAAATATGGCACGCACTGAGTATGGGAGGGAAAGGATACGCGCAGCATTTGAAGGAAAGTATTTACCCGATAACAGACCAGCAGGAAGATTTGGACAGTAGAGCGGGAGGATATATACTAGAGATAAGGAAGGACAAAGTCATGCTGGCAGTACAAAGATTGAAAGCTAAAAAACACCCCGATTCGACGCAATAACAGACGAAATGGTAAAGAGAACGATATGAGTAATAAAATATCAATATGAGATTTACAACAAATCTTTACGGGATGTCATATACCCAAAAAGCTGGAAAAGAGCGAAGTTGAGATTTTTCTTAAAAGTAAAGAACAGACCCAGGTATGATCCGAAATCATTTAGACCTATATCATTACTACCTGCATATGATAAAACTTTTTGATATTGTTATAACAGACTGACTTCAAGATTATTTACAGACACATGGCATCATATTGCAAAATAATATGGAATTGTGTCAGGTCGAGTAACTAGTGAGGCATTACAAGAATTAATAGATAACATAAAGGGACGAAAAACTAAGTATTATGTGTATGTGTACATGGACGTAGAAGGAGCATTCGTTCATGCCAAATGAGAGATATAATCGAAACGTTAATAAAATATTGTCTGAGTATGTAGTTAGGGTAATAAAATCATATTCACAAATTCACAGGAGTATGATAGGCGGAGAGAGGGTGGTAAGAGAACAATCTATAGGATGTCCACACGGCTCATACAATGACTACTGGAATGTGTTCTTCGATAATGTATTGCGGGAATTACAGAAAAAGCATGTCCATTGTGTCGTTTATGTGGATAATTTGGTGGTGAATAGGGACTTAAGGGAGACATTACGTGTAACACAAAGGACGTTGCAATTATTGAAGAGATATGTGAAAGACAAGGATTAATAATATAAGAGACTAAGACAAAGATACAATGGATAGGGAATAATAGTTTTAAAAGAGATGTTTTTATAGTGAAGTTGCGAGAGAAAAAGATACAAATTTTAAAGATGCAACGCAGTTTAGTGGTCATTAAAAACCAACAATTAACCTATTTGACACATTTTACATATATCCAACGTAGGGCAGAAATTATATTGTACAATATGATAAGAGTAGGAATGATTAATTACGGAATATTTCGACGAGACCTCAGAAAACTCTACATTGGAGCTATACGACCGATAATAACGCATGGCTGTCAGATATGGGCACAAAGGATAGTCACAAAACAATTTGAGATGAAATTGCGGTCAATAGAAAGGATATATTTATTACAGGTGCATATAAGACTGTCAACGGAGGCGTTGAAAGTAATATTCCGTATTATTACTAATGGATTTGTAGGTTCAGAAGTATACAAGGATATTAAACGACAAGGGGATCATGAAGGTGAATGATGAATGGTTGCAGAAAGTCGTCAAGAAGACACGAGGAAAGCTAACAGGGGCTTTGATAAATGGATGGGAAACAAGATGGGAAAGAACGGAGAAAGGAAGACAGACATACAATTATATACCAGAAGTGATATTGTGGATAAAAATAGTAAGTGGGTCAATCCCACGAAGTTCGTGGTAGAATTTTTAACAGGGAATGTCAACTTCAGTACATATCTACACAAAATAGGAAAGATCGAGGATGGGAGAAGTGCGTGTATGGAAGAGGATACTCTGAGACATGAGTTGTGAAAAAATAACACGTATGCCAAAGAAAGAGCAGAGTTTTTACGAAGCTATCAGAGTCAGGATGTGGTAAATGTTCAAAAGCCTGACACTACTAGAAACAAAAATAAAATTTGACATTTTAAGGAGCATGTTAATAAATTCAAGTATATAAAGTAGTTGGTTGGTAAGACGAAATGAGATCTGCGCACGCCTCCCCGGAGAAGGTACGGTAACAACGAAATATGGTTAAGATGCGCCAAAGGAGAAAGAGAACTAATAAAAGAGAAGGACCTCGTTTTGCAGAAGCTAACGTTACGAGGTTGCACTTATACCAAGAAAAAAGTTGATAAAAACTTAATAATTTCTTCAAAGCGGCTTAATTTCTATGAAGACTTACTAAGGTCCCAAATCACGTATACGTAGCACGTGATGTTGCATCTAACTAAAATCTTCCGTTGAATTTTAATTTCAGACCAAGTTATTATCCATTGAAAAAGCTCTTGCTAAGGTTTAATGGATTCTTAATGAAACTGTTGCTTATATCTATTCTGTGGGATTGGCTAGCCTGCTCCTTGCGTTAGCTGCGGTCGTGAATGTGCTCTCTCTAGTTTTCACTTTAATTTTTCTAATTTTATTTTTTCGAGATTTTGTGATTCAATAGTTGTATTTAGATCCTAACATTCATTGTAGTGTAAAATTCTTTATTCTGTGTGAGTGATAAGTAAAAGACACACTAAAAGCGATTTCTAAGATTATCAAGGCTAACAGACCTAATATAATTTCATATTGTTTTCAACCAAGTGCTTCATTTAAAGGTGTGATAAAGTTTACAAACGGAATCATTAATTTAACTTCTTTGTGCATTAGGATTAATTATCAAAGAGTATTTAGATTTTCTGGTACCTATACAATACCGAAAGCGGTAGTTTAGTGGTAGCGTCTTCACTATCATCGATTCCGTCGAGCGGTAGAGCGTGAGTTCAAACCCTGCTCGGCCGAACTAGGTAAGGTTTTCACGTGGAGTTTCCCTCATCTACTCCAGACAAATGTCGGTTCGGTACCATCGTTTCCTGGCAACCTAACATCTCTCCTTCCCAATCTCTCATCCAAGTCACGTTAGGTGGAAAAGCGGACAAAATGGCCCCAACCTCGCCGAAAGACATAAAATAAAATAATTAACTTTTAATCAACGTATCCCATTGTTGCGCTGCTCATTTTTGTCTCCATAAACATAATTATTCCAATTTTATCATTTGTTTTCTTATTTTTTAAGTTATTTATTACACTCTAACATAATATTGCATTAGCTATTGTCGAATTAATTTATCTACAGTTGTCGTCCGAATTAATTACTTTTTCATTTTAGTCGTCTGTTTGTTCATTTATTTATATAATATCTTATTTACATTTTTCGTGGTAATAAATTGATTATTATACTAATATATGTCAATGTTAGTTGTTAGTTTTCGTGTTTACACATTTGCTTTTGTCGTTAAGTTGGTAACCAACTCACAACAATGGACACAATCGCATTCCTTAACGCTTTCAGAATTGATCCTCATAATGCGTACAATGACTTGGTATTATATTAACAAACGGATCAGTGTGCTGGAAGAGGTCATTAAGAACAACATCGGCGGTCGGACTACAGTCAGCAATTCTCGCCATCTTTCCAACTGCTATCACCCGGTTCGAAATACGCGTGCACCACCCCAACACTTCACTTAAAATAGGTTTAATGTGTTAGATGACATGTCCCAGCTTCCTCACTTACCTAATCCTCCTACTTGTTTCATTCCCTTCTGTCCTGTACACAAACATGTTCATAACCACGTACTGGTAACCAAAGCCGCCTAAAACCACATAAAGTTGGACTACCCAAAGATGAACCAAAACTTCCACGCAAAAATCAACTGAAGTTATTCGAGAACTGAACACCTACACCAAGACACTGTGGAACACAGTATCCACCTTAGGTGGTGGGCAGAACGATATTAACTTGCGAGGTCGTATCAACGCTTATGAACATCTACAAAACCTGAAAACGGCCCCTCAGCAAACAAACAGTACTCTTTACCCTGCCTCCACGCTTCTACAAAAAAACAAGAAATTAACCTGGCAAACATCTCCCTAAGACACCATATGAAAGAAACAAAAATCACATTTTTTGATTTGCAACCACACCTGACTGCCAAGGACCTATACCCAGCACGGTTTACATCTGAGACCTTCTGGAAAGCATCACTTCGGTCCTCTCCTATCTTGACATCTGACCTTACATTTTCATCTTGCCCCTTCACTCACTCCTACACCTATTCCTCATCCCCCTGCTCCTACCTCATCACGTCCTCGACCTCCCTCTGCTTCTACCTAATCATCACATCGTCACCTTCCCATCTCCACACCCACTTCTTTCCCTGTCCCTGATCTTTCGATTTCTCCCTCCTCATATTACTCACTCTCACTTATTCCTATATCCACATATACTTTCACCCCCCCCCCATACACAGTTACAACTTGCGCACAATAGTACGTGTGGCACACAAAGATGACAATCACATTCGGGTGCAGCGTGCGGGATTGATTGGAGACTAGAAGCTGAACCAAATTCAAATTCCCCTTCGCAATCTAACTTCCATTCTATTTCTCGAGAATCACAAACTCTTGGCGGAAATAAAATAATTATATTTCCTCATTATGTCCAATCCCTCTCGAACAAATTGACAGACATTGAAATTCTGGTACACGAAAATCCGTTCGATTTGCTATGCCTTATAGAACGTTGGCTTTCAACTAACAACATCAATTATACTTATATTTCTAATTATTATTTAGCAAATTCTTACTGTCGACAAAATTGTAAAGGAAAAAATCCCCACGGAGGTACGTGTATCTAAGTTCGTAATGTTATTTTATCTTCTCAATTGTCAAAATACGAGAACTACTGCGTTGTTAGCGTGTTCGAATTTTCTACAGTTAATTTTACCGACATATTAATTTATGTTTTATGTATTTATAGACCTCCTCAATCAAATGTTGACTTATTTTTCGGAATTTTGAGAATATTGAAATCGTATTACATACTAATCCAAAAAGACTATCATGGCGATTACAAGAATATTATCGACTCCATCAAACAGGTAACTACGATAAACGAGCCCACTTGCTTCTCCAGTTCATCTCAGACATTGCTAGATCAGATTGTTGTCAACAATGAAATCTCCTATTGCTCTGAAGTGTTTTGCACCGAATACAGCGATCACCTTGCTCAAGTATTGAGTATTAAAGATAAACTAAAACCACTTAAAACTCTATACAAGTGTTCTAGATAGTTTAACGACACAAATTTATCCATATTTATAAATTATTTGCTTGAGGAAACTTGGAAAGATGTTTACAACTGCCAAAACCGTGACGACAAATTCAGTGTATTCGTTTCAACATTCCTAAAACATTACAACTGTAGCTTTCCAATAAAACGCCAATTATTTAACAAAAAGAAATACAAAGGATGGATCACCCGAGCTATAAGAATTTCTTCCAAGATCAAATGGCGTTTATCTTTCAAAACTCTATAACCAACCACCCGAATTGCATGATTATTTCCATAAATATAAAACTATTCTCCGAAAGGTAGTCTATGTAGCTTGTTATGAAAAATGACTGGCAAGTACATCAAGCAACCGAACGAAACCTGAAAATCGCCAAGAAAATATTTCCCTAATAAACGATGGTTACCCTACAATAAACCTACTCAAAGCCAAACTATCCCACAACAGGTCCCGAATGTCTATGGAGTTCGCGGAGAGTAGAGCTCTGTAATTATTTGACCTCGGTACTAGATGGAGGAGATGTGGTCAGTATCTCGCTCCGACCGGTTTGACCCCAGGATCTCATTTTACTCATTTTACAGCAGGCTGAGTAGACCTGGGAACCAGTCTGGATGTTGAGGTGTGATGAAAATCGCCACCTCAACGGGGTTTAAAATCCAGCCATCCAGCCAGCAGCTCAGCGCTCTACCCACTGAGCCACACTGACTCCACAATAAACCCTATTAAATCGTATTAAATCCACATGACATCGCAAATTTGTTTAATTCTTATTTCTTAGAAGTAGGTAAAATACCTAATTCATTATATCAAAATCAACGTCCTCCAAATATATCCACCCACGTGTCCCATTCTATGTTCACTTCCAAAACTAACGTCAGTGAAAACATGAAAATCATCAGTTCATTAAAGAACAAAATTTAAAAAGGCACACACAGTATACCCGAATTTAATTTTAAATTTTCGTCCCACGATATATATAATGTATATTATATGTATTTTATATTAAGACATGTCAGCTTCTACATCCGATGGCAAAATGATTCTTTTCGCTGATAACACCTATTAACTTTGTAATCGCGTCAATGCTCAAAAAGGTTTTGTCTAACCTCTTGTGTTCCTTCAATGTAAATCGCCTCATTGTAAACACATACAAAACTATGTCACTTCACAATGGTATCACAAAATCTTTACCCCAGGTTTCTTTTTTCGTTAAACGGATCACAATTAAAAACTGTTACTAATACAAAGTTTTTATGTCTCCATCTTCAAGACAATCTTAAATGGGATTGTCACGTTGACAATTTTAATTCCAAATTAAGAAAATTGTGTTACGTATTACGAATCTTAGTTAACATTGTTAGTCCACATATTTCCCGTTTCGTGTATATTGCCTATGTTTGCTTTCATTTACGATACGGCGTTATCTTCTGGGGCAATTCCGGGCAGGGCGTTCAAACTTCCAGAATGCAAAAATTGTTCGGATAATTTGTAAATCTCACTCCCTAATCTCTTGTTAACCTTTCTTTAATGAATTTTATATTTTAAAACTTTCCTGCATTTGTAATTATAAAACTGTCGTGTTTGTTAAGACCGAATTACTGAAAAGTTATTCTTGTTTCATACAAAACAGTTTTTTTCACGAACCCAATACTCGCAATAGGAATAATATTCACCATCTGAGAGTGTCAACTACATTTTGTCAAAAAGGGCCGTGTCATTCAGGAATCGTTCTATATAATTCCCTGCCCAAAAATATAAAAGATATTATTAAACTGAATCTCTTCAAATCTGCAGTTAAACACTATCTCCTGCACCAGTGCTTCTTTTTAATAAAAGTCTCGTACTTTATCATGCCATTGCTACAGTACTTTTAATATAACTTAAAACAATTTCAAAAACTATTTTCTTGCATGATTGGGTTCTGTCTTATGATTCATATTTATTTACTTTAAAACACCATCAAGTTTATATGTCAATATTACAGACTATCAATTGCTATTTATTGTCTATTTTCATTTCACATAACTGTTAAGTGTGTTTAAAATAACAAGCAATTCATCATCTCATTACTTTATTAATCAGCCAACGTTTTGAGATTTTATTGATCTCTTCATCATGGCCAGCTACAATACATAACGACAACATAAAGAAATGGTATTAAATTCATTATTTAACATAAAGTACTAAAAACTAAAAACCTTTACTTACCGGAGGTGCAGATAAAATTAAAAATCATCTATTAAAATTAATATAGTCAACTTCAACAAAACATTTGTTAGGATTTGATATCATGGAAGGTTGGGTTAGATGTAATCTTCTCTGTCATAACATTTTCGAACAATAAGTTAGTTACAATATGGGTAACATGAATGATCAATACACAATCATTACCAACATAAAACATCAAATCAGAAAACATCATAAATTCTCTTATTTTATCATATATGAAACACTATCATAGTCTTTTGTAAAAATGTTACATTCTAATTGGGTATTTACATTTTTATTTATTTTAATGTAACAAGTTTCTAAAATCAATCTTTTAAAATAATTTTCTTCTTTTCTTAAAATCTTCGTATTTTTAAAGTTCATAACATGTGATGGATGGGTTGAGAAGAAAAGGGGGAGTACTGTGAAAAAATACTGAAGTGAAGAAATTAAGTTTGAAGAGTGATAAAGTATTAAGGGTTAAAAGTGATGAAAGGGAGTTTTAGGATATTCGAGGGGTACTTTCGGTGTGCGGAAGAATTGACTTTCGACTGAGATGGTGAAAGTATTTCCTAAAAACGTCAGTTGTGGGCGTGGAACGCCCTCCGTAGATGTTTCCGGGCACGGTTTCCGAAACCGGTTCTCATATATAAAACAATATGCTCAGAGAGTAACATGACTTAAAAGTTTATTTTTAGTTTTCAGAAAATATAACAAAAGGATCATATCACTTTTAAACTTATGAGAGTTACCGGCCATAGTGATCATAAAGGAATGGTTTTCTTGCATTTGGTCAAAAATTACAACACATATATTTACATCATGCCAACGTTTCGACCTTTATTGAGGTCATTATCATTAGGGCTACAAAACAAAACAAAAACATAGCATCCAGTCAGCATATTAATGCACAGATTAATTAAAACAATAAAATTAAACTACCCTGAACATAACATACCTAAAGTAACTCCTCAAAAACCACCATCACTCCACACAGCTCATTCTCCTTTCAGTTTCACCTTATTTTGCAATGCTATTCCATTTTTATTCAACTTTTCCTTCCGCTGAATCGCGATAACTTTTCTTTAATTTTGTTCAATATTTTAAAACTTGAATCTCCATTTTCTCCCAATAGGATGCACCAAGGTCCCTGTCTTGTGTTTCCTCTGCAAGGCAATAGATGGCGATGTTGGCGCACGATTTGCGGTACTTAAGTGTATTAGTGATATCCATCAACTCACCATTGAATACCTGTACTAAATATACGCACATGTACCTCAATTCCCATATGATGAAATATATTGTAATTGCCATAGCGTTTAAAAATATTATTTTATTACACATTTCCCACTTTCTTAACGTTTAGGATTGGTTTTGGTTAAGGGGTACCGTGTAAGCGTGATTAACTGAAAATCGAGGGTTCGATCCCAGTAGGAATAAGCACGTATTCAGTTTTCTCTACATAACATTATTCGAAATAATAAGGTCCGTATATTTTAAAACTAATTTTTGTGATTCTTGCGAAATATAACGAGTTTGAAGTGGAACTTGTGATATTAAGTTCCATTACAATATATACAAATAGTATATATTGTAATGGAACTTAATATCACTAGAATATAGTAGGGTAGTGAACAATACTACTTAATTAATAAGTTAGTAGATAAAGGTAGCCCACAAGTTGATGCACCAATTATAGCAAAACTAAATAATAGGGTAGAGGATAACACTACCAACATTAATTAATAAATAAAGAATAATGAAAGGAATTTATGACGGGCGGGGTTCGTGCCCATTTATTAAAAGAAACACACAATTTTGGTATTAAATACGCGAAGCGTCAAAATAAAATTGGTTTTTAATTTGTAGCTACTACATTCTTAACATTATCATTACTATCCTACACATGCTCACATATATTCCCTTTGTTTATCCCCCCAAATTCACACGCTTTATTACACAATAGTTCATAGTGATGTGGGTTCAAGGGCAAGTCCCCAGCACATCATTTTCAGCCTATAGTTACGTTAAACATTAACTTACACAATCAAAGCAAATTGGTTCATTGTTAAATGAGGAGACATAACTGTCTTTCCCATCAAGTCCGATGAAATGAAGCACACGTTTATTTTTCGTCCAAAGACGCACTGCTTGCATCTACTTGAGCTGGATGCAACCAGCTATGTGGAATTACCTTGATTACAAACAATGGGTTGAATGATTGAGCTGCCTCGTGCCTCGTGTGGTCGCCCCAGGCTATAGTTTTATTCAATAACCTTTGGTCTCCCTGCTGCTACTACCTGTTGTGCCTCCCTGCCGAATGGAACCAGCCGCCTCTCGTAAACCAGTCACCTCGCCGAAGTCCCATGGCCTAATTACTGTTAATGGTCATGACTTCCGAGTCTCCCTCTTTCGGATCGCAAATCGAATTCGTCGTGATATGTTTTCCAATATATTATTAATTGTTGACTATCATAACTCGATAACCATCTGAAGCAATTAACGTCACAAATCACAAAATCAAAAGTTTATAGATTTCGTTAATAAAGTTCAATCACTAAACAACTGATTGACAGGAGATCGCACTCGTAAATAATTAAGAACCGAAATGCTAGCTCACTTAGCTGTACGATCGAGCACTCTGCGTAAATACATCTCTGAGTGAATCGAAGTGAGAATGATCTCCGAAAATACTCGAAGTCTCTGAGTGTACCGAAAAGAACTCCGAATGCTAGTCCCTCTGAATCTAAGAAAATACTCGCAGTCACTGAATGAATCTAAGAAGAATTTCTGAATGTTTTCTCTGAATAAATGTTCGGAATGTTCTCTGCGCCTCCGCGCACCTCATTTTATAATAAATATCCCTTCTCCTCAAAATTTCAAAAAAATGTTTACATCCTTCTTCATGCCACGTGATTTCTTGAACCAATAATTTTGTTTTGGTACTCCATGTGGAGATACTTCGGTTGGCTGAAGGTTCGTGACATATGTTGTATTCAGGGCGAATCCCACTGTTCTGTTTAACAGCTATGTTCGTTGCTTTCTATGGATGCCACGCCGAGACCATGTGGCTGCCTTGTGCCAAACTGTCCATAGTTCTCACGTCGCATTTTCTATTGACAGTTGTCCAACCGCCAAAATAACTCCTAGTTCTGCAAGTCTGAACTTGCCCACATGTTCCTAGTGACTCTCGCGCCTCGAACATGCCCCCCTTTGTTAAACGTACTGCGTCGTCCTCTGTTTGTGTGTCGCACCGTCTCGCTTTGATCAATTGAGTTCTCAAAGTTTTTAACTCCCAAATTTTTACGATCTTGTTTTTCAGCTCTGTGTCCCGTCTTGAGATGTCCCAGAAACCGTTCCCTTGGACCTCAACGTTTCTACACACACGCCTTCTGTTAAATTCGTACAAAAGCAACCCCTGGTTAATTTTGTTCGATTTTCCTATTATGTTAGTCACGTCTGCTTTTTCGCTCTGTGCGGGCTACTGTGCTTAACCATCTCTCTTGAATTTCGCCGCTTTGACTCCCACGCCTTTGTTAAATGTTTACAACGCGGCCTCTGGTTAATTTTGACCGCATTTCCAATTATATTAGTTATTGGGGGTGCGCGCGGCCTTCCGCGCTTAACCGTCTTCTTTGAAATATATGTTTACTATATTCACAGTCTTTTAAAATTTTTTGGCCTTTCACTTCTTAAAGCGGTGACCGAGCTCTTTGTCGGCGCGTCGCGCGGGCTGTTGCGACGCACCGCCACCATCGCTCCCTCAACGGCCTGTTTTAAAAATGTTTCTCGACTTTCTAATGTCATCCTTTCAATTTTAAATTAACGAAATTAATATTTCG
>NNCF01127292.1:565967-581830 GCA_002313205.1 Laupala kohalensis
GTCAATAGTAATATAACTCGATAATTACCAAATAACCCTAGGTAACTCATTCTCTCAATTCTTAACATGGATTCGTGCCATCAAGTCAGAATAACACACAGGGTTCCTCATCCCACCAGGAAAACGCATCGTGAGTGCAAAGTGACTGAATTGTTTATTCATTACTATTCACAAAATGTTCTTACAACTAACATGCTCACACCTCAAACACAGCACAAAATAACCCCCAAAAGTAACATAAAAACAAACAGGATCTTGAAACTTGGTAAATAACTATTATGAGTTAAGTAATAACCTTAACAGCCTTAAATGAATTTACAAATATTATACGCTCGTCTTCTAGAAGCCCTCGTAAAAAGGAAACATATCAAAAGGTCTGAGCGTTGGCCTTAATTATTTAATCTCGGAGCACACGGTCTTGTTGTCGTTGCTATGGATGCAACCAGCGATCCACCTCTGATGAAAAGATCAGTGCTAGTCATTGGGAGCGGAAGTCTGCGCCCTTGAAACTGCATCAGCGGTCTGCGCGTCCTTCCTCGCCCGGTAACCCACCATTCAATAGACAGGCCCCTTGGTTCCGGGAACAATCAGCTCCCGCAGGGATTCCCCAATCGCCGGACTCGCCGCGATCAGCGCCTTCGTTTCATTCATGTTTGAAAGTATTATTTCGCTTCACGCAACGCGAACAAGTCCCTCGTATCGCCACAGATCGCGAAACGAACAGTTAATCGTTACTGGTCTTCGGATGAGACAGGAGTTCACTTAATAAACTTTCGTAGAATATAATGTTCTGTACGACTGGTTTAGCTGTGTGAATAAGCTAAGTCTAAGAATAAGCTAAGCTAAGTCTAAGTCTACTCCTAAAATGTTACGTCTTTGCATTGTTCGAATCGCTCACTCGTTTGACCTAATTAGTTACACTGTACGAGTATTATTGGCTATTTCAATCACCAGTTTTCTGTGACCTCACTCTACAAAAAGGAAATCTCGTAAATTTTTCCCTGACTGACTCGATAAATAAATTGTTGCAATTTTATCACTGTCTGTCTCAGCAAATAGCGATCGCCAATCTTTACACTGCAATCGAACAACAATGAACTCCCTCAAATTCGTCACTGTCTAACTCAACAAATGAATTGTTGCAAGTTTTTCACCATCTGGTCTCAACAATTAAACTGATGCTAATTTTTTACTGTCTCACGTTCACGTAATACACTGTCTCAAAATGTTTTACATCTCAACTGTCACAAATACACTCTCCCAAAATTTTTCTCATCTCCTTCCACAACTACACACTGCTCAAAGTTTTCTCCCCTCTCTCCTCCACAACTACCCACTGCCAAAAATTTTCTCCTCTCTTCCTCCACAACTATCCACTGCCAAAAATTTTCTCCTCTCACCTCACAACTACCCACTACCAAAAATTTTCTCCTCTCTCTCTTTGCCGCTGTGCCCTAATTTTTTATAGATAATTTTGCGTCACGTGACGTTCCCCCTCTTCACAGCCCTTGCTTCTGCTGCCAGATCTCGGTTCTTTTCCCCCTCTTAATTTTAATTGGTAGTTTCCGAAAAGATGTATTTTGTATTTTCATGTTTCCAATCATTCCATTTGACTCCTCCCCCCTTGATATTTCATTGGCTGCACCCCCCTCTCTCTACTTCTAAGATTCTTTCCTCGAGATGAAGGTCTGTCGGCCATTTTGTTATTTTTGTCCCTTCTGTATCTGCGCGGGCGGTATGCATCTAAAGACCTCGGTTTTATTGTTTTATTGCTAAGTGGCATTCGACATCGTCCCTTTCTAGCTAGCACTTGTTCTGAGCGTCGGCACTTCTTTTTGATCCCAAATTTTATTACATTCTTTTGAATTTTTGCTATCTTGTGTTATGGCCGAACCCATGTCGCAAAATTTCACATTTCTAAAGATTCTTGTTGAGACTTGCTTTTAGGATTCATGTCCCCCAAGAGACCTGTGTCGCGAACCTTTTTTTTTGCTTGGACGTTTGCCTCAAAAGTAATATTATTTCCCACGTTGCTTTGGGAAATAATATTCCCTTACATCCGCCCTCTTTCTTGAAAGATTCGTGTTCAGACCAGCAGACTACTAAAACATGTGTCCTGCTTCCTATTTCTTTTGATCTTTTTCCAAATAAAGGTTTTTATGGCGTTATTCTCCTAAATTTTGCCCCCGTCTTTCTAAAGATTCCTGTTCAAACTTGTGTGTTTCTGAACACGTCTTGGTCTCTACTTTTGATTTTTCCAAATAATAGTTTTTATTGCGTTATTGTATTCCAAAACTTTCTAGTAAGCTTTTTGATGTAGGCGTTGCCAAGCTTCAGACCACCCAAGTCTCTTTCCGCGAACTCCCATGTTGAACCACGCTTTTTATGTTAATATTTTGAGAACGCGTGATTGAATTATTAATCAGGCACTTAGCGCGTGCGCAGGTCTGCTAAATTGAGATTGCCGCTAAAAAGATATATTATATAATCACTACGCGGTGGGAAACCGTTGGGGATTGACGCATCTGTCGTCCGTCGCAACGAGGTAGTTCCAAATTATACCATCAGGGTGAGCCAGCGATCGGACTATCGTCGTCCCTCGCAAAGCTGAAGGAAATAGTTCAAAATTAGATCAACAGACAGCGCAAAATCACCAGGCTGCCTTGGCGTAAGGACGAAGGGCGGACCTTGACATTTGACAATCGTAGTCATTCCTAGCTGTCCTTCGCCAGAATCAGGAAGCGACTGAAATACGTATTGTATCTTATTGAATTCGTTTTTTTTGGTCATTTTTCCATATTGAAACAAATTATAACAATTCGCATTATCGAATGGTGTAAATTTACTTATTAAATTCAACTCATTATTGAAAATACCGCTGAAAAGTTTCTCGACAATGAAACTATTTTTTAGAGCACCAATCAGATTAATTCTTCTTCAAACAATAAGCTGTGTTTTTTATTAATTCTTCTTCATACTCTTGTGGTAAATTGTTAGCAGGCTGGCTGGGTGCTGGAGGTCGTGTTTGCAGTTTTTATGTTTTGTGTTGACATATTTATTATCAGTTTTTTTTAACTTTGTGAGTGTTATTTATTTTAGAACTTTTGATCATTCTTGTATGTATTCTAATATTTCAATTACATGTCTTGCTATTAAGAAATAAATGCAAATGCAGCCTTGGATTAATATAAATTTTTTTAATAATACTTCTATCTACAGCAATGATAGAAGTATTATTAACACTTTTAATTGATGTTATGTTAAATCCGCCTCTGCCTTAAGCCCCTTTATCAGAATTGGTGGGATGTTTTTTACGGAAAAGTTTAATTTGTTTTTTATTTCCTGGGACGGCGTTGTGAGACAACGAAACTTGAGATGTTATTTAAATATAAAGAATAATAAAGTTTATTGTAGTTAATAATACAAAGAATATTCTTTGTTATGAAAGTTCAAGATGAGTATAGTAAAAATTTACGAAATATTTCCTTAATAGCGGCATAATAAATCATTTTCTCTCGTTACCATTTGATAGGGGTATGTTCACCAGTACTAGTCTTCTATTGATCCACCAAATATGGAAGCAGTTTTAGTTTGCCTACGATAGGTGGAACGAAAGTGAGTTGCTTTTTCCCCGTCGCAGCAGCCTGGCGTTCGTTGTAAACAACAGTTCCAAACTTCGAAGCGCGCGGGACTTAGAATATTTTCATGAGCCCTTTACGAGGGTTGCAAATACCTTCCTGGTCTTTACGAGGGTTGCAAATACCTTCCTGGTCTTTACGAGGGCTGCAAATCACAGTTTCTAGTGAACAAGTCATGATTCTGTGTAGGTAGTATACGAATTACGAGTATGATGAGAAATATTTGTGGGTAAGTTCTGTAAGAATTAATTGAAATGAAATGTTCTGGACCAGATCCATTTTTCGGTTTGAGGATACAAGGACGTCAAAACCCGAAAGAGTGACGCGATCGGATGCAACACGCAATGGGCGTGTCATGTCTATAAACAATAATTAGGATCACAAATAACTCTTGAGAGAGAATGAAGGAAAGAAAGTATGAATGTTACAATATGAAGTTGCTCTCAACTGATATGGTGAAACTGGTAGTGAGAGAAGTTAATGGTCCAATATTTAGTCCAATATTTTTTCCTTCATATTTATCTTTTCTTCATAAACCTTTTTTGCAGGTAACGAAGTATTTAAGAAGTTTCAACATTTCAAAAATGGATGACCTTCAAATACTGAAAATTACGTAAGTACATTACACTTCATATACCTAACGTTTGATATAAATGTTCACTTTTAATTTTATGATTAGTCCGTGAGCTAATCGTATATTTTTACATCATCACACCAGTGTTGTAGTATGTTCAATAAGTGGTAAGTATAGCCGGGTAAGTAAAGTGGTTGAACTTGGGCGCGGGAAAGATGTTTTTTATTTATATCTAGCTGACCCGACAGACGTTCTGTCCAAATTTCAAAAAAATTGTTTGTGATCGTTTTGTGAATTTTTGAAAAGCTACTTTAAAAGTGTAAACAAAAAATGAAAAAAAAACGTATTTTTGAGTTATCATTGTATCTATTAACGATTGTGTCCATGGATATTCAAGATGAGGAGTACATTCAGAAGAACGCCAATGGGAAATTTTACATGCGAGATTAATTCTATCGGCAGTACACCACTGAAATGCTGGTAATGTGTGATGTGTCTGGAATGTGATAGAACTTGAAACTACGCAGTTTTGTTCCAACATTTAAATCACAATAGAATTAAGTCAGAATTTCATGTCAACCAAATGATTTATTTTCTTCCATTACATTTGAAATTACAATGAATCTCAAGATGTATTTGCAATCGAAATCTAAATGTAAATAAAACGTCGTTCCTATTGTCAGTTATGATCGAGAGTGCATACAAAAATTATGATTTTTGCAGTTTGTCCTAATTTTCCGACTTTCTTTTGTAATTGTCCCGAATTTTTTTCCTGGAAACTTTTCCCGGACTATAATGAACAAAACAAAAAAAAAGAATTACGCATATCCATCGTTTGAATCGTGAGTTATGGTCTTGAGTTCATACAAAAATTTCATAGAAAAAATCACTTTAAGTTTTTCCCAATTTTTTTCTATTTTCGGGCAACTTTTCCAATTTTTCTTTCCCTAAAAACCTTATCCTTACTATAACAAATATTTTTTAACTAACCAAATCTGTCCTGCAGTTCTCAAGTGATGCGCTTACCAACGAACAGCATTTAATTTTTATTTATTTAGATTCATAGAACCATGTTAGACCAGGAAACGGGGAATCTTCCCCAAGACCGGGAAATTTTAAGAAGATGGTGACTCTTTCGTGTAAAATACGATCTTTTGTTTGTTTTATTTAAGAAATAGGCCGAACGACAGTTGAAAGATAATATTATTTGCCATCGAAAATGATTTTTTAAATAATTAAAGCAAAATTGTTTTAAAAAGTTATTAAAAGAAAGCAGTAGAACGTATAAACTACACACACTTCAATAATCTTTACACACTTCAATGAAACTCCTATTCATTTCATGGGCTCGACCTCGATGTTGACGAGCCCTAAAGTCCCAACAATAAAATTCATTTCATAATTCCACTTAGGTGACATTACGTGCTAAAACAAATGTTTTACACTTTTAATTACCCTATGAACAAACAAGTAACCGACACAGTCTATGAAATAAAACAGACTGACTTGAATCTGGGGAAAAACTACTGTCGCGTCCACCCGACGCAAGTTCACAAGGAACACTGCTTCAATTGGTAGAGGAAAATGGTAAATAAACGAAAAGACTCTTATTCTTTTTTTCCTCTTATATTTGTCTTTTACGAGACAACCCTTTCCCCAGACTTTTCTTTTTGATAACTCATTCATTGCTTTCTTTAGATATTAAAATACAAATTAATTCAAGTTTCAATTAAATGGTTTTTATACTATTACCCACATTACCAACTTAGACTATATATGGTTTCGTTTTTCACATTTCGTTCTTTTTTTACATTTTTTGCTTAATTATCAAAATATTTTTTTAACTGTCTCATATTTCTCATATTTTATTTACATAATTACTAAAGTGTTTGAAACGATCTTCAAGATGAATTGGATATTCTCCTCCGTATATTTTTGTTTCTCCATTCCCAATTAGGTTCCGTACGTAGTCTCGTCTTTCTATGTCGTTAATGACACATTCCCAGAGCACATGGTCTGGCGTCTCATTTCCCACATGCACATTACCCGTCCGATCTCTTTCCGATTCCATTCTTTGTATGTATTTGTAGGGCACCCTTTCTTTTTGATACGTCTCACCTTATTTGCCATGGTCATTAATGTCCGTGTGATGTCTGCCCTTTGGCTATTTCTCGCCCATAACATGACTCTACAAGGCAGCACAGAGAAAACTGTCATGTCACTGGAATTTAGTGACCACAAATTCCCTAGAAATTAGTTTTATTAATTATATTTTTGTTTTTCTCAGTTAATGGCAAAATTTTATGATTGAAAATCGGTGTTCGATCCTATCTGATGACTGACTTTGTAATATACGAACTTTTCTCGTGAATTTGAATATTAAAAAGAGAGTATTAAAAATGGATATTTTTCGAGGATATTATAACGGAAATGTATGTTTAATTAATAATAAATAAATAATAAATTTATTGTCAAAAAACAGTACAAACTGCGTATGACCACGTGGAGGAAAAAAAACTAATTTACTCTCCGAAAGCAAGCAAGGGACCATCCCATCAATTCCGATCAAGGGCCCTAAGGCAGAGGCGGATTCAAAAAATTCAGCAAAAATTCCTAGATAAGATAAAAAGTTAGCTGCGAGTTATAATACTAATAGAATGTCAATATGTTTGTAATTTTAAGCAAAAAATTACATGTAAGTTATTATCGAACTATAGATTATTCTGAGTATAGTGCTTAAAAATTGAAATAACACTAAATTCACGATTTATTGTTACAATAGACCCGCCCCTAGACAAAGCCTAGAGAACCTGTATGATAAATCCGCCTCTACCCGAAGGAAAACCGGAGAAAAACCCGGGCCAGGATGGGGCTACAGAATTTATGTACACAAACGTGCCAATGTTGAGTACACATAAAACTAAATTAATATGAGCCATAAGACAACACAATCATGCAAGAAAATAGTTTTTGAAATTGTTATAAGTTGTTTAAAAAGTACTACAGCAATGGCGTGATAAAGCACAAGACGAATTTAACTTTTGTTAAAATCAATAAATTCTTTTACAGTGTAGAAGCACTGGTGCAGGAGGTAGTTTTTAACCGCGGATTTGAAGATATTCAATTTCATAATATCTTTTATATTCTTGGGCAGGGAATTATATAGAACGATTCCCGAATGGTATGGTCCCTTTTGGCAAAGAGTGGTTGACACTCTAGGGCGATGAATATTACTACTATTGCGTGTATAGTGTTCGTGAACGAGACTGTTTCGTATAAAGCAAGGGTGGTGCTTCAGTAATTCGGTCTTAACAAACACGACCGTTTCATAAATATAAATGCAGGGAAGTGTTAAGATATTTAATTCCTTGAATAAAGGTTTACAAGAGTTTCGGGGGTGAGATTTACAAATTATCCGAACTATCCTCTTCTGAATTCTGAAAGTTTGAATACTCTGACCGGAATTACCCCAGAAGGTAATGCCGTAACGTAAATGGGAGTAAACGTTTGCAAAATATACGCAACGGGAAATACGTGGACTAACTGCGTTAACTAAGATTCGGAATGCGTAACACAATTTGCTTAATTGGGAATTAAGATTGTCAATGTGACAATTCCATTTGAGGTTGTCTTGAATATGGAGACCTAAGAATTTTGTATTTGTAACAGTTTTTAATTGTGTTCCGTTTAAAGAAAGAGAAACCTGGGGTAAAGATTTTGTGATACTATTGTGAAATGACATAGACACTGTTTTGTCAGTGTTTACAATGAGACGATTTGCATGGAACCAAGTCGAAAGGTTAGACAAAACTTTTTGAGCATTGGCGTGTTTACATAGTAAATTAGTGTCATCAGCAAAAAGAACCATTTTGCAATCTGATGTGGATGATGACATGTCGTTCACATACAATAAAAAGAGTATAGGGCCGAGAATTGATCCTTGGGGTACTCCGCAAGTAAGTGGCTTTGTTTCTGAAAGACAACGCTCAAGTATTTTATTTTTAGTATAGGATATTTCTACTTGTTGATATCTATCTTTTAAATAAGAAGTTAGCCATTGATGTGGAAGTCCACGAATGCCTAAAGAATGCAATTTGGTAAGGAGAATTCCGTGATCGATGACATCGAAAGCTTTGGATAAGTCAAGAAAAACACCCTGAGGATTTTCTCCACTGTCTAGAGATGTGGTAACATCGTTTAAGAAGGAAAATATGGCGCTTGTGGGTCATTTAATCTAAGAGTATAGAATTCCAGGAATCTTTATTGACATAATAGAGGTTGAACATGTTCAGCGGTATTTAAGCGAGCACAACGTGATAGAAAAACTAATATTAATTTATTTATTTTAGCAATACGTGAGTGAGTAAATCTTGTATTCTAAATAAATCACTTACGTTCATTCTTTAGCCTAAGATTCACAGTTATACATTTCTCTTTGAATGAAACAAGTACATTTTTAAACCTTCCCGAGGACTTGTGGAACTTTCGTTCAATTTAAATTAACAGTTTTGTTCATACAAACTAAGCACAATTTAGCCCTTTATTTATTTTTTAATAAATCTTTTCCAATTAGAAGGCTGTGGCATCCAAAATTCTCGGTAGTAAATTTCAAAGTTTGATTATTGTACAGAATTTAAGGAAAAATTGCGGTACATTTTGGTGTTGAGGTTTCGAAGGACCAGAAATGTGATGAAGCTGTTGAGGTGGGAGTTGAGAAATAGAAGTGCCAACAAAATAATTTAATAACATAAATTGCAACTAGCAAGGTAAAGCATTAAAACAAGGAAATCAATGAAGAAATACAAAACTGAAAAGCTAGATGAGATGACGACAGGGTGATCCAATTCTTCAAATGCCTCGTTGTTCAGCCTAAGTAACGTTGGATTGTTGTTGATTTGATGTTTTGGATTGACGTGCAGTTGATGTTGAGGACAAAAAATGCTTGCAGGTTAGCACATGGCGATTTGACCTGGAGATTATCTCGTGAGCCGAATGCTTGCTGATGCTGTCGAGATATGCTGTTGCGGGTTGAAAACAATTCCCACAGCTATCTCCTATTGGAGACTGAGGAGAAGTTGTCGGCTTGGTCACCGAATCATAAGTGAGGAACGAGAGCCTTCAGCTTGTCCCAGGCAAATTTATACCGGCTATAGCTCGCCCGCTAGCGTGACGTCACAGGTCGACCGTGTATCGACTTCCATCTTGATCAACTTGACTTGATACGTGATGCTAAGTTATTTCAATTTGTTCTGCCGGGGAAACATAGAATACAGTTCCGTGGATTCCAGGATGCTTTAAAAGACTCGTTTATTAATTACTACTATGTTTAACCTCTTCTTCTCCATTACTCAAAGGCGTAAATTTTGAATGAACCTATGAGGTTTGGAGTTCATAAAAGCTCAACAATCGAGAGATGTCACTCAATTGGCACAAAGAGCGCCGAGTCCGTAGATTGTTCACTTGTCCTATGTTGCGATATGTAACCAAATCGCTACAATAATCTTTAACAAACAATACATATCTAAACGTAGCTTATCTTTTGGCGCACACGAGCGCGCACGCACACACACACTGCACTTTACAGATGGGCAAATTTCACCTTCTCCGGAAGAATATATCTCATGGCTTACTGGAGGCAGCTGACTGGCACCAAGAAGGAGTTTGATGCTAACAGGCATCGAAGCCAGCACCTACTCATGCGGAATGCTTTATATACGTCGGAGTACTCAACAGAGCTCGGGAGTCAGGCGATATCACCATTGGAAATGTACCGGGTCAATAACGTTTCAGGAACTACCGGACATGATTACGAAACGGCAGGGGAGACGGGCAAGTTTTCTAACTTTTTATACTTTAATTTTTGTATTTTTATTTTATTTTAATCTGTTTTGAGGTAAATAGGATATCATCGTATTTCCTATACCTTTCTGTACAAACTAGCACAATTATTTTTTCAAAAAATCTAAATTAGTTTTCGACTGTAAATGGTTAAGTCTGGTCATGTTCGGTTGGAAAATATGTCCTATATGCGGGGAAAGTTCTCCAGCCTACTAAAAATGTACAGGAGCAAATTTTTTCAACTATATTTCAAATGGTAAAACACAGGTAATAAATCTTGCTCTATGTATTCTTATTGTAAACTAAAAAGGTACATATAGAGAATAATTGGATATAGAAAACAAATGCCACTTAACATGTTTACAAAGGCAGATTTTTTAACAAAAGTCGTCATTGTCTGAATCACAATAAAGGCAAACAAAAAATGTAACATCCCCTTTGGTGCAGTTCTTCATGCGCTCATTTTGTGCATTTCGTGCACCGCACCCACTTTCCTTTTGCCTTAGATTTGGCGTAGGGTTCAAAGCAATAAATGCATAAACACTGCACCCCTCCCTAACAACTACTAGAGCGGCATTTATTATTTCAGGGCTGTACGAGCCTCTGTCGGTCTTCTTTTTAAAATTGCGGACAATTTTAAATCTGTAACAAAACATTTTAGAATTAACCGTTGCATATATGGTTATTTGGCTGATTTTATTTCACAGTAAATACATTTTTGATACAGGGATGACCATCCCGGGAACCTAGCTTTAGCTTTAGCTTTAGAGTATAAGTGCAATCCCGCAGGAGGGACTCAAATCCTCTGCATACATTAAGATACACTAACAATGACTATCTTTTACAATGTTACACAACAGCTAATAATATAAAGAAAAATAAATTCAATTTGCCATTGCAACCTCTAAAACCTATATGATGTGTTATCAATACATATATTGACAGGAATTGTTCTATGTACTGTATGTGCATAAACATTTACAAGGCATAATTATTATAATAATAAAAATCAAAGAAATATGCAACTTTGAACACATCATTACAAACAATAGCATGAATATAAAAATTGAAAAATATTACGTAGAGTGTGTATGTTAACAATTATAGGGCTCCTTCTGATTAGCTAAATAATGCAAAACCAAAGGAGTCAAGAATAATATTTACATTATGAACAAAACAACATTTCTGATACAATAAGACTAGCTGATTTAGGTGGGGGCACGTTTTGCAACGAGACACGTGTTGGAATACGTGCCCCGTATGCTCTTGGAAAACCTGCCCCGTCGCCATGTTGGAACTTTGACACTACCTCGACGAGTAGCCGTGCAAAACAAACGCATAGCTACGTGAAGAAATGTCCCTTTTTAGTACATGCAATGTCAAAACAGTAAGTTTAATGCTAGTTACGTTTATTTTAAGTTTCAATAAAGACCTGAATGTTTACTCACCGTTGAAAAAATGAAGAAAACAGCTCTGCCGACGATGTGACAGCAGCTACCGAACTTTCATAGATGTGTGCAGTTCGCCCGTTGGCGTCATTTCGCAGTTCATTTCAAAACTAAAGCGAGTTGGAAAACTTGCCCCTATGGAAAATGTCTCCCCCTACAAATACTATTGTCCACAAGTCTGTTTTTCATTCAGAAGACGCGATGTCGCACTGTATCCAATTTCTAAATAATGACTTCGTAATTTTTAGAGTCACATCTATGCGATGAAATTAGCATATATTTTCTTAATCGGTATGCTTTTCAAAGTACAGTAGTTTACATCATCACCAAATCAGCTTAAACACTTTGCATATTAGTGCTCGTGCTACCGGTCACTCTTTGTCTCCGTTCGCGTTCCTCGATTTATCCCTTTTAGGTCAGGCAAAAACGGATCACTCCATGGACAACATAGAATTCTTATTTGTGTGATCTTCTGAGAAATGTGTTGTCGTATGTGAGATATTCGGGAGAAAACGAAAAAATTAAATTTTAGATCTAATGTTAGTTTTGACGTTACTTGATGACATTTAATACCACAAAAACGATGACAAAAAGTCAAAAGTGCTATTTTTGTGAAAATTAAAAAAAAAAGTATTTTTACATTTTCCCAGAACTTTAACCCGTCAACGTAATTTTACTAATATGTCCATGCGACGCAGGAGTTAATAAACTTTAATTTGTCTGTGAACATTTTTTCTAAAAAATGCGTTATTTTCGAGTTATTTGCAAACAATGATAAAAGTCCAAAATTTTTGAAGTTTTCGAGCACCATGAGCACGAGGAAACAAATGGAGCGAACTACAAATTACCCTTTTTACATTTATAAGAAGATATTAAAACTATTTTTAGCTTTCCGCGAATTAATTGGAGACTCTGAATTATGCCATATGATGAAAGTTTCCCTCTCCCGTTTCGGTGTTGTCACATAGTTCGGTTATCTTACACTCTCTCTCATTCTCTCTTACACTATTTCTATGTTTTATGTTTCCCATTCGTTGACAAACTTTAAGTTTACGTCCTTCGTGATGACGCTGCTATTTTTGTATTAATGGAATGTTGTTTTGGCTCCCCCTTTCCTTCGACTTTCATAACATTTGACAGTACGAGGGTGACGTTTGCCTGCATTCCAAACATTACGATTTCTGAGACCTTTTTAGGATCTCTCTAGTAACAGCTTTTAACGTGGGGAAGATATTTACAACTGAAACGGGAAATATTGAAGCTTAATATTCTTTGTTATTAAACGGTATTACGAAAACAGAATGGGCTCTAATGACCTTGTTGTTGACGAGCCCTTAAAACCCCACAAAAAAAAGAAAACGAAAACATATTTAAATGACATTTTATTTGTCCATTTTTAAACAGTTGTACTCCATTTAGACTTCACGACATGCTTTATTGCGCTTATTACTAACAATTTTCTCAGTCCAGAATGCAGTAATTCAAACTAACTCAGCTCTATTACCAAGTGTGCGACCATGTCCAAGAATACACAAAGACATCTTTTTTATGAGGTGCTTTTCTATGTTACAGAACCCCATTATTTTCTGCTCAAATATGTACAGTTTTTATACGCCGGCAGTCTTCCCCTGTCATTTGCATGTATTGATGTCATTCTTGCGGACTATTTTTTTTTACTTCCTATACGTTATTATATTATTTCAACCGCCAGGTTTTTATTTCTGGTCGATATTATTTTCTTTCTTTTTTCACTAATACAAACGCCTATAATTCGGTCACATTTGCGATGTTTGTTAACAAATTTCTGCAAAAAGTATTTTCATCGACTACGGACGGAGGATTGTGAATTCTCGTGAGTACACCTGATGATTTTAATTGAAATGAAATAATGTAATGATTAATAATCCACGTAAGAACAAATTAATTTTGCGATGTTTTATGAATACCTACTCAGTGAAACAGGGAAGAATTAAGTCTGAATTAGTACCGAGTCAGACGATTTACCTGTAATATGTATGTCGATATAAATCACAAATATTGTACCGTGAATTAAAGGGAGACGTAAAAAGTATTTTATTTCTTCTTTGCTTGTAATATAATGAATGTGGTGCTCTGACAGACCTGGAGGCGAGGTGCGCTTCCATTTCTTCGGCGGTCGGCGCGACGGGGGTCGCGTGCGTGACGCTCTGGCACGCCTTGTGGAGCGAGGTCGCCTCGCCAACGTCTCCCTGGTGCCCACGCAGCTCGCGTTTCGCCAGGAGCCCACCTTGTTGCTGCAGGTTTGCTCTTAATTGCTCTTTGTTATCTCTCTCCAAATCATCTTTCCGAATCCTTTCCCAACCTCCTCAATACTTTCAAATGGGATGTTGTCGATTAAAGACAATAATTTAAATTCTTTTACAATTCAGCAATCTAATAAAATTGTTCTTTAGTCGTATTTGGAGCTGAATTGTCCTCAGTCAATCTTCAGGATCAATCTTTCTTTACGTTTAGTGTAATAATAATAATATTAATATGAATAATAATAATAATAATAATAATAGTAATATTAAGTGTAGTAGTAAATAGAAATATTCGTTGCTAGCAATATCAAATATATTTACGTCTAAGAGGCGAAATCATTAAACAAGACTTTTCATTAAAATATTGTTAATAATAATTAAAAAATTCCTATCTCTGTGTATTGAAAACTAAAATAATTCTTTATTTCTCATCAGATAAAGCTGTTTTCGCTCAGAATTTGCATAACGTTGTCTTTTCAACTTCTTACTTCGCTGTTACCAAAACTCACTACTGTCCTAACAACTCAATCAAAGTGATAATACGGAAAAATTAGGAACGAAAGTTTCTCTTTTGCAATTTGTTGTACATACTGGGATTATTAAATACTGAAAGTTCCCCGTCGATCCGAGTTTCACAACATGGAAATATTTGATGAAAAAGTCTGAAATTTGAGATTTAGCTTCTAACAATTGTATATACGTTGTAAATCATGCAACGGCCATAAATTTTGTTTTATTTCTTTGTTTCAAAACTCTCTTCAATTTACTCGCAGCAGCAAGTATTTTCTGTACGTTGAACCCATTTTCCGTAAATTTGCATTAAAGGCTCAAAAGTGGATTCAACGTTCTTGTTTCTCCTTCAGTAATATGAAAATGGTTCGAAATTGCTATACTACCTGAAACAAAACATGTAGAGCAACATCTTAGCTTTAATATCATGTGTAATTTGTTGGGTTTTGGATTGATTTAAATTGTTGGAGAAACGCAGACGTGGTAGGGCCAGGAACGAGTTGATTGATACAGAAAACAAGTTATGTGAAGAAACCCGTGGTGGTTGTGCAGTAGCAAGATTCGATTGTCCGCATGCGCGAACATCGTCCCCACCTCGTTAACCATCACAGTTCATATTGTAACAGCGTGAAGTGAGGGGGGAGGGATTTCCTTCACCATAGTCGACAATCTGCGCAGTTTCTTCACTCACCTCGACTCGTGAGCCTACTTGTCCAGTCAAACGAAGGATGTCATAGAAGATGGGAATATTTTTCTTTGGGAATGTGTTTGAAGTAGTTAGGAGGTAAACATCCCCGGTAATAGCTGTGCTGCTTGGGGTTGAAAGAGGGTTTAATGGTGTTTTTTTTTGTTTCTTTTAGCTAATATCTCGAAAACGGTGATTCGTACAAAAATCTGTACTGTTTTCAAAATTAGTCTCTCAAATGTTCCTACAAGTCTGTTCCTATAAATTCTGCATTTTGTTTGTTTTTTTTGTTTTCGAGATATCCGACCACAAAAATCGTTTATTTATGAAAGATAATTTCCTCACTTTTTTGTCAAATTTATATTTCCAACACATCAGTCCCACGTTTTACAGAAAAAGCTATGAAAAACGAAATTTATATGTTTATTTACTATTTTATCTTCAACTGGACCGGTGTTATGGCAGTTTGAAACTTTATGGTTAATTTACATATCAGGTGAATATACAAAACCCTACGTTGCAGTTCTTATTTTTAGAGGGTTTTTATCATATTATAATTGATTACATTGAATATCAGAAGGTACAAAGACAAAGAATTGGGGAGAAGGCGATTGTATAAAAGTAACCATTTATAAAGGATGAAATTTTTGTAATAAATATTAACAATTAAAATCATTGAAAATAAAGGCGCGTTTACACTATGAAGCAAAGTGTTATATAACATTTTACTACATGTGGTATTTGCTATGTAATATTTACTACATAAGGCAAATTTTACATAGCACTTTTCTACACGTAAATTTCATGTAGCAGCTTGCTACATGAAGCAAATTTTAGACAATTTAGGACAATTCACATTATGTCGTTCAAAGACAATTCCTGACAGCA
>NNCF01127293.1:0-13585 GCA_002313205.1 Laupala kohalensis
TTTCTCCCCGATTTCATCGACATTTATCTTCAACTTAATTTTTTTATCTTTCTTTTCATACATTTAAAAAATAACAGTTAGTTAAGATGTCCAGGATGGATATAGGTTTCTCCTTGCTGAATTTCATCGCGGTGGGTTCCGTGGTTTAATTGTGATTAAGTAACAAACAGACAGACACGCTTTCGCATTACGCGTTTACTTATTAGTATGGATATGGAAGTATGGATTTAGAATTACAATCAAATGTTTTCATATTGTATAGTACGACTGGGTAATTCCGAACACAATTTTCTGTTTTGTCGCACCAGACATGTCGAGTCAAATATACTTCTGGAAGAATAGATTTATAACGCAAAGTTGTGACTTCCAAACTTTAACGAGAAATTTAAGTACAATGTTCTGTAACTCTTTAAGAAAAGGATTGTGTCTCACCTAGAGCTTCTTTACCACGCCCGGGGTCTCTGCAGGCCAACAACACTCGAGCTCCACGGCGAGCTAGATCCTTCGCCGTCTCAAAGCCGATGCCTGAAACATGAAAAAATATATATTGCAGTACATCGATACAAATAAAATATTTATTGCCCGATAATGTGTAGATGAGCTACGTGACTGATGAAGATGCGAGCCAAACACCATATTTATTGAGTAATCACAAATTAACTGCAAACGAACTGTTACGGAAAATCTGCATTTCGGGATGGTCTCTAGTAGAATCTGATCTTAGAAGATTCGTCGTGTTTCCACTGTCTACCTGCGCCGACGCAGTTTCATTCATTCTTTATCCTACGAAAATCCCGCCTTTAAGTTGGTTGTCCTGTAGAAGGGTAACACGTTCGCTGTCAAATAGTGCTGGTACTGCCATCTTGTGGTGAATCCTAGAGTTAGTGTCTAGTACCTTCCCTGCCGCCAGGGGGACAAAAATCATGGTCGTTTCAGCGTGGTGTTGGCTCTTTTGTGTTGTGTTCATGCTTCAACAGTGCGATGATCTACGAGAAATGAATAGGTTTTCAGACGTTCATTTTCCATTCTTTCCATGTAAATGTAGCTATCCTCGAGACAATCTTCAGCAAACGTTTTAAGTGGCAAATTCTGTCCAATTCGCTTCCACTAACTGAGAAACAGAAACCTTTCACAGAAAATACGTTCTGTAATACATTTGACGAATCTGTTCTGCTTCACGAATGTGCTAAAACTAGACTGCTAACGTGCTGCGCCCCCAGTATATATATGGAAGAAAAAAAGATGTACAAAGATTCGAATTTACTGGAAAAGCGCGCAACGCACTTTCAACTCCAATCCCATCACCGCGAAACCTGCCCCCAGAGACGCTGGCAACGTGCTTTTTCCCACCCTNAATACATTTGACGAATCTGTTCTGCTTCACAAATGTGCTAAAACTAGACTGCTAACGTGCTGCGCCCCCAGTATATATATGGAAGAAAAAAAGATATACAAAACCTGCCCACAGTGACGCTGGCCACGTGCTTTTTCCCACCCTCCAGGACCATCTGAACAGAATCTAAAGAGAGACTGATGTGAGGAATTTTTGCATACTCAAGTCGTCTCAGCTCTTTCACCACATTGTGTAAACATCATTTTCGCCAGGTACATATCAGAATAATTACTAGAAGCAATTGTATGTACAACAATAGAAGTAATTTTCTTTCGTAAAGAAGTTAAATATTTATTCTCTTAATACAATTTACAACGAACTGGCTTCCAAACATTTTAGGTTTATATAAAAGTCGCAATATGATGTGTATCTAAAAATTATACGTTATATCGGGAGAAGTATTTACACAGTGGCTACTTTGAATTATTCGGAATATCCAAAATTCCTATACAAATAGAAAAATAAATGTATCTGTCAAAAAAAGGAGTTTGATAATGACTCAGAGCCTGAAGAACATGACGAGACTGATTGTGTATTAATCCTTGAATTGCGTATATTAATCACAAGTTATATTTCAAATGTCTCTCTGGACTATCGAGATAAAATTATAAGCAGTGTCCGTACTTAAATAATATTGGAATCCTTAAAACTGACACATTTTTGTGTTGGTAGTTATGAGAAAATGTAGCGTAGAATTTTTTCTACTTTGCGGAGCACGTGCCAAAATGAAATGGCATTGAAATAAATACACTCACTCCTCTCTCGCGTGGTCCAACGCGTCTCTTCCTGTATTCAACTTGAAATTCTCATTCGTTTTCTTTTAAAGTCGCATAAAACAAACTATTAGCGTTCCGGCATCGTGATACCTCTGATTCTAATAATATGTGCAGAGTGCGTGTAATAACCAGCTCACCTGTATTCGCACCCGTGATCAGGACAGTCTTCCCCTCCAAACGCCGTGAGGAAGTACACATGCCGACGGTCGCTTTGTACCATATCTTGAACGCTATTATGGACCCTAGAATCCCCAGAATCCAGGGGTTTAACAGCACATTCCACTCACCCATTATTCACACGGTTCTTTACTCAAACGCTTCGCTAATCTGCACCTCAATCGACGGACGAATAACCCACACTCAGTGGCTGTGAGAAGATGAGTCAGCTAGTCTCACGCGACAATTGACAATGGCGATACGTATCGAATGAAATACACTGTGAGCGACTTGAACATCAAACGTCTTAATTTCACAGCGGTAAGAAGTCCGAGAGGTTATTTGAATTAAAGTGAGTCTTCTGCTGCTCCCGCAAACTTGTAGTCGTGTGAAGCATCGTAGATAAATCTCAATCAGGCGATAGTGAGTCCAAGGTCAGCCCCAAGGCTTGGAGTTAACATGAAGAGATGACATGACTATGAATCCGCACTGAATGATACGTCTCGTGAATTTTGTCGCATACAGCTACTTGCATGGTAAGTTGAACCGGAACGTCAGGTTAGGATGCTAAAAAACGAACCTGCTTGGCGGGATGTCGGACCGGAATAATTTACCAGCAGATATCGTGAGAGCGCTTTCAGGATCAGCAACTTCTCTCCGTTTCAAAAACCCTGTGGGAAAAGGGAAGCAAACAAGTAAAAATGAATTTTAGAGTTTCATTGTTTGTTTTTTTAATTTTCCGTGTATTTTACAAGATTAATGCCTTCCCAACCTAGGTATTTTCTTATGTATCTATATAAATTTTATGTTCATTGTGTATTTTATTTGAAATTTTGTATTTCTGCTATGTGTTCTCTGAACTATTACTTAAAGCTAAACGTGAAACTACCTTAAAAATTAACTCAAGCTAAAATAAATCNAGAAAATATCACTTTTTCAAAATTAGGGTGAGGAACCAAAAAAAAGGAGGGGTAGGAAAATATTCGTTTCTCAACAGATCAGTCCGGGACCGGAAAAATTTACCAGCAGATATCGTGAGAGCGCTTTCAGGATCAGCAACTTCTCTCCGTTTCAAAAACCCTGTGGGAAAAGGGAAGCAAACAAGTAAAAATGAATTTTAGAGTTTCATTGTTTGTTTTTTTAATTTTCCGTGTATTTTACAAGATTAATGCCTTCCCAACCTAGGTATTTTCTTATGTATCTATATAAATTTTATGTTCATTGTGTATTTTATTTGAAATTTTGTATTTCTGCTATGTGTTCTCTGAACTATTACTTAAAGCTAAACGTGAAACTACCTTAAAAATTAACTCAAGCTAAAATAAATCAGAAAATAATAGTAATCGATGACAGTCAAGTTCAGTAATCAATAATCTAAATAAAATTGTCATAAAACTATTTTAAAATTCACTTTTGGTTATTTGTGATTTAGGTAAAAATCATTGTTAATGTTAGGTATGAACAATTAGAGTTATATTTTTACAAATAATATACGAAACACTTAAATATTAAGTTTTGCAACTCTATATTCAAAGTGAAACAAAACACGTTATCATACTCTCCTCTTTCCTTAAAATACTGGGAGTAGAATATTCTATTCTTTCTCTTTATACTAAAAATTCCTAATTTTTTTATTCGATTCAGACAACACACCTTAACTTGTGCTTACTGCTATTTCGTTTAATACCTAAATTGTAAAAGAACAATATGCAAGAAAATCGTTTTGTAATATTTTTATTATATGACATATCGATATAGAAAGATAATATTATATAATATTATTTATAATATATCGATATTCAAGTGAATAACTGATGACGTTCGCTGTCCTTTAAACCCACCAATGCTTCACTCTTGGCCCAGATTTCACGAGCCAATCCTTCGTGACGCGCTTGTTGAGACACCGGTGCATCCTGGGTAAAACAAAGACATGCGAATGTTTCCAATGCATCAGTCAAGGAGATTATACACAGGAGATGGCACTCATGGAGTGAGAGTATGTACGGAAAGCGTCGTCAGCTCACGCGGCATAATGAATCTTCAGCGCTATCTTACGTTGGTTATTGTAACTACTTCAACGGCAGTTCCCGCTCCGAGTGATGCTCAGCTGATCGTCGTCGTCAGGTGACAATAAATATAACAACAGGACAAATGAACATGACATAAACACAAAATATGTTTTTAAAAAAGCAGAAACACAAACATGATATAATATCGTATTGTATAAACAATTTATTATAGTTTATCAGTGTCTGTGCGTAGATTCGAACTCCCGTGTGTATTTTTTATAAATATCATTTATGTAATAATTAGCTTCCTTGTCCAAAATTGATGTATTTTCCCAATACACAAAGTGATTATTAATAATTCAATGTGAGGTAACTACTCTTCGTTTAACTGATTTTAAATTTCTTTTGTGCTTCCGGATTCTAGGTTTTAACCTTCTTTCTGTTTGACCTACGTACAATCTACATTACAATCTTAACACTTTATTTTTTACACTACGTTGTAGGTATTCCTGTGCTCTCTCTTATCTTTCCCTTTCGTAATCAAATTAATCCTTTTACTTTTAAATGTTGAAATGATTTTAAAATTCTCAGACTTAAGTAATCTATGAAGTGAAGGAGTTACGAATTTGTTATAAGGAAACACTGCATAAATCATATTATCTAGTGGAGGTTGCGTTAGTTGTTGCCTGTTTTGAAGGTAATACGATCTCTTTTAAATAATTTTATTAACAAATTATATGGTATAGTAATTAGCGGAAAGTATGTTACCCACTACGAACTAGAATCCAAGACGGCACAAATTCACGTCGAAACGTAGTGAGCTATTCACAAAAAATATAAATATTATTCGTCCATAACAGGTCGTAAGTTTTTAATTTATTTATTTAATTAGATTATATAATGTACGTTAATAGTAGTGGAATTAATAATGATTATTTAATAAAATAATAATTAATTAGTTAATAAAAACGAAAAATTTGCCACACGTGTACTTGATATCAACAACTTACAAGTAAAGTACTCGTACAAAGTAAAGTATTTAAAAGCACAAAGCCCTTTTGTATCGAGACAAATGAATTAGAAGTAGTTGGAATAACCAGCGTGTGATGGCGCTGAACATTCATGTTGCCTCGTGAGCTGACGACGCTTTTCGTGCTCATAGAAAAGGTTGCCCCACTGCACGAGTGCCATCTCCTGTGTATAGTCTCCTTGGCATCAATCTTAAGGACATTCCACATGATCATTGTACAGAATATCGAACGTCAAGGACTCCCATATCGCAAGTTAGTCGCAAGATAATCGTATCCCCAATTCGGGGGTTTCAGGGGCGCTTCCCTACAAGATTCTTCAAGATTATTTGATTATTGTTACAACGTTCGAAATAAATGAATAGATTCAAATAAAAGATTTTTAGTGGGGAGGGAGTTAATCGGTAAAAATTGCGACGAGCCGGGTCTCGAACCCGCAGCTTCTGCTTTGATTTCTATACCGCCCGTTCGACTTCCACAACTGTACACAACTTCCACCCACACTTCTTTCCAGTCATGTGCATATTCGGGTTGCAGTAAATTAATTGAAGCTGAAAACACACAGAATACGATATATGTATCCCAATCTATACACCACCAAAATAATGCTTGACCTAATTCACATAAACTAATTAATCAAATTTTAAGTGAAATGTAAATACGGACGAAAGACTAGACCTTTTAACCGGATTTATTACATTTTATGAAAGTGTGCATCTATAGATCGATACTTCAAACATCTAGCAATGACATGAAGGGACAAACTTTGAATTTTTTATCTAACGTTTACTGGTATAACCTGCGCAACATAACTCCCACTGGCTGCCCAGCCAAAAGAGGGGGAAAATAAATGCTATTCTGAATACGGTATTCAGGGTGGGACTAACCCGACGTACTCCTTTCAGGTTTCACCACCGACCACTAGTATGGCAACGGGCAATGTGACGTCGAAGAGACGGTGATCGTTTCGTGGAAAGTGTGACCATTCCACCCCATTAGCAGACCCAGCCATAGTTTGCATGCTGGCTAATAGCTGTCGGGCTAGAGCAGGAGTGGTGCCTTAAGCTACGCGCGCACTGGGACGTCAACGAACGGACGGACGTCACGACATTTTAAAAGTGCGGAAAGCTGCGCGCACTGGTTCGGAATGAAGGGACTGTTCACTCTCCAAGGCGTAGAGGATTAGGATCCGCGCGTTACCTGCTCCCCATTCTATTCTGATCACTTAACACAATCAAAAGTGGCGAATAGCTGACCCCAATGCAAATGCTTGCAGTCACAAACTTTTAATGAGTCTCCCAGAAAGTTTTACAGTCATCCCGACACTCCAAAAGATCTTCCTCTGGGGACTTTTCACAAACGGCGGCAAGTGCGTGCCGACTCAGTGGGCAAAGAAATCCGGGACCGCGGTGGCCACCGTCCCAGTGCGCGCGTAGCTGTCTACGCCTACTGGCACTGCATTCACATACCTTGCAGTCGACGAAATAGCGTCCTGTCTTCCCTTCCACTTCTTCGGACACAGCAGCGTAGATAGTCGTCTGAGCTCCTTCTTGTGCACTCTGAAATAGGAACATGAGATGGAATGCAATATGTGGTGCTGCGAGGGTCGGACTCTACCTTCCCTCCCTCCCATCTCCATCGTTCCCGCAGCCGACGGCGATTTTTCGCTTCGGAAACTACATCTGCCTTTCCCCAAATACGATTTGTAATGTTTGGTGCGTTAAAATCGCGTAGGAACCTCTTCGCGTTAATAGGTCAATAAAGTGAATGAACGTATTACTATACCACAGCTCTTCGTTTCCTCACACATATCAGCTCGTAACATGGACATTAAGATAAACAATAAAGAATAGTACAAGTAACTTTTTTGTTTTATTAAATACAAATTTGTTGGAATTATGTTAATATTCTAATACGTGCAAACTATTTTTATTGTTTCGAGTGTGCACAAATATTAAATCCGCCTCTACCCTTGGGCCCATAATCATAGAATTGATGGAATGGTCCCTTCCTTGCTTCCGGAGAGTAAATTAGTTTATTGTCCTCCACGTGGTCATACGCAGTTTGTAACTGCTTCTTTTTGACAAATTTATTAAATGAATTTTTAAAAATGTAGTGTTTTATGTCACACAGGAATAAATTTAAAAAAATATTCAGTTACTATAATTTTAGAACTACAAACACTTTATCAACTGCATTTATTTTTTCCGTGTACCTACACGTGAAGAAGATATCTGATAACTTTCGGGTCAGATGAAAATGACGAGCCGAGAATTGAACCCGGGATTCCTGCACTGATCGCAGGTGTATTAACTACTACATCATCTTTGTGTTCTAGGCAGTACAGATACTGTTTCCTTACTTGGATTTTTTTTAAGCATCTCTTTATAAGCTATTTCCCTAAATTATCTTTCGATGCTTCGATTAATCCTGTTAAAATCACACTCTGAATTGTGATGAATCTCTCAAGATTCGAAAGCAAATTCAAAATTCATTTTCGTTCCACCATTTTCAGTTAAACATTTAAATTCGTAATTCTCGATACAACGTACAGCACAACAGTCAGTGAGAGCGAGGTTAAGCGTTTCGAGAGTAACCGACAAGAAAATTCCTGCAACTGAACCATTTTGCTTCCGCTCTCCACTCGCACGCTGATTTTCCCCACAAAAACTTACACATTAAATAAAGCATCAGAGAATATTTTTGTGAGGAAACAACGTATGCTCGAAGTCACGTTTGCTTCGCGAAATTTAAGTTCAGAAAAAGATCATGAACGGAAACCATGCACAGTGTTTATTAGTTTATTACTCGCATTAAATTACTTTATTGCCCTCAACGTGGTCATAGGTAGTCTGCAAGACCTCTATTGAAGATAATATTTAATTATTGTCAGGCTAATTGGCTTGTGGACAGTGTAGCCAACTTTTACTTCGCCATCGTTCATAAGCGTAATGATATTTGTACATCACGTTATGTTGGCACGACATTCGAATTTCTCGAAACTGAAATCTATCGCCAATATCGGCCATCAATTCATCCACTTGTTGTGGCGCTACTCGGTTCCTTCTCCACGGAGAGTGCGGAACGAATATTACCTTGTGTCCTAGTTTGTTGTTATCAAATTGTTTTTCTTTACAGCAAATAATCTCTTTTGTGACTACTATTAATATTTATTTAGATACAACTTGAATTTAGATACAACAAGTTGGCACTTCGTGTTAGGCAGCCATATTGCATCATTTTCGACAAAGTTACATGACTCGGAGTATAGAAGTTCTGCGCACTTAGGAGAGGGAGGAAAGAAGGTGCGGAAGGAGGCACTGGCACATTTGTCTTACGTCATTTCATCACAAACAAAGCGCACTGTAACTTTTGTACTTTCATCCATTCACAAGATTAATATTGGAACTCGTTGGCACAAATAAAAATTTCATAAAACATTTCAGGATTTCAAATATTTTACTAATATGTCTTACATGAATATTTTCAAAATTACCTCCCTTTCGGCAAAAAGGATTTTGATGTATTTTAAGAAATATTGATGAGGTTCCTTGAGAGTATGATCAATGCATTGTTTAGGGAGTCTCTCCTATAATGTCGCATATTATTAAAGTCGAGAAAATGACTTTTTTTTTACCGGGATTTTAGCGCGTACCGACCTGTGTGGGCCGTAACGTAAACGACGCGTTATGATCAAGTATGAACTATATTTCATGATCAAGTATGCAACTATGAATAAAAAAATACTAAACGAAAATATTAGAATTTATATATTTAAGGAACGGCAGAAGATTTTCCCTTCGTGTGCACATAAATACACCTACTTTCAGTCGTATGTATATGTTCCGCTTGTCGCGGATCTAGACCATAAAGAAGGGGCGGGGCGCTAACCGGGGAGCATTTTTGTTCAAAAATTATGGTTCTACAACACTATTACCTTTGAATAAAATGCATCAAACAAGTAATTAACAATTTGGTATTATTCAAAACAATATCAATTATTTATTAAAGTTATTAATATGGTATTATTAATTTTATTATTATCAATTTATTAATAATGATAACAATTATAACTAATAACAATTATTAATCTGTTAGCACCCTTAGCTCCCCCCTATAGATCCGCCAGTGTGTACCGCCGTTGTCGTGACCGCCTTAGCCACGACGACCAATTCAGGTATTCAGATATTGTCGGTTCTTTACGCTCCTCTGAGTGTATTTCCAAAATCCAACGGAAATACAGTATAATGTAAAAATTAATTGTCGTCATAATGCTTGTTACCTTGTAAAGAGTCTTCATTGCTAATGAGTAAAGGTATCGAGTATAAAAAGGATAGCGTCGATGGATCTCTGTGAGTACGATTCCAGGATGAACACTATTCACAGTCACACCTGAAACAAGAAGAGAAAGGCTGGCATGGCCTCAGCATTCGCATTTAGTTCATTCCAAACGTCTTCTTCCACTCATAAACTATCTCCGTCGTGTGACTTGCGTCGTAGTTTTAATTTAATTTAAGTCTTATGGCTATGAGTTTCGGGTCATTTGGCCCCGCTCTTCCACCTGACCGTGACTTGGGTAAGGGAATTGGGAAGGAGAGATGTTGGGTTGACAGGGAAATTATGGTACTGAACCGACATTTGTCTGGAGTAGGTGAGGGAAACCCCAGCTGAAAACCTCACCAGTTCAGTCGAGCAGGGTTTGAACCCACGCTCTACCGTTCAACAGTATCAATGCAGCCCAGACACTACCACTACACCACCGCAATGTACTTTATTTACTTCACGTTTTATGGCGAGGAACAGGTCATGAGAGCTGCTCTTCCGCATAATGGTGACTTGGGAAGGAGAGAAGTCGGTTTGCTGAGGAATCGACATTTATCTGGAGATGAGGAAAGTCCCACCTAAAAATCTCACCTGGATCGGCCAAGCAGGGTTTAGCAGGGATGGCTAAGACGCTAACACAAAACGCTTTTCGTTCATTTTAATCCGTCGTTTGCTTTTTAATAGTTTTTTAAGACGATTTCCACTCCAATCTTATAATTTCTGACGATTTTCATTCGGGTGTTCCTCTCGAGTTCATGCAACCGAAATTCTGATGCAATATTATCTAAGTCTTGTATAAATAAGTTTATCTTGCGTTTAGGTCAAAGATTATTTTTACAACGTTTTGTCGTTTTTTTTTACCTACGCAAGGAAGGTTGTAGAGACGTAGTGGGTTGTATTTAGAGGTTATGGTTGGTGGTACTTATGGTGTGGTTCCATATCATACGGCTCTGATGAAGACAAAATAAATTGCCGAAACGTTGGCGTTGTATAAAGAATCTTTTATTGATGACCAATCCTCGAATTCCGTTATATAATATATATTGGTCAAGATCAACATTATAACACGATTATTCTGTTCATATCATCCCATACCAATCACAACACCAATCCTGCACACATCCTCCTCCAAAAGACACAACCATTTCACTACTACCTTTTCTGCTGCAATACTAATAAGTATTGCTTGCTGGTTGGAAGAGTATATGCAGATGTAAAGAAATGTAGTGAAATTGTTGTGTTTTGGAGGAGGATGTCTGCAGGATTGGTATGGGATGACATGAACAGAGTAATGTTTTAGAATCGTTAGCCCTGAAAATATAAAATATTTCGAAACGTTGGCACAACAAAAATAATTGTTTTACTTGGCCTAAACGCAAGATATCCTTATTTATTTAATATGGAAGCTGAAAATGTGATCAATAAGGTTAAGTCTTACATTCAAGTTTAAACCCGAGATTTCTATTATTGATGAGAGATAGAACCAGTCTCTAGGAAGCTGTCTAGAGGATGCAAATCATAATTTCTATAATTGAAATTTAAAAAAGTATTTCACTAGAATATACAGTGCTGGGCTCAGTAATATTTTATTCAAGTTTTAGTATTAAATTTTAATAGAAATCAATATGGTAACTTCATTTCACTCACCAGTTCCTTGAAGGCGCCTTGCTAACTCGTTTGCGATGAGAATAATAACGAGTTTGCTCATGTTGTATATCTGATAATTGGAAAGTGTCTTGGCGTGTTGATAATCAAGCAATTCAAGATTTAAAACGGGAGAGTGATGATGCATCACTGACGACAAAAAAACGATGCGAGAAGGCGCACTCTTCTTAATCAAGTCAAGCAACAATATGGTGAACAAGAAATGTCCAAAATGATTGACCTGTGGGAAACAAAGAAGTTTTATTATGGATTTAATGAACTAAATTGTTTGGAATTAAAGTAGGTATTAATAATGAAAAACAATTTTTAGCATTTTTCGCTGATGTATATTTTCTCTGCTGAAAATTCAGTGAAACTCGAAATATTTTATCTGCGTTGTCTAATTTGGGTACCTTAAAATGGAATTAGATGCTGAATATGAGAGATAAATCAAAATTGAGAGTCATTTAACTTATTTTTGGTTTCTTTTCTGGTTTGTGAAGTAGTTGTTTCATGGTTGGGCATCAATTTGGTTTAAATACATACAAAACATTGGAATATGTTTTTTTACGAATGTTTTTTGCATGGGACGAGCTACGAACCCAGGTGATCCCGGCGAGAGGGCTTTAGCCATGTGTTTACTTTCGCCTGTGCTTATGAGGGTGCGAGCTCCGGTAAAAATGGCCATAACGTCAAACGGCCATTCATTTCAAGTGACCACCAAAGGCCGTTGGGGGAATAACGGATGGCAACCTCAATGGCCATATGGTCTACTGACAGACTTGCGGGAAAGAATTCGCCGTGAGTGGCAGAGGTGACATGTGTGTACTGGGTTAAATATAAGAAGCTTCCCACAAAATTAGTGTTCTCACTTCAAAATGGATTTAAATATAAATTCTCTCATATACATAACAATTTTTTGTATAAATTTAGGAAAAAATGTTGAACGAAGCAGTGAAGGAAAACCCGGTCCGGGATTAGGTTAAGGAGATAACAAAAAAAAGTTGTTAAGTGTTAAGACATTAATGAAATTTTACAATATGCAAACAAAGAAGAAACGCAATAAAAGAAACAACAGAAAACATCAAAAAATTATAACAATATTAATGAATAAACGACGTGGGAATTCGGTGAAATTGTTGTGAAAGTATAATTTCCCCATTGTGGTTATTATACGTAACGTAGGATGAAAAGTATATATATTGTAATGTTGCTTCCATTTGCTTCCGCTGCAACGCTCACTTGAAGGCCGAGGTGTAGTCCGTCCTCCGACAAGGCGTCGTTCAGTCCCCACGCCGCTGCGTTGTTGATGATGACGTCGAGGCGAGGTTCCGTTTCGTTCACTTGGCGCGCGCATGCTCGCACCGACGCTAGCGATCCTAGGTCCAAAGACAGCAACTCCACGCTGGCCTTGGCNCCACATCAGAACTTCCCTTGGCTGCGGCGCGGACTTCCTCTGCATTCGAATATTTCCATGAACAGAATGAAAAAATATTTGAACAATTTTATGAGCCATCCATTAATTACATAAAAATTGCCATTTTGAACACTCCCTCTCCTTCATAATGCGCTTGTAATGCTACCTCTCAAACTCCCCCAATAATTACGTAACACTAACCCCAAATTACCCCTCTCTCTGAATGTTTTTATTGCTCTTAAAAAACGTGGAGACAAAAGTTGATACACCGACTTCTTTGCCCGTTGGCCGTGGCTCATTGCTCTCAATGAGTGGTACAGTCCATGGATTGCAGTGACAAATCTTACGTTTAAAAAACGCCCTATAAAGCATACCCTATAAAATTAAGTGTGGCATAACACCATGACTAACACCCTTCTGTCCAGAGTAACGCTATCAGAAACACCTCTTCCCCGGGGTATTTTACGTTATTTACGGATGGTCCCTTAAGAGAAGCTCAGTTTCACTATTGACCGAGACATAATATATTAATGGCGTTTTTCATTTATGGCTCTGAGCGTGAGCCACTGGTGCCTCCCGATTGAAAAAATTGTGTTCTATTTGAAGTTGCACCAGTGGGAGAATGTTGTTCCATTTGTCTACCGCTGGGCACTCCGAACAACACGACTAGAGTGAGTATATTAAGAGTTTCACCTATCTCCCAATTCCCCCATTTTTTTCGTCAAATTTACATGTTATTCAAATACACTTACGAAGACTCTCTTTCGAAAAAGATTATTTACTTGTGTGAAGTTTGGTTTGAAAAGAACTTGCAAAAGTACTTCGACATATATATATAT
>NNCF01127293.1:14923-39197 GCA_002313205.1 Laupala kohalensis
TTCTGTGGAAAATTTCTTCCAACCTCATAGGTCCATTCAAATTTTACGCCTTTGAATAAAAAAAATAGATGAAATGATTGGACATAATATAACTGGCTATTAATTACAAACTCTTTTATTAATTATATTTGTAATCCACGAAGCTGCACTCCTTTCCGGAATAATGTACAGAACCTACTAGCATTACGTAATATTCACATCGATAAATAATCGATACGTGGTTACGGTGTGACGACACGATATCATCGACCATCTCCAATCGCGCATGCAGCCCGCGTCTACAAAGAGACGACTTCAAACAAGGTGGTCTTCCATTAGCTCTCCAAACCTCGTCTGCGGAGTCAACTCCACTTCCTTTTCGTACTCTCAACAGTCGGCAAAAGCCAGCTGACATTTTTCTCCTTCAGCCTGCACAAGGACAGAGCTGAAGAAATTATTCGCAACTTGAAGATCTTCTCTTCAATTCAACTCAACTGAACATCAACTCCAAGCCATTCAACTCGACATCAACACATGCCAACCCAGCTGAATTTCAAGGAACGGATCATCTCATCAGTGAATTCAGCTTTGTATCTTCATTATTTTTCTCCATTGTCATACTGCATGTTATTAAATCGTTTTGTTGGAAGTCAGTGCTACTTCACACCTCATCCACCTTCCTCATTCTCTAATTCATTTAAACATTTAGTCCTTCGAACCTCATCATCCTTGTGCAAGTATTTTAGCAAAATTATCTGCACACACGACTTGCTCTGTGCATCTCTCAGCGGAGGTAATGCAGTTAATAGTCTACATCTGGCAGCTCCTCGAATTAAGAAAATGAAATGTGCTAATGAACGTTTCGAGCAAAATGAGGAAGAGTCATAAAGCAAAAATATTTCAATGTGTGACTCATGTGTACGTTGATGAACAGGTTATGTTTATATTATACACACAAATGAAATATGATTTATTGACATTAAACAATTATTAATAGTCATATTTAATTGTCATTATTTCTGCATCATTGCCCAAATAATTGCAATTTTATATTTAACGAAAGAACCTAGTGTGTCTACGACACCGCACAAATCCAATTCCCGAGCCAAGCAACTAGCATATATTTGACTTTGAATCACGGCCATGGCAAATTCGCGTAAGAAAGATGTTCCCTTTACTTGCGTCACTCTTCCGGTGGAGTGGGGTACTTGTGCGGAGCAATGACGCATTAGTCCTAAGGCTCTATAAGTACAAGTATTCGCATGCGCGATATTGGATCTAACGAAACTGGCACCCTTTAGGCAAATGCGCGCCTCGAAATTTTTTTTACATAATTTTATTATTAATAAAAGAAGTGCAATATAAAAAGAGAATTTATCTGACATGGTTAACATTAGTGTCTACAAATAAATATTCATTATGGCGTCATCAAATTTATTTTCGGATATCTGATGACAAATAGGCAAGTACAATTGAATATTTTTGTTAACATAAAATTACTGTAAATCTTGATCAAACTTTACATGAGTATTGTATAACTGTTACACAATCATTTTGTTAAATATTTTAATTGCCAATTCAAATTTGTAACACAGAAGTTCTGCTGATGGATAAACATATATCATATAACTGTAAATAACGTGTTGACACAATTTAATACACATAGTTTAATACAATACAGTATAATAATGATAAAACAAAACTATTATGTATTGTTATAACACAATTTGAATTTGGCTCTCAAACTTCTGGGTTAAGATTTTATACAAATTCGCGTAATTATAAAAACTAAAAAAAAAAAAAATATTTCCGTATCATGATGAGAAACTATTCACAATTTAATTACGATAGTTTTCCTTCAATAACTTGTCAAAAAATGATAAATTCTCAAAATTAAAGCGACGCTATTTTCTGACACCTTGTTAGATCGAATATACCCGTACTTACACAGCTTTAATTTGTCCGGTTGAAGTGCGCACCCAACGGAGTAAATGGAAAACACTATTAAAATGTCTGACCGCTAAAAGAAATTTTCATGTTATAAATACATTTATATTTTTGTGTTCTTTGTATGTTCTTTTTTTAATGACACTAAGAAAGAAAGAAAACAGAACAATCCTTCAAATATTTTTATAAGCGTTTTTTTAAAAGAGTTTCATAGCTATTTTGAGTGCTCCAAATGAGTGTTATGGAAACTGTGTCGGGTAAACCTCGTCTCTTTTATAAATAGTTAAGAAAAACAACCTTAGTTTTAGCAGACAATTCTATTTTTTACTCAAATTATTAAAATAAAATACACACGTCACAGTTTCGTCACAACAATTTGGATTTTTAACACAGAAAAGTGACACTACGTTTCGTCTCTAATGCGAGACTTGAAACATCGTCAACTAGTCTCGCTTAGCTCAAATGTTTTGTGCATGAATAGTACAATCTGATACAAAAGCACGGTCGCGAACACAGATAAACACCGCCCCATCTGTATACTATACATACTTTGTGAAATCAGATACATTCCATCCCGACATCAACCAGTGTCACGTAGCAGAATGAGTAGTTGTCAAATGTTATTAAGCAGAGCATACACGTTCGGAGTCCCCTTCCACTCGAGGCCAAATCATGAGAATTTTTCAATTACAATTGACAAAAACCACAACCTATCTGAACTACCACTAATTTCTGATTGATTGATTAATTAAGATTAACAGATACTCACCTTCCGCCTTCTTGCCGCGTTGAGGGTCTCTGCACGCCAATAAGACGCGAGCTCCTCTGCTCGCAAGGTCCTTCGCAGTCTCCAAGCCAATGCCTGCATCGTTTACAGATGACTCTTTTACACTCCAAGTCATGTCACTTTGCCGAAAATTATGCAACATGGCTGCCTAACACGAATTGCCAACTGCTACGAATTTAAGTTATATCCAAATAAATATTATTAGTAGCGCCACAAGAGCAGGTGAATTGAGTTGACGGCCGATATTGGCAGTAGATTTAAGTTTCAAGAAATCCGAAAGTACAGTGAACATAACGGGAGGTACAAATATCAGTACTCATGTGGACAATGGCGAAGTAAAAGCGTTGGCTGCACTGTGCACATGCTCTACACCAACTTCAAGCGAGTTAGACTGACAAAACATTAATCAATAATGTATTGTCGAGAGAGCTCTTACAAACTGTCTATAACCACGTTGATTACAATACAGGAATATACTGCGACTAACAAACAGTCAACACAGTGCATTTCCGTTCATGATTTTTTTTCTTAAGTTAAATTTTCCCGAAGCAAAGAAAGATGACTTCGAGTAAATTGTCTCTTACACGATCACCATGTCGCGCAAGAGTATTGCCAAATGACTAGTTAGAATTATTTGTCATCTTTCGTAGTGTGATAAACTGACCAAGAAAAGTAAGATTTGAGAACTATTGTTTTTGACAGTTATTGACAAAAATATTTTTATAGGTATTATTATTAAAATAATTATTATTTAAATTATTAAAAAATTGGTTTATCGTAAGCAATTAAGAAACTTTTAAAAACTGGCAATGGCGAATTTTTGTCTACATAAAGAATGTCGTTAACAAATTTAATATGTCTGAACATCTTTTGGTCAAATATTAGAATAAAAAACGAGATAAAACTCCTCCAACACCCAAATAATAATAATAATAATAAATTTATTGTCAAAATAAAAAGGTACGGGTAAGTAAAATGTCATAACACATACTCACACACGTCAGATCAAAACAGGAAGATCTTGAATTTACAAATAACAAGTTTGTTTCCTTAGATTGACACCAAATTATTTCAAATTAACATTTCTGTTTTCTGTTGAAAACGAAGTATTCCTGAGTATATTCCTTTATGTTATTCACATATGGCCCATTTGACCCTAATATGATGATTTATGTATATAAAATATCATAAATAAAATACTTTAATTAAATTAATAAGATAAAAATGATTGATGTAAATAATTCGTTAAGAGTTTATGTACTGGGTCTTTTAATGTGAAAATAAAATTTTGAATTAAGCCGCCTCTAAACTGATCTAGATCTAGTTAAATTGAAACTAATTTATATTGTCCGAATAAATGATTTGCATAGTGTTTGAAGTATTAAACATTAATTTCTTGTGAGTTGAAATAATAGTTGTTGCTTACCTAACGATGTAATCTGAGATAAATCCACTTACCAGTGTTTGCACCGGTGATAAGCACAGTATACCCATGCATTTGGCGTTTGGACGTGCAGACCCCAGTCACCGATTTGTAGTACAGCTTCAAGGCAACGATGCATAAGGCCATGACCACCATTATCAGAGAAAATACCCACAGTTCCATTCGACAGCTTTTTAAAACAGCTTTATAGTAAAACGAACAGCTTTCTCGCTTCAGATTTCAGTACGTGAGCGAGTTCTTCCACTTGACGTAAACAAGATCCCTTCGATCAATAATACATAACCTCATTTTTCGAACTCATCAATATTATTTCACCCAAGGAGACTATACATAGGAGTGGAAACTCCTTTACTTGGGGGTAGGGTTCGACATGTACGAAAAACTACTCATGTATTGTAACAAAGGAGACAATATTACAATATATAAGCATGAAGTAATATTACAAATATTATTTTTCTTCGTGTACATATTGATATATTGAAAGGTGTAATTCTTTGATAAAGTTGCTAAAGCTCCACAATTACCAAGTTCATGTACATAAGTAGGATTGAGAGAATCGGATCTTTTAAATCAGTTGAATTAGTTCTAAAGTCACCGTCTGACGGAGCTGATGACGAGTTCGTGCTTCCCAAGTGACGACGTTTTTCGTACATACCCCCACTCCTTAAGTTCTAATCCCGTCTACAGTCTCGTTGATTTCACCTATGGGAGTCCTTTGCTACTCATTATCGTATGTATATGGCCTCCGCATATCGCAAATAAATCGTAAGAAAACAGTGCCCACAATTCTTTGGGATGTCTGTGGCGCCTTCCGGCGGATGTGGGTCGAAAACCGAACCACGTGATGGCAGAGTTTGCATCCAGTACCATACACGGTGCGGGGCATATTCTTACATATAAATAGACCTTGCGGTCTCTGGTGTGTGTTGCGCGCGATAAAATGAGACAGAAGATACTGTTTGGTATCGCCCTCTCTCTGGTCCACTCACGTTGGAGGGAAGATATTGTGCGCAGCAGTCAGCGAGAGGAATAGAGTTCCACACCAAAGTCGATGTGCGAGAGAGACAGGGACACCTTACGTTTCCCCTTCGGAGAACCGGTACATAAAACCGCTGTATCTATTTTTATGTAAGTCTATGGTACATGAGACAACACTAGTGCTATCTAGTTCTTTGTTTGAAGTACTACACTATAATACTTCAAATTCTCACCACAACGCTCTCATTTTCGTGGAAGCAGAGTGAGTCTAGAGAGAGTGTGGCCGATGCACGTCCAGGTCTCCGCCAAGTTGCAGCGAACGCAATTAAATTCATACGAATTTCTAAATGTATTTTAATAAATATGTGTCAAAATAATTTTGCATGATTTTTCAAATCAAACAATATATAAGTAATAAATCTTTTTCGAAAGAGAGCCTTAATATGAGTATTTCAATATCGTGTCAGTTTAACGAAAACATGGCGGCATTCGGCGATCGGCCACACTCTCCAGACGCACTCTGCAAAGAAGGAGAGTTAACGTGCCACCGCGAATAGAAAAAAGTATGTCGTCAAAAAGTTATCTTCCACATTTAGGAAAATTTATTTTTTGTAGTAGAGGAAAACGGTAAATAAAGTTGACGTATCAACAAAGTTTATTAATTGTGAAAAGTAAGAATTGAATATTTTGAAGTTTCAAGAATGGCGAAGTGGGTAATCGCAAGTACCTGAAATATATCCTTATATTCGGATTTATTGAAATACGCAGAAGAAAAACATTGAAAGGGGAACCTCTTGCCATAAATGATTCATTATTTTGCATTGAATGTTGTGTTGACTGAATTCTAGATTTTGTAGAATCATAAATACCATTACATGTAATTAAAAGCTAAATAATTCAATTAAAATGTCACAAAAATACTGTTAGAGAATAAATTAAAACATTTTTCCTCCACCCTTCGGTATCACCAGTTATTTTCTCCCCCACCAACATTACTTCCTTCCGTTTCCTCATTATTGTACTGAGGACCCATTTTTGCAGGCGCATGTCAATTGGTAAGATACCTAAAATTGCAAAAAGTGTATCAATCGAAAGCGTTGAATGTGCCCCATATAATAGTAATGAGCAACACACTTAACCTTCCAGATGGACTTCATTCATGTTCCAAAGTGAGAAAATCATGGATTCCTATCGCCCCGAAATTGTAGTGGGGCCTGAAGATGTCTGCATTGTCGCGTCGCCTCGGAGACGATCCCGCTGGGTGGGGAAGTGCTGCTACTTTCCCCACTGGCCACATTCGCTATGCAACCTGAGCGGCACCTGAGGACACACATCCGTCCCAATTCGCATCGAAAGTGTTTCGTGGAAGGCGAAACGTGGCAGCCGGCGTAAGCATCGCCAGTGGAATGCTCTCCCGCCCACAACAACCACATCACAAGGAGATAAAAAGGCGTCGTGCACACGATCCGAGGTACACTATCGTTTCTACCAACGTCCCGACGTCAATTGCTCCATTCGCCGTCACTACGCAGAGGTTGAAACCGGTGCGCCTCAGCACACACGAGGTCCACAAAATGGAGTTCGGGATGCCGGCAAAGGCGAACTTGAGATTGAGAAGACTTATTCGCAGTACCGCAGTTGTATTGGAAGGTGCGATTGACCGTCAATAGATTTGCGAGAGGCGAAATCTGGCAACGATTATCAGGTAAACTACAAACTTTATCCTTATATTCGTCTATAATTAACTCTAATAACGTTAAATAGCCCCTCTGGTGAATCACGAGTTAGCACGCTTGTTTGCCGGGTTCCATTCTCGGAGGGACCAGAAAAAAATTTGTAATATTTCTCTATAATATCCCAGTTCATATAACTGTGACAAGAAAAGTGAACCATCCTTCTACCCACCTTTTAATACTCCTATTATCACTAACACCTACTACTAACTACACCTAATAACATCTCCACGAGGGCCAAGTTGGTAAACTCAGCAAACAAGCCTCTACTAACAATAGCCTATCCACCAACTTCACCTCCTATCGCTACATCTAGATAACCATCAATACCACGCTACATTCCCCATTTACAAATACTACAATTAAACAAATGTGTTAAATACATCATGCGACTTGGTTGGGAGAATCCATAATATTTATTGTGAAATGTTCTTAGCACGTTTCCAGCTTTGATTAGTACCTTCATCGGGGTATTAATTAGTTATAACTGGTGATGGCTCCAAGGGTCAAAACGTGACATGAAAAAAATCACAATATACAATGGAATTTTACCAATAAACGCGTTTAACTATTGTATTTGTGACTTGAATGAAAATATCTTCAGGAACACGCATTCGAATCATATAGGTTATATGATATTATAACATATTTCATATTTTCCAAACAACTTAGAATCGAATTTGTGGGCCTAACTTTTCCTTAGGAAAAGGAATATCCTATATATACTCGTAGAACACATAAACTGTACGTGCGAACACCCACAAATAGACACGGACTGTAGGTAGAGCTCTCGTATAGCTCTGTACTTCTCACTGGACAGCTAGAGTTCAAAACAGTATTGAGTGATTTACATACTTACTTCAAAGTCCAGACCGACTCCCAGACGTACTCAGTCTGCTGTAAAATGAGTACCGGTTTAATTGTGGGGTCAAAGCGGTGGGAGAGAGTAAGGAGTAACAGGAGTTCCTATATGTCAACGCGTACAAGTTTCCAAGCTCTATACACCTCGACTCGTCCTTAGGGCATGCCGAGCAAACTCGCTCAGATCAGTACGACATAGTCAAGGTAAATAGTTACAACGATTCTGTCCTCCATTTATTCTTCAACAAACTTGCAGTGGGGTATATGCACGTTGGTATATCCGACAACCACTGCCGACACGATATATTTGAACGAACTAATCTATTTATCAGTATCACTTAAAAAGAAATTAAACAAAAGGTCAAAATCTAGACCACCTTCCTAATGAAGCCAATGCGTGGTTTCTCTTTTCATCATTTTCTATATATTTGTCTTTTGCCCAATTCTATCTTCAACATGTCCCCTTAACTATGTCTCGTATTTAGTATACCTTATTTATGTTGTAAAAGAAGCGCATAAAGTGGTCTTAATTCTTGATTAGGTATTGTCCTTCAAAAGTCTGTCCATCCCCAACATCACGTATTCTCATCTTTCCGCATCATATAAGTCTGGAGTCTCATCTTCTTTCCAGACCTCTCTACAAGATTTTTGACGTATTTCGCAACATTTTAGTGTCATGACATTATTTCCTGTACATATTCGACAATTTTCATACTTTTAAGTCCACTAAATTTATGTACTTGCAAACTTACCGCCATATGTGTGATATGTCCCAGTTTCTTTGTAACGCAGTCATTGCTTTCAGCATGATTTCTTCGTTTTAACCCCTTTGGTCTTCTGTGTCATATTCATCGAAGTCTAAAGGAAGCAAATAATCAAATGAATGGTACTATTCTTACAATCTTCAGGTTTGAAATCAACAAAGAATGGCTGTTCAAGTGAATCGCCCCAGAGACCGAAGCAAATTCTCTGAGGGAAGTGATGTAGACAATGATCCTCTGGACCCGTGCGAATGTTGCACGTGCGAGTTCGCGCGCCGAATGCTCAACAACATCACCGTGTTTCGCGCCAACGCACAGCACGTCCGCTCTTCCACGTCGTCCGGCAACGTGTCCTCCGCACACTCCAACTCGGAGTCCAGTAGAACGCAAGATATGTTACAGGTGACGAAGAATTGAGCACATCATCATACTACGAAAAATAAGATTTCGTTTGTATATTTGTTACCTGTGATTGGTTAGTTAAAGACTTTGGTTAGTTTCCATATGAAGCACAGTCGATTGAATTAAAATATAGGCTAGGTTAAAGTTTGATCCATTATTACAAAACATTTATTAACAAATTAAAGAACAAGATATGCAATCCGGAAAACGAAGCTGCATAACACACATCTAATAAAGCTCTATGTCCGGGTCAGACCACGATCCAGTAGACAGAACTACGAACGTTTCTGCCATCTTGCTGTGGCCGCCTTCAGGAAAATGTCAGAGCCATACAGTTCAGAGTCCGAAACGTTGTGTCTTCTGGGACGCGGTCTGTCACGGACAAAAAAAATTATACTGACTCCGGCCGGGGAAGCCTTCGTCTATAAAGATTTTAATTATCCACAAATCCAGTGAAGTTTTATCATTTTATCTTAGTAATATCATGCTAATATTTAATAACAAGACTTAGTTTGTACGTTTATAATCCATCATTGTGAAAACGAAACGGGAAAGACTTCGAGTTTCTTACACGAAGCAGAATTAGTCACCTTAAAATATATACAAGAAAACAATGATAAATTGTGTCAAGAAATTTTTAACACGTGTCAAATAAAATTACTCTCGTGGTAACTTGAGATATTATAGTGACAATGTCTCGATATGTCTAGGAGGAGCGGCCTCTCTTACGCGTTATATGCGTGAAAATTCCTAGAAGGGGTCGAAAGCTATTGTTAGCTTTTACCCAGCACTCCTGAATGGAATGGAAATTCACGTTTTTTTTGTGGAAGGTCTATGATTTTACAACACAACACGAGATATAACAAAAAATTGCAAGATTAATTTCTTTTACTTCTATTTTTTAAGTACGTGTAATACTGTTTTTGCAATACAAAAATAATTACCTTAAATCGATGTACAAATAAATATTTTTAGTTTGTTTTGCCAACACATTTATTAATTCTCCTTTACATATTCACTGATAACTCAAGCGAAGACGGGAAAATAAGAATAAAATACTGTTCTGATATACTTTACTAACCAGTAGACCTCATTTTAATTTCAAGAGGTCTCTAAATTAAAACAATAATTTTTCTGTTTCGTTATCTCCAGAGATCTCAAGGGAACAATGAAGCTCGGCGAGAAAAAAACAACTCTAAAATCGTGTCAGCTGATGCTCAACAAAAAAACTTTTATACAAAAAATAACAACGCGTCTCCAGAAAATATGAAGTCAAAAGAACCACCAAACCTCAAACAAAATCTAGGTATGTACATTATATCGATAGCGGTGTCGGGAGAACTTGTTAACAATTAACATTTGTCAAGAAAGTAATTTGGCACATCTGGGTAAGATGCAACATGTAGAAGTCGGGTACGGAGATATTACAGTACAACCTCCGAAATTCTATAATATGGCAATTACCTTCAATTCACAAAATATCAGTTTTCAATCAATATTCATGCAACGTCCTTATCGTTTACCGTATGGTGATTTATGATCATCTGTTTTCTTTCAATTGATCGATATAATTAAGGGTTTTTGTTTTAATGTAAACAAATGATCAAAGAGTATGTAACTCTCGTTCATTTATTGTTCAACCCAGTTTTCAGAAGAAAAAACTCTGTAGTCCGGAAAATCCTTATTCACTGTGCTCCGATATCAAGAGTGTCGCGTTAAAGAGGTTCTACTACAGTCATTCTTATTATGGTGTTCGAAAGTCCTTTAAAATATATCTCTACTGGTGCTTAACTTATACAACCTGTATATTGAGCGTAATAATTACAAGTGTAATATATTAGTGAATAAAACCCACTGCTCCGAAAAGTTTCGTGAACGCGCCCGAGTGCCGATCAGCTGAAACGGCGCGCCCTCTCAGATAGGAGCGACGTCCCCCTCCACCTTCTACTGGTCGAGGCAGCCAATGCGCGCGGAGGGGCAGCAAGACAGAAGAAGCACGGGAGTTGCCACAAGAAACAGGGCTCTCACAGAAGCAGGACAATCTTCGAGAGCGACGACAGTGATCGCCAGAGCGGTGGCGATCTTGGATAATTACGACCGGCGAACTGTACGAGAACATAGCGTGAGGTCGGGCGGAGCGCCGTCATAACGCGTGGCAGCCCAAGGTTATGAGTTGGTACGGCTTGACGCTGCTGCACCGCGTCACCTACCGGCCACTAGGAGCCTCCGCACTGTTACGCCGTTGTCGGAGCGACTCGAGCAAAGATGCTCGAAGCATATTGTATTTTGTGACTTGTAGACGCAATAATTTATGTGTTCTATTCTACAGAATGTTAATACATGGTTCTTCTTGTTACGAATATATTGAATCTTCCTTCTAGCAACTAACCAACGTGTTCAACTCTTTCCTTTATATCATGAGATCTAGGTAGGAAGTTTCGACCCGGTTAGAGGTTCTAGAATTGGGGCGCGGGAGTCATTCGTGATCCCTGAGAATCGTTATTCCACGTGTTGAACTCCAATAGTTTTGCATGAAGTAGTTGAGACAAGAGATACATCTCAATATACTTTAGGCAAATGTTAAATATGAAACATATGCAAATTACAGGATTTTCGATGGCCCACAAATCAGACACCTCATAATTGATCATTTTAGAGATTCTATTAAATGAGTCGGAGCAAAATGCATGGATATAATTTGCTTCTGTTGGCAAAATTTTCTAGGCAACCACAAACTGACAAATAGCTTGAATTTACAAACAACACGCTTAACAATTTTAGAGACTTGCGGTGTAGATTAGATTATAGTATAGGTGGGCCCAGCTAGAGGAACCCCACACTTAGGCCTAAAAGGCTCTTTGTACCCCTTAATACAGTTAGGTTTTCCAACCCCAGGGTCTCCCTAAAGGACACCAAAGATTGCATGTTAACCTTCCTGATATCCTCTGGGTTCGGGAAATATGAACCTAGGTACCGGTATCTGATTTGACCAAGAGCTTTGCACAAATAGAGCACATGCGCGGAGGTCTCCTCCTCCTCCTCCTTGCGGCGTCTCCTACACTTTGGATCCTATCTGATCCCCATAATGTGTAAATATCTCCTTGGGTATTATGGCTTGTTTGTAGACCTACTACTTTCCTTATACGACTCCTACCTAAGTTTAGTAGAACCTTCTTATATTCCTGACTTGATCCGGCGATTAACTCGCAGGTCTGCCTAGCCATATACTGTGATTTCCAGATGGTGAGGTGTTGCTGGTGTGTCCAATTGACAAGCTCCAGTCTCACCTTTCGTGGAGAGAGGTTCCGGGCCAACAAACTGGCCCTTAGATACCAACTTTGCCAGTTCATCTGCTTTTTCATTTTTCCTTTTTCCCATATGCCCAGGAACCCACCAAAGGGTAACTGGGTTTCGTTCACAGAGTATGTCTAGCATCCGTTGGCATTGCCACACAAGTTTGGATGTTGTTCTATAGGCACACCTGAGGTGTAATTTGAACATTAAATTGCATAACTTAGTCCAAAGGGTACAGATTTTATCAGAATATTTGAACAAGGAAAACTGGTATCCCTGGGATGATGAGATTATTATCATTTATTGTAGTTTCCATTTACACCTAGAACTAGGTTTAGGTCTTTTATATGTTTATTCTTTGTATTTCTCCACTTTGTTCCTAGGTAGTTAAGTTTTTTATACTTTGTTCTTCTTATCATTTTAGTGCGACTTGAGCAACCGTTCACGTATGTTCACCTGATAATGGCACACACAAAAACTAGCATCGAAACGTCGTCTGCACGTTTTGTAATGTTTTAATATATTGACTTGTTCCGTGTGTTTTTAAAGTTTCATATCTACTTGTGACTTGTGTTAACAATAATAAATTGTGGTCTGCTTAATTTTATCGAACATAAGTATTTATGGTACTTGTATTTTAAATATCAAGCAAAATGTAGACTTTGTTTTGCAACTTGCATAGTATGTTTACAAATAGATTTTAATGAAAAATGTAACAAAGTTGATGATTGTAATTATAATACATTTCCAAACAAAGAATTTCAAAAGAAAATGTGCTTTAAAGGGAAGAAAAAGTATAAAGAACAATGAAGAAATTGTTATAAAATACCTGCAAATCCGAACATTTTAATCTACGCAAACAGCCCGAGTCTTAAAACGAAACGTAGTGTGCCCATGTCTCGTTCTAGCACATAAATTGCATCTTGTGAGTCTTATAAGTGTTGGTTCTGGTGTGAAATTAACTTTATTTTCATCGGGCTAATGATCCCATAGAAGTGTTTGAATGCAGGAGATCGACAAAGTCAGTCCGCTCCTCATGAGGGCTCGCGGTCAGAGTCGCTGGCGGAACGGTGTCAAGCGATTGTCAACAAACTGGAAGCACAGATCGCTACAGACATGGACGCTCTCTTCAAGTGTTGTCAACGCAATAACATTCAACTTCCAGCGCAGGTAAGTGTTGAATGCATTTCATATTTCTCAATAAATTATTTTATTTTTACTTAACCATGGTTGGAGAGTATGCACTAAACGTGAGGGCAATACATCTCAGAATTACTGCACACTTAATTTGGCGACGCCTCACTACGCACAAACTGAAACTTAATTCTCGAATGTTGATCCTACACCAATATATTTATTATAAGCTGAATTTTATCTTTTATGTAAAAGCTGTATTCTTATGTGTAAATATTAATCATCTTTTAAATTTTTTTTAACAACTACCAAACCCTATACGCTTATCAACTAGTTTAAATGTCGCGTAGGCTCACTAAAGACCCGTAAATAAAATTCTGATCGGTACTTTATACTACTACATAAAAGAATAATTCGAATTCTATATAATGTTTTTTAAGAAGATATCCATTTTTTAGCAACAATCTCCCGGTGCTTGCCCCGTGCACCCGAATGCCCCTTGCAGCGATTCTTCGAGGCAGGGGCAAATGCCTCCGCAACATCGGTCTCCTCAAGAAATTGAAGACCCTCGCATGAACCCGCAACCAAATCATTGTTATTCCTGTCCACACCACGCTGCCTGCCAAAACCAGGTGTGCTATCCTTGCGCTGTCATGAACAACGTCTGTAACCAGTTCGCTCCCCCAGCCAAAGATTCGGATCTTGACCCGAACGCGCCATCTCCAGAAGGAGCCGCGAGTTCAGCGAACGGAGAATCGCGAAATGATTCATTGGGTGACATAGCGTGCTCCGCCAACGACGAAAAGTCACAAGAGGACAGAGGACCTCAATCTCTGTACAGTGGCCCCTGCGATCCGCAAGCCAATTTCCAATGTCGCTGTTGGTACTGTCATCAAAAGGATAAAGGACCTTCCTACGAGTGCAAGATACTCAACCAGGGAGTGTACAAAATCATTCCCAATCGCCCTAGCTCCGTTCCGCATGAAAGCTCGAAGAAGCGATCGTACGAGGCCTACAACAACGTGATAAGTCGGAACGGACCTCGTTGGGACCCGTCTTCGCGATGGGACGTGGAGCACAAACGCCCGATGGGGATCGATTTAATGACGAAGAAAGCGGAATCCAAAGGTCTCCTCTCTGAACTGTGCGTTCCTTGCCCACCTCCACCCTTCATACCAGCGTGTTTGCCACCCATCTGTCCCCAGCACGGTCTGAGAGGTCGGACGCGATCCGCAGACACCGAGGACAGACGCGATCCCGGATGTAAGAAGAGCCGCACACGAACGGAACAATCGGCGGGAGACTGTATCGAACATCTGCCCTTGTACCTCCCTTCCAGCTGCCGAGGGTCTTCGTCACAGGGAGCGGTATCTGAATCCCTCGCGACGAGCTTCACAGAATCCAAGTATCACTCAGCCATGGATGTCACGGAGAGCTTCGAGGACGAATTCTCGTCGTCCAGGTTGGATAAGTGCGCTAACTTCACGAACTCAAAGATGATACCCGAGGTGAAGGATTCGCTGGAGTTAAAACGGACCGCGATTCGTAGGTTCGGCCGTGAGAGGATGAGAGTTCGCGAGAGGAACTTCAATGATAACGCTTCTGATATTTCGTACGCCCCGATTCGCGCTAATGTGGAGAAACCGAAACAGAGAGTAACATTCAGAAAGCCACACTTGGAAGTCATACATAGCGATAAAGAACATTATTCTAGTATGGCCAACATTAGAAGCTTGATTGACGAATCCGATGTGTCTGGTTGTGCCAAGTTGTTTAGGGCGTCTCTGCATCGCCTGAAAAATCTGAGTTTGCTTCCTTGTTATCATTGTAAAGACACGTGCAACATATTGCAATTTCATCAAACTCCAGGGAAATCGTTGAGATATCCTTTCTTATCGACTGACAGAACGAGGGTGAAGAAATGTGTCAGTGGCAGAGAATTACGAAGCAGCTATCAGTACCCGAACAACGAACCGAAAAAGACTCTCTCGCCTAAAAGGCTCGAAAGACAACGTATTGTTCCTGAAACACCCAAAATAAATCAACCGGCTATTAAAACTTGGAATAACAATCGCTCCAGAGAAGCGCTTCTTCATGTAAAACAATCAACGAGTTGCGAAAAATCTAGTTTCTCAGATCTGGAGATAATAGAACGGAGTGTGAGATGTAATAATGCTTTTGTAGGAAACAAGCTAAAGAATTGCATCAACAAGCCAAAGAGTTACGATAACAATCCTGAGACTTACAACGCGTTTGTTAAGAAACATATGTCTCAAGACCAATATCACGCTCCAGTATTCAAATCCACGGTTGGAAATATCGGGAAAATAGATCAGTTGAAACGAGGTTGTGACAACGCGTCAGAAGCCTCAAACCAATGGCATTCCACATGTGAAGACATCCATCCTCGAGATTTGCCGTGTCGCGAATGCAAACATTCACCACCAACGTCGGATTGCATGTATGGGATTGCAGACAGACGTAACTGCCAGAAATGTCAAGATGTAGGAAGAGAGTATTGCACTAAGGGAAAATCGTCTAAAGAAAAGCAACAAATTATGACGAAATTAAATACCGCCACTAAAACTATCAACGAGCTTTTGTCATCCGTAAACATTTTGTCCTCTTCAAGTAAAAAGCAATCACTAGTAAAAAGTTGTATGAACATACCCGAAGAAGTGATCAAAACGGCATGGGATGAAATAATTAAGAAAACGGTGGAAAAATTAGAAGGAAATGGCCAGGAATTTGAAGATAATAGGCCTTTATGTGGTAAACTCATGAGTGTCCCTTCAACTGGACACACATCTGTTTTAGCGTACGCACCCGGGAAAGATGATCCGTCAGACAATCCATATTTTCCTCAAAGTTCGAGTCGTAATTACGATAACAGTTTTGAAAAGTTTACTCCTTCTTGGGATAAAACGAAAAGACCGTGCAATTCAAATGACATCCAATGTGTCCCTCATGTATCGCAAGACAAGAGAGATGAAATGGAGAAGACGGGATTTCTGTTGGATCAAATTACTCATCGCATCGCAGCAATCAAGGAGGAAAACGGGACCTCTATTCCTCGAAGGCTGCGCGGGGGTTGTGGAGAAGATCACAACGTTCAGACAAGTAACGACACAGCGTTGAGGGAATCGGGAAAACCCGAGGGCCCACCCCAGGAACATCAGGGAAAGAACGATGTATCCTACTTCAACATTGGAAAGTACTATCCTTCTCCACATCCAAGCAGAGTCAATGCACAACACAGAACATGCAGCAGAGCCCATTCAGCTGACACTCAAAGGTACATTATCAGAGAAGCTGAAAAGGGTGGAGCTGGAGACGAGCACCCGGCTATATCACGCGCTTTGGGATATCCACCAGAAAACTGCAAACGCCAGACTCTTAAGCTGAATCAACGGTTGAGATCTGCCGATCAATGCGACAGCAGAATGTTGACGAATCCGGCTGTGCAGGCCAATATACTCCAACACGTCGATGTACAGCAACACTCCGTGAGGAATTCACAAGACGTTGTGAAGTCGCAAAGGAAAAGAAAATCTGCAGCTGCGCTATAGGATGTCTGCCAGAAGTTGATACCGCCGTCGTCCAAACCGAAACTGTCCACAATTGGTGTAAACCTCTCAATGATGTTCTCGTTGGTGCATTTTACCTCTGTTTATTTATAAAAGTATGTTTTGTTTTATAGAAAAACAGCAATAAATCAGATTATTTTTTTAACATGTGTGGTTCAATAAATAAGGTAACATTCTCTGCGACAAAAAGTTCATTCCACAAATTCAAAAGAAACACAGTTACTAAGATACAGGTACGCATCCTCACCATAGTTGGCGAAGTATTTGTTCCCTCTGCTCGCCAATATGTCGAAGGAGGCACAAAGGAAATGAGGGTTTAGGTCTCAGAGCAGCTTAACGGCTTCCATAACTTCAGCATCGGTTCTGAAGCGGCGACCGAAGAGATGAAAATCGATGGGTGCTGAATCCGGGCCGTACGGAAGATGTTTCAATACATTCCATAGAAAATGAGCAACGGAGACGATGTGGTCAGGCATTGTCGTACAACAATACACCTTTCGAAAGCTCGGGACGTTTTCTTTAAACGCAAAAGCTTTATAGCACTTTCACTTAAATCGCCGACCATGTACCTGCCCCCGTCACGACCACCCGATATTTTGAAGCGCAACAACACAACTCTCCCCGTGAGGTATAGAAGAGTTGGATTCATAGTCGTTACTTGAGACACTCAAACACAAATCTTGAGAGCGATTATGTAGTCATTAGTCCACTCACACTTGAGAGCGACTCGAGTTGTCGTTTGCGGCCACTTGAAGTGAGGTTATGGTGAACCGTATACTGCTATACTCAAAGTCACGATACTAAAATTAAATAACGATTTGGCTAAAATTATTCAATATGGTTCACTTAAACAAATTGCCAACCTCCACGAAAAAAATCCTTGAAAAACACTCGCGTGCTGATAATGTGAGGTTAAAGCGTCCTGCTACATCATGTTAGAAACATTTCAGAAAAAGAGTGGTCTCGAAGAATTTCACGAATATCCAAATAAATATTAATAGTAGTCACATAAGCGAGTATTTGCTGTTAAGAAATACAAGTTAATAATACAACAAAGAAAGACACAAGATAATATTTGTTACACACGCTCGATGCAGAAATTACAGAATAGCAAGTGAAGTGAATTGCATTGATGTCTGAGTATGGACCTTAATTTAAGAGAGAACCGTCAGGGGCTGAAATATAATGTGGAATTTCTCATTATCTTCTGAAAATACTAAACGCAGTGTACTAAAGTGGTGTCAATTAGCTGTAGACACATGATTGTGTGGTGCCCCATCCTTTCCTCCCTTCCCCACCAATAAGAAGCGAGTATCGGGAGACAGACAGCGCCAAAAGGGCTATGAAAATCTGTCCGTAGTAAATATTGCTGTTAAGAAAAATTACGTGCTCTTAAATTGTGGACACGACTGTCGGTTCACCCTTAAATTAAGGTCTCTACGTGCAACTTGCCACTACGAAAACATCCAAAGAACATCCATGGGTAGCGTTATATTCAATTTCTGTGACAAAATTTCTCGAGACAAAACACTGTGCGCGCAAATATATCGAGATCTCTCGCAACATCAATCACTGCGAACTCGATTCACTCAAGCGAGTTGTGATTCTGGGGTGAGGGTGCTCACTCGGCGAGATTTGAGTTAAAATGTGAGTGTGTGTTACTAGTAATGACAATGAATAAGTCTTGTAACTGAAAATAATGTCTCGTTACGAAGAGCATTTTGTTATAAATACTGGTTGCTCATGGCTAACACGTTTGCTCTCCAAACCACCCATATTCGATAAGCAGAGGGGTCAAAACTATACATTGCATTTCATTTTAACTGTTGTATATATTTACGATTAATTCTCTTCGGCACAAACCGTAGTTACAAACATGAAAAAGGTAATTTGAATTATAGACATAAGCCTTCTAATATATAACGAGAGCCTGCTGAGTTAACCCGTGTACACTTGGGACTGCAGTTGGACATGAGGAGCAGAATGAACAAGACTGACTTTCTCGTTCACTCATCAAAACAGAAAAACCTATGCATTCCAGATATCCACTTTACAAAATAAAATTCTACTACTATTAACGTCCATTATGCAACCGAATTAAATTAATAATTAAATAAATAATGCTACCTACATAGGACAAACAAAAAGGAGGTAAAAAACTAGAATCCAGGTACACAAAAGAAATTTAAAATCAATAGAACAAAGTGTAGTTACCTCACACTGCATTAATAATGATCACTTGATGCATTGAGAAAATACATTAATTTAGGACTCAGAAGTTAATTATTGCAAACGTTGTATATCAGAAATATTTATAAAAAATACACCCGGGAGTTTGGATTTACGCACAGAAACTGAAAAACTATTTGGCTTATACAATACTATATTATAACATGTTTGTGTTTCTGCTTTTTTTAAAACATATTTTGTGTTTATATTTCTATTTATATAATGTACATTGGTCCTGTTATGCTTATTGTTATAATGTGTTATTACTTTATCAGCTGACGACGGCGTAAATCTACGTCGAAACGTAGTGAGGTGTTCACAAAAAATAAAAATATTATTCGTCCATAAAAGCCCGTAAGTTTTTCATTATTTATATAATTGATTTACAAAATCAACTTCCCCTAAAAAATTTTTGTGGAGGCTCAGAACAGATTATTAGAAATTCCTATTTTAAACATGAGTGGGGAAGAAACCGTGATTTTTATGACAATTATTTTTGTCGAACTAAATATGGCGAATGAGTGCCAATCTCTAAACCCTAATAATTTTCCACTCTAGAACATACTGATGTGACATAACTGATGTCTCATCAGCGAGAATTGAGACGAGCTCATTGAGACGTGATATTTGTCTAATTTAATTGATCGGATTCTATTACAGTTCTTTCTTCAGCTAGCGATTGTTAACCCAGGTGAGTACAGTAAGTCTGCTCTCAACCGAGACCCTGGCCGGTTATCCGATTGGCCGATTAATCCGAGGTTCCAGTAGAAAACAGAATTTCGTTCACAAAGAATCTACAGTTTCATAAAATTATCATAGAAGCGCGCTAGCAACATCATTGCAGCTCATTATATTGTACTGGGTGTACATACATGAAAGAATTAAACATTACAAAATTATATAAACTTCAAAAACTTAATGTATGAATGAAACTGGCGAACTCTCTCCCCATCCCCCGTTTTTACCTACCAGAACACAAACACATCGCATACCTAACGTGACGCAACACCTATTTTACTTCCCAGGAAAGGCCCGTCATATTATTAATATTTGAGTCACTAACTGCCAGCTCTCAACGTTTGAGTCACAACCTGCCATCTATCAATGTTTGAGTCACAACCTGCCAGCTCTCAATGTTTGAGTCACCACCTGCCAGCTATCAGTTGTTTGTGTCACTACCCGTCAACTATCAATGCTCGCGTCAGTAAATGACAGTTAAAAATGTTTGAGTCACTACCTGCCAGCTATTATTCGCTGAAAGAGAGAAAATAAATCTGTTACACGGGATAGGCCGGTTGATCCGCCTCTGCCTTAGAATCCGAGACCGATTCTACTGTACGTAACTTACAATATTCCTTTGCTAATTTTTAAGACCTTAACATCATTTTCGAGATATAAACGAGCGAAAACTCGAAGATGAATTTAGATAGATACTTTCAAGAATATAAACGATGATACTTGGAAAAAGTTTTTCGGGCAAGTTCATACAACTCTGGCCCATTAGACGTGCAATTGCTTATAACTGTTAAAATTGACTGGGGTACAATTAAATCACGGTAATAGAATTAATTAATAGCATAGTACTTAGTCTTCCAATCTGTCTAAATTAAAAATGTTAATTTTCATATTAGAACAAATACATATTATATACAATTTAATAAATATTTTAGGACAACATAAAAACAAATTAAGAAAAGTGAAACTTCATTTTAAAATACACAAATCTCCCAATTAACTTGTAAGTTCATTACAGATATTTTAGGGAGTCAGCATGAAATGTAACGTAGTTACTAAGAACTACAAAACTACAGATGTATATATTTCAAATAACAAAGTAACTGTACTTTAGAATACTGCATTTTAACCCAGGAGAGTAGTACATTGTTATTCTCATAGCAGTTGCCTTTACGCAGTGTATCAAGTAAATATGTTCTGTAGGTTATTTCAAAATTCAGGAACAAGAATTTTTACGTAATGTAAAAGTGAGGCAGGGTTGTTATTATTTCTCAATTTTCATCATTTAAGTTAATGTATTATTTTCCTGTTTCCATTAGTTTGTATAAAGTTATCCAAATCTGAACATTGGAAAAGTATAGAAAGTATTGTAATGTATCAAGGATGTAAACAGGACTTTGATCATTCTATTTGCGCCGTATACAAATCCTTGGACATGTTTTCTGTTTAATATTAGCACCATGTATTAACAGAAGCGTGCAGAAACAGCGCTACATTAAAGTTACACTTCTTAGCGTTGTCATTATAACTACACAGATAATTATATCGACGTGTTTCCCAAGAGGCAGACACTCAATTCACTTGTGTTGTCTCATCTCATAACTTTTTAAACGTCTTGTGATACGGGATGACGGTAGATGGGGTTCATATCGTTTTGGAGCAAGCAGCTCCACGATTACTTCTTATGTGATGGACATGGTCTCTCCGCCAATAGTTACACCTCTGATCGTCAATTCTCGAACTCTGAATCAGGTTACCATCAGCTGAAAATGAGAAAGATGATTACCGATTTCGTTAATTATTCTGAATTCATTACTCGTAGAAGCTACATGCATAGCTGGACAGAAATACGTGAATCCGCGAATAGTTAACCCGATGGCTAGTATAGGGCACATCCTACGAGAAAGTGCCTTTCGATTCCCAGTCTAGAAAAGGAGGGTGCAGCCTGCGCATGCGCTGTACTTATATTCCTAACTTGCAAATATCCTCTCTCAGCTAACCTTTAATCAGTCAACATCCTCCCTCAGCTAAACCCTATCCAGATCTCACCGAGCGGCTCACTCATTACTGAAAAATGTCAGATATCATCTCATAGTGCGAGTGTTGAGCATTACCTCGGAGTAAAACATTCCATGGAACAGTCAAATGACATGACCTGTAGGTAAGTGCCCAGAGCAAATACCACAGACAGATGAGTCCGCGGTGTGAAAATATATTTTTACAAACCAATACTTTCTTCTTTTATGAAGCAAGTGTTTTTGGTGTAGTACGTAACGCTGGAAGTCAGCTTATTTCCGTAAGACAACTCAGGGACATTTTCATGGGATGATACCAATAAGGTCGTATACTTTGTGTGTCAGTGATTGTGCCCATCTCACAAAGCACATTACATTCAGGATGTGAAGTTTGACTTAATTTAGCAACATCGCATTTCTCACAATTGATCTCATATTATTCCCATAGGTGCTATTATATTTCAGGTACTTATTGAAAAAATTCTTGTGTTCCTATTTACCTACGCCAGTTCGTTATTCTACTCACTGTCAAGCGATGCTAGTCAAACGAAATTACCTTTTCGCCTTTGCCCGTCTCAAACACTTGGAGGCCAGCGGGTCCCATTTACCTACTATATTTTAGTGCTCTTCTAATTTTTCCTATTTTGTCCACAAAATGCTAAAAAATACCAAATGTATCATTCGTGTCTATTAGTCCGTCATTGTTACAACAACATCTTTCTCCATCGTTAGTTTAATATTTTTTCTTCTTTGGTCACCAAATAAAAAACCGTCTCACAAATAGTGCTAGGCACCGTCCTATTTCACATCCATTTCTTCGTAATCCTTGCCAAATAACTGAATCCTTCCGTGTCCTGTCCAAAATTCCATAATATACCGTGTCGGCAGAAAGTTGTGGGAGTGTTGGAAAATAAGATGGAAGGTGGCGCATGAGCGGAGATTATTGTACAAATTTATCCCAGATGTGACTTATAGTAGACGAAATAGAAAATGGTTTATTCCACATGAAAGTGCAATAGAAATATTAGCGGGGCATACGGATATTCATGCATACTGGTATAAGAAACACGTGGGATGATGAAGGGCTTATGTGCGGAATGGATGGTGAAACAATTGAACATGTTGTTTTCGAGTGCGATATAACAAACAAAGACGAGAATGGGATAAAAAGTTGAAGAAAAAGGGTGTGCACATGGACGCAAACTAAAGAACTATTTGAGTTTTTTGAAGAATATATAAACCAGATAACGTCAATACGGAATGCATTTAAGAGATAGTAGATTGTTCAAAACCACCTCGAGGTAGCAACGCAGATGTGCGCAGAAATAAGAAAAGACCAGGAGATAGAGATGAAACAGAAGAGGAAAAGACAGAAAGTACAGATAGAAAAGAACAGAGTTTGTAGAATAAGAGATTGAAATCCCTGGTAACGGCCTGATGGCTAACGTACAGGGTAAAATTAGAATTTAAAACGAAAAAAATATATATACCTAGTCGGATTGAAGCGCTATAAAAAGAAAATACACTCACCCCGAAATTGGACGGAGTTTTCAAAAGCAGCCGCTTCAGCAGCGTCGCATGGCCATCTTCCGCTTTAGTCCCGCTTTTTGGAATCGACTGCTGCGGAGGAGGTTGATCCATCTGTTGTGGCTGCTGCGTTCGCCAGAAGATCCCCGACGGCGCGTTGACTGACGAAGGCGAGACGCCTCGCCAGAGCCATCTCTGCGGCGGACGCCTCTCGCGCGCTGAACGCTTGCATGCGACAGCGATCGACGGCCCGTCCCACCACGCGCACGGCTTGACCAGGGACCAACGAGGAAGCAAGGGATCGGTCGGTCTCGTAGAACAAGGCTTCCAACGTGCGACCCCTTTCGCTGGTGGAGTCCGTCAAGCGAAGGATACGCGGTTGGCCAGCAGACGGGGAAGATAGAGAGGTCAACACGGCTGAGAAGAAGAACATACGAGGCATCTTCGCTTTGAGGTGCGAACACACAGGACGCGGGGCGGGTGAGTTTGGAACAATTGAGTTAATTTTCTTGCGACGTTCAGACGTCGGCGGGTCGCTGACATAGATGGTGAACAGCTTATTAATGAAGAATTTGCCACACAGTCGATTTGGAAATTACACCACAAGAATTATCGCAACAGATTATGACACCAGGGGTGATTAAGAAGCTATGGGAGGAAATGGGAAGAGCATGAAATACAAGTTTAACAGAAATCAAATTTTACTACTTCATTAGTTATTAAATAATAGTAACTAATCATGATTATATTATAGAAATCTCTTAGATTGCGGTGAACCTCACCGCCAGGTAACAGATTAATCATGTTACGTCGAATGAAAATGGGAGACGGGACCGGGATTCGAACCCGGGACCTTGAGCT
>NNCF01127293.1:39262-55375 GCA_002313205.1 Laupala kohalensis
TTGTCCATTCTTAAAATTGGAAAGAAACGATGAAAACACCCCAAAAACTTCTCTCCCCAAACACACTTCATTCACCCACCCACTACTTTGCTGTCTTTTTAAATTGAACAACTTAGAAAACGAATTTTCACAGAGTAAATCCGCACACTCGGCTTTAGATAGCCCCATCTTGTCATGCGACAGCGTCCTGTGTGTTCTCTCACTTACAGAGCGAACAAGATAAAGAAAACAGCCACGCACGGGGAGGACATACACTAATTTACTCTCCGGAAGCATAAGGGCACTAAGGCAGTGGCGGTGTTTACGTTCCAGAGCTTCAAGTATTCAGTATTTTAATGGTACAAGATAGTGAAAATCATCAAAACGACAATGGGTTCATGTTGAATGTAAACTAATACATTGGATTTATGTGTAAATACCCAAACGTTTACGAGGCTATCCCGTTTTTCAGTAAGTATTACAAATGCTACCCAAGATGGAGATATCGCTCTAATATTAAGGTGCTTCAAAAATACATTTCCAACCACACAAATTTATTATGTATATAAATTTATTGTCAAAAAACAGTACAAACTGCGTATGACCACGTGGAGGAAAAAAAACTAATTTACTCTCCGGAAGCAAGCAAGGGACGTATTCCATCAATTCCGATCAAGGGCCCTAAGGCAGAGGCGGATTCAAAAATTTCAGCAAAAGTTCCTAGATAAGATAAAAAGTTAGCTGCGAGTTATAATACATATATAATGTCAATATGTTTGTAATTTAACGCAAATATGTTTGTAAATTTACATGTACAAGTTATTATCGAACTATAGATTATTCTGAGTATAGTGTTTAAAAATCATAAGAATTGAAATAACACTAAATTCACGATTTATTGTTACAATAAACACGCCCCTAGACAAAGCCTAGAGAACCTGTATAAGAAATCCGCCTCTACCAGAAGGAAAAACGGAGAAAAACCCGGGCCAGGATTATATAAGTTTGTCGTCATTTTCTTAAGGAACCAGACATAGTCTTAATCTTATTGCTCAAGTTGGACTCGTTCGCTTTTTCTCAAAATAGATTAAATGGGAAAATTAGAAGTCCATAATTGGCATGTTGTGTTAATATATGAACATAGTTTGATATTTATGATATATTCGTCGAACTATAACGCCATTAATTAAATATGGTTCGGTAGAGTTTCAAACGTGAAGCAAAAAAACATGGCTTAACTGTAAGATATGCCATGAGAGGAACGTTCAATTCGGTGGGTACAAATGGAAAAAAAATGCGCAAACAAGACATGTGTTAAGACATGTGTCATCTTTTTTGACATCCTACAAGGTGATTCTCATACAAGAATCATTTGATCAAATAATGAACACACATTGAATCGACTATTTTTTCCGGAAGCAATAAGAATTCATCCAGCCTTAATAATTACACACATTTATACGCATAGTTCTACAGACAGAGCATCAACACAAAACTTACAAAGAATAGAGTTTAACTTATGACTGAAATATGGCGCATGTAACTGGTTATTGAGATTTAATATAGGTGATTCGGAGACCAGAAGTAAATAATATGTTAATTTAGAAAACGTAAGTAATTGAAGATCGACAGTATTTTAAGTTGGTGACATCCAAGGATAGGTTAACGAATTTGGAAATGTTTAAATGAACCAATGATACTAACTATCTAAGGAAACTAAAATGTCAGAAGAGTAAACTGACAGTCCAAAGACGGAACACTTTACTGAAAGAAGCCAATAATGCTAGTTATGAGGAACATACACATGATGTCTTACCGAACACTTCGAAGAGCAGCATGTGCTTCTGCGAGAGCTGCAGCCACTCCGTGACGCGCTGCACGGAGCCCGAGAGGAGACGCAACGGAGGCGGGCGACTGGCTGCACGGCGAGCAGAAGCAGACTGCGGCGCAGAGGTCGCAGAGTCCTTGCCCGACGAACGGAGAAACCACGTGTCGTATTTGTTTATATTTTATTTATTTATTTAATAACTTATTACCCGGAATTTTTTTTACTCGTTAGACAAACGAACCCAGTTACCGGAAGCCTTGCAGGTCAAATTTTTGCTTCCGATGCAACATACAACTGCGGCAGCGCGGTTGCACTATTTCATTAAATCGCTTAGGTAATCTAAACCATTCCTCCAAACTTTACCATTTAAAGATATTTTTATCTTCGTTAAATACACTCAACAAAATACCCATTAAATTTGATGAATATTGTTTTGTTTTCCTTAAATTCCTCACTTACATTGAAGTATTTCAACACTTCTATTTTGAATAACCACATCTCCTCCTCCTAGTGTCGTGATCAAGTAATTTCGGAACTCTACCCTCCGCGAACCCCTTGGGCGCCTTCGGGGTCTGTTCAGTGTCTGTGTCTGTCTATTTGTTTCTTAATCACGATTAAACCACAGAACTGATCGTGAAATTTAGCCAGCAGATAGTTTACATGTCCAGGACGAATTTATTTTTAAATGTGTGAAAAGATAGAAAATTATGTTGAAAATAAATGTCGATGAAATTAGGGGGGAAAATCGGCCATATTCACTTACGCTGCCTAAAAGGTTAGAGATAGATGACAAATATTGTTCGCCTCGAAGAGNGGGAAAAATCGGCCATATTCACTTACGCTGCCTAAAAGGTTAGAGAAAGATGACAACTGAGTGGCAATATTGTTCACCTAGAAGAGTTCTACAAAAAACGTCCTCGACAGCATATGTCTATCTACTAAGGTTCATTTGAAATATCGAAAAAACGTTATGAAAAATAGAAGTGTTGTAATACTTCAGTATAAATGAGGAATTTAAGAAGGAAAAAATCAATCTTCATCAAATTTAATGCGCTTTTTTGTTTTGGGTGTTTGACAGTGATAAAAAAATCTTTAAATCGTAAAGTTTGGACGAATGACTTCTAAGCGTTTCAATGAAATGGTGCAACTGCGCAGCCGCAGTTGTATCTTGCATCGGAAGCAAAGATTCGACCTGCGAGGCTTCCGGTGAGTGGGTTCGTTGGTCTAACGAGTAAAAATAAAATTCCGGGCAAACGCCGGGTAATCAGCTAGTACTTTATATGAACGTAAAGAAATTCCTCAGAATACCTAACAATGCATTAAAGCACCCACCTTAGAATGTTCCCCCAATACCGTTGTAGGTGTCTGGCGTTGTTTCTGAGACTGCGATGCAAACACCTGCGGTTGCTTGGGAGTGAACGCCTTGCTCCCTGATGGCTTCGCTGTCTGAGCAGAAGTGGATGGAGTCAGTGCCACCCTCGCACCTGTGGAAGCACCCGCCACTGGCATCGGGGGCCACGTGAATCCTTGAGGGGCAGAAGCTGGGACGGGAGGCGCAGATCCGGACATGGAATATCTGAGGACACGTCTCATCTAAGCTGGATTCCTAGATTAAAGGACTCTAATGACCTAGCCGTTGGCGAACCCTAAATCCCCCATAATAATAACAACGTACATTAAGATCTGGTTTCACACAGAGTAAAGTAGTTTGTTGTCCTCCACGTGGTCATACACAGTTTGTAAATGCTCTTCTGACAATACAGATGTGAGGTCCAAATACAGAGACAGGAAAGGATTTAATACAGATTTTATAAATACAGAAAAGTCATTGGATGTGACATCCCAATCTCGTAATATCCAAAGTCGTATTCAAAGGTTTGGAGAAATCCATTCCTTCCTCTGAACTTGGATTTTGCATCCAATCCTAGGGTACTCATACGTGGTGTATCTACATCCCATGAGGCCCCCATGCACAAACGTCTTTGCATGCCTGCTAGTGCATATCCTGTAGTATATGATGTATTAAATAGAATTACAATTTGATTTATTTATAAACCAAACGATTATATATTTTACGGTTTCAAAAATGTTTCAGATAATATTAACATTCAAATTTACGAGTTTAAATTATTTTTACTGAACCATTTGCAGACCCCTCCAGGCGGAGACCCGGGAAGGGCCACTCCCACCTAAGTGCGCCACTTTATTCATGCCTATAATGTCTTCTCCGTATAAGTTAAAGAAAAGTTTCGCGATGAAGCGTCATCTTTCAAACATACCGATTTGTGTTGAAAAAAGCACTAAATTAATTTTCAAAAGAAATATTTGCTGTTGTTTTTTAACTCCTATAATATCCAACTCCACCCACCCTTGGCTATATATGTGCGAAATATACAGTGCAATTCTTTTTTAGGTGAAGTGACGTCAGTGAGCTCGGTAATCTAGAAGCGAGGTGCGCATGCGCCAGATTTCCCCCTCTCTTTCCCTGGCTGTCTCCCTTAATATTTTCTAACTCGCCCTTTCTCCTACACGCGCAGAACAGCTTACATCATTTTACCACAGGATAATCGAGCTCAAGTACATGTTAACTCCGGGACGAGAAATGATGGAGATGCTGACTGGACACGGAAATTTTGCAACATACTTGACAAAAATACGAAAGACTGACAGGGAAGAAAGTATTTGCGGGAAAGGAGAAGAAGACAGGAATCTCGTGTTATGGGACTGCGACATCTATAATATGGAAAGACGTGAATTAATTTTGAGACTACAGAAAGAAGGGGATAGACGGCTAGATAACGACTCTGACATGACGTCTACAAGAAGAAGATACAACATATTCCACTAAGTCTCATGCAGAATGTGCATGGTACGAGATGCGATTAAAATGATCTAACAGGACGTAACAAACAGGGGACGTACCAATATGTATTGTGCTATGGTAGGAAAACAGATGAGTAAACATTTTTCCCGTATAATGACTCTGTTAAAAATACGGGAAAACCTAAATTAAGATTCATTCAAATTAAGAATACATTTGTATTAAGATTGTTGTTAAATAAATCATTATTATTATTGTTAACTCTGCAGAAGTCGCGCGGATGTCAAAAGTCATTTATGCGAAGTTATCATATTTGACTTTTGCATGTTGTCCTGGCAATACAACGTGCGTTCAGATTAATAAAGTTAAACACGAATTGCATTCACTTGACTTACTCTGTAAGTATTTTAAACTATTGTAAAGTGTATGAACTTGTTTGTCCAGGGACAAAGCACGTCTTAGGTCTGTAGGACTCTGACATAGCCCTGAAGAAGTCCACAGCATGATGGCCCAAACGTTGATAGTTTTATCTACGAAGACGCGGTTTGTCCCGGACAAACAAGATCATACTGACTCCGGCCGCGGAAGGCTACGTTTATATTGTAAAGTGTGCTTTGCGAACAATTTAAGTATACAAATTGAATTTACAGACAGAAAGTTACAGTTTCTTACGTGGTCACACAAAAAAAGTATTAAGAAATATTCATTAATACTGCTATTTTAAAAATGGATGATAGATGTCATCCACACGACCTCTGAGGCTCCATTAGAAGCGATATATTCCGTAAGTACTTTTGATTGATATTAAATTACTTAGAGCAATTTATTTACGAAAAATGTCATTAAAGATACTTTTAAGACTTTTATTAAATCAAAATGTTAATAAAACGTAGGGTTTTCTCACTTAAATTTCCACTTTTAAAGAGTCATCCGCGCGAACTCTCGCGATAAATTCGTAAGCGCGACCTCTGCAGTGTTAATAGACTCCTGGAAAATGAAGAAAGAACACCATGAAGAAAATAACTGAGAAATACCAAAGATGCACAGAACCCTACGAGAGATAAAACGTCGTATTGCGCGCTCTGAAAGACCGGCAGGAAATCTGTCCCAAATGAGGCATCAGGTACAAATTGCATTCCGCAAGACTACATTCGTCTCCTCTACGATCGTCTCCATGGGAGAATTGCAGCCTACAAAAAGAGGTATACAGGGTACTAGCTCTGACATTTCGCACGCCCTGTCGACTGCACTCATATGCGGATGGCTCTGTCGGTGTGATCGTTTGATTATAGTCCTCCAGAATGTGTCAATAAAATTTCCTTCTGGTGGGTCCACGAATTCACGGTGTTCTTTTTTCGTTTTCCAGTAGTGTATATGATCAACATCGTGACGTACCCGTCTCCATAAGGAACAGTAGACTTGGGAGGAGGAGCAGGAGCCCTGGAAGGCAGACCGAAGAAGCCGTGGCCCAGCACGGAGGTAGACTGCGCGGGCGCACGAGGCCGCGCACTGCATCGCGTCACGGAACAAAAACGAACATTTTAAAGGTTTCTGAGAAATAATGGGAAGTTAAACCTTACGCTTTCCAGAAACTGAAACTACAAAAAATATTTAGAGATGAAAATTCGATATCTTTTTGAATAATTATAGCGAGACAATAATGATTAAAATTGGAAGAATTAATCTCTTAGCTTCGAAATAGTTCATTTCAAAGATTGAACCAACACTTCACGTTAGTCAAATCACTGAGATGCATCATTGTTTTCTTTATTATTAACGTATTTGTTTTATAACAACTTTTTGAATTATAGTGATGAAAAAAACATGATTGAATTTCTGTCAGTTAATAGTGTAGTACAAAACAATTTTCAGAAACTCGCTTGACTCATTTAAAATCCATAAGAGAAAGCGAAACCCTGGCGGTCGATGGAAACTGTTTTGTAATTTATGCATCTCTCACCTCGGAGAAAGTGAAATGTCTTTCTCAAATGTCCGGTGATATAGAGATAAGAGTAATGTAAAAAATTACTACAAAGCGAAGCAAACTTCCATCACTTTCGTGATTTAAATATTGTTATTTTTAATAAATGTTTTCTGCCACAAGACGCAATGTATTTCACCATCAATTATAATTTCAATTATTTCATTTAAATGACCAGTGAGATGTTTTTCAAGTTGAAATAACAATAAGAACACGTTACTCTGCCTATTTATGCCGATTTAAGATATTTTAATGATTTAATTCTACCTATTTAGCTTCAAACTCAGTAACTCTTCCTTCGCCATCCCCTTCCAGGAATTATTTCCTCGTTTATTTCACAGACTGGTTGCGATCTGACACTTTCATTTAAATTTACTGAACAAATTAATGGATGTATGAAGCAAGAATTGTCATCGGAAGCAGGAACATTAGTTTTTCCTGAATTAATTCAAGATTGGGAGCTTCAAGAATCAATCACTGTGGAATCTGATTGATGTGTTAACGAAGAATCTTAGAAAAACATTCTTTATAAGTGAGAAATGTATTATTCTGGTGACGGCTTTAGGACGGATCTTTTCTACTTTTCTAAAAGTCGTTGTAAAAGGAATAAAAAATTTAGTAATCTGATGCATAGGAGCCCGTACAACTTCAACATAGTTTTATTCGAATATTAGTCGCGCCAGTTCCAAATTTTATTAGACGAGACGTTTAGAATAAATTTAGGAATTCAAAATCCATCGTTAGGTTGCCCAAATTACCTTAAAGCACACCTTTAACCGGTCCATTTTACAGACAGTTTGCGTGCAGTTGCTGTACAAGAAATGGGTGTGAAGTACAGAAAATGGGCGTTCCGAAATGAGTGTTATAGGATGTAGCACGAGGATGTTCCTAGGATGGGTTGTGTCTCAACACGACGGTGAGCGCAACCAAAACGTAACCTCAGCAGTGCTTCCATTCCACTGGATATTTAAACAGGTTACATTTAGAAAGGAATGGTTGATTTAACGTAATATTTTGTTTTCTATGACTGATTTACGAACTTCTACCAACAAGAAAACACCCATCATAACTAACCTCGCAACTAACTCGAGAGAACACAGATGCCGCAACTAATAATCAGAAATGCCGCTAGGAGCGTGCTAATCAATTTGAACGAGTCGTACTAAAAAATAGAGCATGCTCGAAAATTATCATGCATTCTGCATCCTGTCTGTCGTATATTCCACGAAACTACGTAAAATGGACCGTGTAAACCGGTTACTTACCCGTCACCATAAGCAGCAGCAGCAGTAGGCTTGGGAGGGGGAGCAGGCGTTCTGGAAGGCAACCCGAAGAAGCCGTAGCCCAACACGGAGGTGGTCTGCGTGGGCACGCGAGGGGGCGCGATGGAACTCTCCAATGGACGGAAGAGCGGGCGGCCGGGGCTGGAGGTGAGAGGTCGCGGGGCTCCCGGCGCACGAGGCACATCCAACACACGTGGAACCTACGCAAGCCACGACAGCACAGGTGCCGAGTTCACTACTCGTACAAATAAATAGATCAGCAAAGTAAACAATGTCAACAGGAAATACACCAATGCCTACTTGTTCCGTGGGCCAAATAACAGCTCTTAATGGATAATAGAAAGCGCATATTGTAACTGCCACAAAAACAGTTAAACTAAACCAAACTACAACAGTCAGTAGAACTACCCTCAACCGTTCCTCGGATTAACCGGTTCATCCCGTGGAACATTTCGGTTTTCTCTCTTTTAGCGTGTAATAGCTAGTATAGTGACTCAAACATTGTTTTACAGGCCTTTGCTGAAAAGTACGTTGAAAGTAAAACTGGATGACGCGACGTTTGGGGTGCAAACAGTTTGTGTTGTGGCGGGCAGAACAGAAGAGAGGGATGGAGTTCGCCAGTTTGACTCCCCTTTTGCTTGCATCTCTATTTTTCTATGAATCAATTTTTTTCCTTTACGTTTATGTAAATAAATAAATATATTGTCAAAAAATCAGTACAAACAGTGTACTGATTTTCTTGCATGATTGTTGTGTCTTATGATTCGTATTAATTTAGTTTTATGTGTACTCAACTTTGGCACGGTTGTGTACATTAATTCTGTAGCCCCATCGTGGCCCGGGTTTTGCTCCGGTTTTCCTTCGGGTAGAGGCGGATTTCTTACACAGGTTCTCTAGGTTTTGTCTAGGGGCGTGTTTATTGTAACAATAAATCGTGAATTTAGTGTTATTTCAATTCTTATGATTTTTAAACACTACACAGAATAATATATAGTTCAATAATAATTCGTTCGATAATAAACATTCCCCGGGAATCCAACATCTCTTTATCTCTTATTCCCAAAGGTCTGAACCTCGCCGTAAGACATCACATTACATTACAAATCAACGAAAAATGAAAAAATACATTAATCAATACTTTTACTAAAGGGAAATAGAATTTTTAATCTTATTGAGTCCACGTTAATAGTCACCCCCCGTGTCATGAACATTTATTACCAATTCAAAAAACTTCAATAACCGACTACATAAGTAAAAAATAAAAGTTCAATAAAACAATTTTCTTTGTTTTTCTTCTGGCACATCATTAACAAGATCATATCTCATTTGAATACTTGCAATAATCGAACATCAAATTTTGTAACAACAAATTCAGAAAAATATACTGATGCTGGCGGAGTTCCTCCTGTTCTCCTTTCACGATTCTGTATCTTTATCAATTTTATTTTATTTGAAGTTTAATTTCAAAATTTCCTAAATGCATTCGGGAAAGTTCCCACCTCTACAGAATATCGAAACTTGCGTCACCAGAACAAACGTGTAAAGCACTGAAAGGCAAGATAAGTCGTCTTGTGGTGAGGTTCAGGTTATGAGACCCCTGCTCTTTCACCTAACCGCGATTTGGGAACGGAAACTGGGAAGGAATGTTTCTATGTCGGGGAGCTCATGGTACCATAGCGTCGTTTATGTGGAGGAGGTGAAGAAAACCCTATCTGAAAACCTCACGTTCTTCGACCGAGCAGGGTTTGAACCCGTGTACTACTAGTAAGCGGTAATGTGGAAGCGAAGACGTTATCACTAGCCCACCACTGTTTATTGGGATAAATCGTCTCGCAAATTTCCCATTGATCAGAAAAAAGCTTTTCCACCTCTTGAGCGTGGAACGACGTCTCCATCAGCGATGTTCCCGGGTTCGTATCCTCCATCGCCACATGACGACCGCCGCCGTAGTTGACCCCTGTGACGTAGTTCCGGTTCACGTAATTCTCGTCACGCGCCCCACGCACGCAGTTATCGTTGCCTTCGTAGTCTCCATACGCATGCGAGGGTCCAGCTCTGGCGTAGAAGTCACTGCCTCCTGCTCCGGCGGCATAAGGATAGACCTCGGAAGAAGGTCCCGCATTCAAGTCTCCAAAGGAGCTCCTTCCAGAAGACGATGGATAGCTCCGAGGTTGACGGTTATCGCTGTAGAACTGCTTTGGGACACTGCGGTGAAAATACAATTGAAATATATAGTTTACTAAAATTAAATAAATAATTCAAGACACGGCCTTATACGGAAGAACAGTATATATTTATGACTTAATTTGATTATAAAATGAACGTTAATTGTAGTAGAATTAAATAATTTACTGTCTCAAAAGCAGTTACAAAGTGTGTGTGACCACGGGAAGGACAAACTAATTTACTATCCAGAAGCAATCATAGGACCTTTAAAGGGTCCAAGAAAGTGGAGGGTTTAACATTTCAGTGTACTAAGGAAAATTTATGACAGGCCCCGCAGTTTTCAGTTGTTCTAACATATAATCTATTGCAACAAAATTATTAGAATTGTGTGTCTGTATGAAACAAAACTGAAAAATCAAAGAAAGAAAATAACTGAATTAAGACATGAATTCATTCATCCATCATCGTTCATTCATTGATTGGTCTTCATGTTCATGCAACTCCGAGAGAAAAGAGGACTGTAATACATTGAAGACTTGTATAGTAAAGTTTTTAAATCTGTCATGTTTTATATTCAATGGATTAATAAATACGTTTGTTAATTCAGCGAACATCGATAAGGTAGAAGAAGCCAATTTGTATTGGATTGTTCATCCCTTTACTCTTCACATTTTTGGGGCTCTAATGACCTAGATGATGTCGAACCCTAAATCCCCAACAACAACAACAACAATAATAATAATAATACATGGTTTATCATAGAAGGAATGTAAGAATATTTTTCTGGCTTCACTCACAATTAAGAGAAGAAAATACCCAAATACTTCCCACGTTTTTAACAATACAGCAACTTCTCTGTGTCCTTTATAAATGAAGTTATTAAATCAACTTACTTTGAAACGCAAAAAATTAAATCGAATCCAGATCGATAGAAGTGACTTTAAAATTTAAAAGATATTCCAGAAGAATAGAGACGAAGAATGATTTCGCAACAAAATATTGTCAAATCCCACTAAAAGCAACAGCAAAATGGAGTTTTGTACATTATTGTAGTAACTGATTTGTATATAGGGTCCATCGGGTTCTCTAAGGTTCCCCTTCGTTCATGTGTCTGCTGGGTGTGATTCGCATGTGATCTTTTTTATAAGTACTTAAGAAATTGTACATCTTTAGATTGTAGCTTGAAACTTTCGTTTTGTTGAAGTACCGTTCTCTTTTGTCTACTACACAAAAGGAGGACTCACCTCGCAAACTCGTCACTAGGTGCGCATTTTAGAAGGTGGCAATAACTCTCTTCGGTTTCCCAGAAACTCATTAAAACTATTAAACAGTACTTAAAATGAATCCTTGTGTTGGATAATGGATTAGCATAATTCTATATGAAGAATTCGTTAAAATCAAAATTATTGATATCCATTAATGAAATCCCATGCCCACCGTCTTTAAAAATTCCGAACAGTTACATTATTTGGGCCCCCATATTCCAACCGTACACAAACATTTTTGCAGATCTACAAGTACATAACCAACGCACCAGAGTACATAAAAACATTAATATTTAGTTGTTTTTTTAAGCAAAGATTTAATGTATTTTACTCTTTTTAAAAGTTTTTAGGATATATTTAAATTCAAACTTTACATGAGATTGATGACCCATGTGGCTGTCTNGATGAGGTCCGGGGAGAACAACCCCCTCAGCCCCCAGGTACGCTACTGTCCCCGTAAAGTTGAATAAAATGCTCTAAGCTTTGGATTGCTGAATAATCTAGTTAAACGCGTTATGTTGTCTTTTACTCATAAGATACATTTCACGATTAGGTTAATTTTTAGTCACCACACCACAAAATTGAACATTCACTGCGGAAAGGAGGATGTTACAAAACTCATAGTTGTGGAATGATACATTGCTGACAATTCATTCCTACTCGTTTTCTAGTTGGTAAATAACTTTAAAGTTAATAATTTAAATATGATTGAAGGTTGCAATTGCTATCTGTAATTAAATTTTGAGATTTGTCCATCTCGTCCATCATGTGCTATGGAATTCAACTGAATGAAAATTCAATAAAGCAAGAAATAATAAACTTAAAGTTGTAGAATATTTATGCAAAATTCGTATGAATTTGACAAAATGTGACATTTGCAACACTATACAAATTACAATTAATTTACAAAATTATTTCTATAATATTAATTTACAAGTTTTTGGTTTTATACAAATTAACATGCAATGCCACCATACACCACACCATGTCCGTTTGAGCTGCTTTACCTCAATGGGGCTTAGATTCCTGCATATGTGTTTCCATATATAGCATACAGCAAGAAGGAATGACAAATTCATACTTTTTAATATTTTTTCACTTTTTTTTGTATTTCCCGATATATATCCCAAAAACGCGCCGTTCAAATTGTGCTTCTTATCTATGTTTATGTTAACATTACTTGTCCTTCTCTTCCGAAGATTTTTTATCAACGGGCTCGCTTCAAAATCAATCGTCCTGAATAGACTTCAGTCTATATCATGACTCCTCGTCTATTTTTTGTAAAGCTGTCATCGCTCCTGAGTTTCAAATTTTCTCTCAGCCTGAGAGTGATATGAACTTGCGTACTATCATGGTTCCGAAGCAACTGGCTCGCGTGAACAGAGAGATGCTTCCCACAAACTCTTCCCGATTCTTTATCACGAAACTGTTTCGAATGCTCCGCGTGATGGGCGTCTTTTCGGGGAATATTTTCGCTTCCGAAGTGATACATGTCAAGTCCTGCGTCAAGTTCACTTTCGTCTGCCCCAAGAGGATCTTGGCGGGTTTCCCGCTGTCGGTGAACTTCATGACCACGTAGACGTCCACCAGAAGCAAGTCGGGGGGGATGTTCGTCACGTCGGGCAGCGAGAAGAGACCGGATCTTCCGCTGTGGAAGTAGCGCTCCAGACACATCCCCTCGCGCGGGAAAGCGTCTTCCTTCACCTGCAGAGGAGGGAAGTCGAGGAACTTGAAGAGCACGCACAGTTTACCCGAATCGTAATCCGGTATTTTGCTTTTCACTTGCTTGTAGATGATCAGATCATCCACGAAGAACTCCAGAAGAATAAGGTTGATTTTGTTGTCCATCGTTTCGGAATGGTATTATACCGAGAAATAAAAGGTATTATGACTTGTTGATTTGTTTACTTTCCATGAAGTTGTGATACTTACCCTTAGCAACCGGGAAGAAATCCGGCGCCGCCAAAGAATACTTAATTTCGAGGAATTATTCCATGTAATTATTGGATCCTGTCTAGTTTATGCCATGATGTCATCTACGTCCTAGATTAACGTGCAACACCAACACCTACAAAAACCTTTCCCCAAATGAATTTCCCAGGCACCATAGTGAATATACACCATCACAAAACCACGTATTTTAAATCAACTGATTAACATTTCGTTCAAAAAACACCTGCTCGGGATAATTAGTCAGTTAATGGCTACCACATTAGTAGTACTGTAATCTATTATTTCGATCTGCAAGTTCAACTATAACAATTTTTACGTATCAATCTCATATCCTTAAACATTCATCAAACCATGATCGTGATTTGAATTTTTAAAATGTACTTATCTTCATAGCAGTTCATTTACGTTTTATAAATACATGTGTTCGGAATTGTTTTTCGAAATTTGTGTTTTTCTACAAATCACTACATTTACTAAACAGTATGAAGAGAAGGCCATGAAAATTGTTTCAAGGTATTTCTCGCTTTTAGGTCTTCTATCTTTCATTCTATAGTGATGTACGAAAATTAGTGTACTCTAACAGAAAGATGCTGCATGTGCTCAAAGTGTTTGTACAAGTAGAGTGATACAAGCAGTGTCGTAACTACCGCCGGTGCAGCCAGTGCAATTGCCTGCACTGAGCTGGGGTAGCTGGGGTAGCTAGCCAGCCGGACAGACAATACATGAGCTCGCACAGCTAAAATCCGTGTACTTTGACGTGAATTTTCGACCTTCCATATCACAGCGTACAGCATTAGCTCTCACAGCTTAAGTAGCTAATCTACAAGATAAGAAAAGGGAACCTATAGTAGATGATGTTGCCAACCAGTAAGCATGTAACATTGATTGGAAGCGAGTCGATGTCGACTATCTGCATGCCTTCTTCTCGATGTTTTTTCTCGACTTTCCTGACGATATTCATTTTTATTACAACTCCATTGTCTTACCTTGTTTCGACACAGGCGTACAGCAAACGTTCATATTTTTCGACGTCCGTCTTCAGGTATTTGACCGCGACAGTATTCGATCCAGGGTCCTTTCCCTCTGAAGGCGTGAACGCTAGCATTGAGCTACTGCTGTATGATGTTTTATTATCTTGTATTACGTTGTCTAAGAGTTGACACCATAGTATTGGTACCATAAATAGTAAATACGTAAAATAGTAATCTCTAAAATCTTGAAAAATATATCTATAAATACCAAGAAAATAGTTTTTGTGTATCCAAACGTTTCCTTATTTTGAATATACTTCAAATTTACCCGTTTAGATTAATACATTTCAAAATATCCTTATTTAAAATAATAATTAGGTATTCGCCAACATTAACCTTCAGAAATTCTAAATATCACCAGTGTACGGCTGCTCGACGTCAAGAAAACACTGTAAATATTCGTCGTCCAGACTTTAAATTTTGAGCTACGCAACGTCGGGATGGCGTCGTTTAGTCGTTGTAATGAAACATTTATTCAAGTAAACAACTATTCACAGTTGCGAAAGCCATGGTCGATTTGACTTCGTAAAACAATTACTGATGCTGCGCCGCCTCAGTCATGAGTCAACGAACCGAATGCGCAGAAGGCAGCGCAGCCGAGTGTCATTTAGCTGCAACTACGAACGAGATCAGCGGCGAGGAACAAACAACAGTTCTTGTAGCTACGTCGGATTTTTGAGCGGGGCTGAGCTGTTGCGCGCAAAACGTACAAGCTATAGCTATTGATATAACTTTCTTTCTCCCCGACAAAACAGCGTTAGCTTCCGCAGTGATAGAAAATTGGTCTTGTTCAGACGAAAACTGTTTTAGGGCAGCTACTGCATTAGCTGTGGCAGCTAATGGTACTGTCTGTCCGCTAGATAGCCAACGCTTGAGATATCACTGCTAACTTTAGACTGAGCTATCTAACGTATTGTTTTCCGTGTGGGGCCCCCGGGGCGCAAGGGGTCCCCAACTGTAGGTTGTTTTTTTTAGAAATATATTGTTGAGTGTAAAGTTTGAATTAAATATTTTTAAAGTAGGGGCCCCAAGATATATGACAAATGTGTTTTTCAAATTTGTAATCTGACTTTTTGGAGGATCTCATTATTTATGTTTAAAAAAACAGATAGAGAATATTTTATTATTTTTTATTCGGAAAATTGTAGTTGTGTTCTTAGTTTCGTGTCTTGAAACGGGACCCCATACAGGGCCCCTTCTCAGGAATTTGATTCCAACATCTAACCGTAAAAAAGAAACATCTAAAGAAAATTTGTTCAATGTATTTCTGTATATGTATGCCAAGATTCGACCCAATGTTTTGAAAGCTGTCAGAGAAGTTCTATTTTAAAATGATAACTCTAATGCAATTGTGTGAACATAAGCCAGTTTTTTATTCAAAACTTTGTATGTTTGTGCAAGTGAGACTTATTTGTGCAAAAAAACCAAGCTTACACTTCATGTCATCATCACTGGGGCCCCCTTAAATATCTTAGAATTGATTAATTAAATATCCGACAGTTTTCATTTTTTAGCTGAAATTTCATACTCGTTTAGAAAATTTAATTTGCTGAATGTGAAGAATTTTGTCGAACAGATAGAATATCCGTAGACAAGGACAGACTTATGCAATAATATGGGAACTTAGCGACTTAAGAAGTTGATAAACATTTAGTATGTTGTTAATAAATCTACAAGAAATCGATTGCTGAGATAAAAAAATATGGGTCACCTGGCTAGATTCTGAGAAAAAGATGTACGAATTTGGTCATTTTTATACAGAAACTATGCGAAAATATCAAAATTCGTTTATCATTTTCTCAGAAT
>NNCF01127293.1:59089-69328 GCA_002313205.1 Laupala kohalensis
ATCTACATGGAGCGATAGGAGTAAGGAGTTAACTGGGTTTACCAACAACTTGGCCCACGTGGAGGGGTTAGTAGAAGTAGTAATAGTTAAGAGTTATTGATACTAGGAGGAGCTGGATAGAGGAAGGAAGGTTCGCTTTTCACTAGTCACAGCTATATGATCTGTGGAAAGCTACAATTTTTGTGGCCCCACCGGGAATTGAACCCGGGAATTGATGAGCGACAATACTACCACCTGCGCCACTAGATACACTGAAAAATACAACGCTAACAAAATAAGATGGTGCGCTACATTCGGTGTCTTGAACAGGTCGGTCTCCTTGAAACGACAGGAAGAGACGCACCTGCAATTCATGCCAGGGATGAGAAAGAATATCTCTGGTTCTTTAATGCAGAAAGGAGATCCGGTGAACAAAGGAGAAGACACAGCAGTTGTACAGAGGAAAGGAAGGATACCTTGTCTTCATTTGTACACATTGTAATTATCCAACGCAAAGGATGTGAGAGAGGAAAACACCCAAAATTCTCTTCCTGGTTTTTATTGCGAGAATTAGTCCTGAATTATAAGTAAGAAATATGAAGTCTCGGGATAGTGAAATAAGATAAATTTATAAAAAAGAAATTTGAATTTTGGACAGATTAAATGAAAAACCTTCAGCATTCGGAGATAAACGAATAAAACATAAAATTGGAGGAAATGCTTGAGGAGATTTATAATATACTGCGGTTCCGAGATACGAGATAGATAACTTACTTGTAAAAACGAATGTGAAAATAGCATTGGGTAGATTCTCGGCGAGTATATCGGCAATTATTTCTTCATTTTTCTGAGCACGCTATTCGATTTATAGTGGGACAGTTCGCTTGTATGTTGAGGTTCTTAGCCTCGTTTATTATGCATCTATTGATTCTCAATTGTTTTGATTGTTGAAGTGCGTACGACAATTGAAACATCTTCTATAGACATCAATGTGGAGTCAAGAACGGTTCTATATAATTCCCTGCCCATGAATATAAAAGATATTATGAAATTGAATCTCTTCAAATCCGCGGTTAAAAACTACCACCTGCACAAGTGCTTATAAAATGTAAAAGAATTTATTGATTTTAATAAAAGTTAAATCCATCTTGTACTTTATTATGCCATTGCTGTAGTACTTGTTAAATAACTTATAACAATTTCAAAAACTATTTTCTTGCATGATTGTTATGTCTTATGATTCATATTAATTTAGTTTTATGTGCACTCAACTTTGACACGGTTGTGTACATTAATTCTGTAGCCCCATCCTGGCCCGGGTTTTGCTCCGGTTTTACTTCGGGTAGAGGCCGATTTCTTATACAGGTTCTCTAGGCTTGGTCTAGGGGCATGTTTATTGTAATAATAAATCGTGAATTTAGTGTTTTTTCAACTCTTATGATTTTTAAACACTACACTCAGAATAATCTATTGTACATGTAAATTTTTTGCGTTAAATTACAAATATATTGATATTTTTTAGTATTATGGTTAACTTTTTATCTTTTCTAGGAATTTTTGCTTAAATTTTTCAATCCGCCTCTGCCTTAGGGCCCTTGATCGTAATTGATGGGATGGTTCCTTGCTTGCTTCCGGAGAGTAAATTAGTTTATTGTCCTCCACATGGTCATACGCAGTTTGTACTGTTTTTTGACAATAAATTTAATTATTTACGAAGGTCAAAGTTTTAAAAATATACATGCATGGCAGTAGAAGTAATTTCAACTTTTCAAATAATGATTTACACGAAGGAAGTTTATTAGTGTTGGTAATTGTTCGTATTATTCTCTTCTGTAAACTAAAAATTTGTTTTGTTTCTGGTACTTGTCCCTAAAATATTATACCATATTTTAGAATGGAATGGACATTTGCATAGTATACTGTTGTGCAATCTGCTGTTTAACTCTGATGGCATAATTTATTGTGCTAAGTTTCATATTCAGTGTTTCTAGGTGACAGTTCCATTTCATGTTATCTTGTATAGTAAGTCGTAGAAACTGTTTTGTTTGTTTAAAGATGAGGTGGTTACCATTAAATTCGATGTTAAGTGTGTGCTGTTTAGATGAATGAGGATTATGGAAAGAAACTATGCAAGTTTTGTCAGTGTTTATTATGAGTTTATTTTCTTGGAACCATTGGATTAGGGTGGTGATAGTAGTTTTTGTAGTGTTAAGAAAGTGTTCAGCAGTTTTGGCATGGAATAAGATGTTTGTGTCATCAGCAAAAGGTACAGTTTCGTGGTTTTTGATGATGGATGGGATGTCATTAATATATAAAAGAAATAGTATGGGTCCCAGGGTGGAGTCCTCTGGAATTCCGTGAGTGACATGCATGGGCTGAGACCGGTGATGTTTCATTTGATTTTCATGTTGGTAGGATACGTGTACTATTTGCTGTCTTTCAGATAAATATGACTTTAGCCAGTTGTATCCTATTCCCCAAATTCCATAATTTTCAAGTTTACTGAGGAGAATTTAATGATTAATTATATCAAAAGCTTTTGTGAGATTAAGAATAATCCAACTGGAATTTCTTTCTGCTCTAGTGCAATCAAAATTTCATTGAGAAAAACAAATAGAGCAGTTTCAGTGGATCTTTTTTCTCTAAATCCACGTTGGGAGTCTGTAATAATTTTGTTACTTGTTAAGAAGGTTTTTAATCTGTTATTAAATAGTTTTTCTGGTATTTTTTAGAACCTGTGAGAAGTGATATTGGCCTAGTTTGTTACATTATGTTTGTCTCCTTTTTTGTGAAGAGGTTTTATGATAGCAGTTTTAAAAATTTGCGGGAAGATACCTTGGGTTAAGGAGTTGTTATACAAGTGAGTGAGTGGTTTGATTATATACAATGCTATTTTTTTAATGACTGTGTCTGGTTTATCATCAATTCCGGAGGATGTTTTGTTTTTCATTTTACTAATTATCTGAAGGGCTTCTTCCTCATTAGTTTCCGTGATATACATTGTTGATGTTACATGAATATCATTTGGTAGTACTTGTAGCGTGGTTGTGTTTTGCATATTTTGTTGTTGGTTGGTTATGCCTGTGAAATGCTGGTTGAGTGTATTAGCAACTTCAATGGGGTCAACTGTTTTGTTATTGTCTTTTAACAATATTCCATTTAGCTATCATTTTGTTGGTAGATTTCTCTATGTATTTGTCATTCGTCATCTATTTGGCTTTAATTATTACTTTCTTAAGTACTACTGCATATTGTTTGTAATATGTTTTGAGTTGAATGGGACATGATGGTTGTTTAGTTAACATAGATTTGGTAGTTGAGGAGGGTGATGAAGTGGGCAGCACACCTGGGGCCACACCATAGGTTCAAGTCCTGGTCTGTCACAATTTTCACCTGGCAGTGGAAAATGCAAATACTCCTCCATGAGTAGGAGTTGTGAGTTAAAACTGTGTGTATTTTATTTACAAAATAATTACCTCAATCTCACAAAGAGCCTAAAACTGCAATACATAGTCATGTTTTTCCTTTCTTAGAAACACAATGTCAATAATTTCCTTTCATGTACATCCCTCAATCTAACAGAGAAATATGTCGAATATGAGATTTACAGAAAAGCTTAAGAACCAAAATTATACGCACTGCATACATACATTCATAAATGAAATGCGTAACTGCAACCTAAGGTTAATGAAAGATATTAAAAAAATTACCATTTCATTAATTTTTTTAAAAGTATTAAATCCACCACTGGCCTTTGACCCTTCATCGAAATTGATGGGATGATCCCTTGCTTGTTTCCGGACAGTAACTTAGTTTTTTATCCCCCACATGCGCTCATACACAGTTTGCAAGTGCTTTGATCACGATTTGAGTCATCATCAGGGGAAAGAACATACAATATCAAAAGTGAATATTTTTTGCAAAAATTTGTACTTGTCTCTGGTCATGAAACAATTTTGACTAATTTTGACTTATTTTAGCAGACAAGGAGGTAAGAAAATACATCACTATCATTTTAAGTTCGTTATAAATTCAAGTGTTGTCAACCACACACTCCACTTTCATTTTAGTAGGAGATGTTATACCCAAGAGCCTTCTTAAATAATATTAGAGTTTTTGAATTTTTCACTTACCTATGTCCACGAGAATGAATATCATATTGTTCATAAACTTGGTTTTCCTTGTTGCCTCCTGCTTGACTTCTGTACATAAAATGACCTAAACAAGAAAGGGAAAAGAAAACATCATTACATGTAAGTGTAAATTTCAGTGGCTGAAGTCAATTTATGCTTCTTTGTTTGGGAGTCACAGTTAGTCCGAACAAACAAGTATATAAAACCTTATTGAATCCAAGGGCAGAAGAGACTCCTTATTTCCTTTACAGAACTTATTGAAGATTTAAGTTTCATAAATGTACAACAATTATAATTAGAAGTCTACATTCAAAATTCTATTCCTTTTAAAGAGTACCTACAGACAAGATTTGGCTCAGCACAAACTGGCCACCTTGAACCCACATTATCTATCCCTGAGTTCATAAATAATTTAATTACATAAATTAGTAAACATGTCTTAGACAAAATTTGACTACATGAAAAAATATTATGATAAAGCAAAGATATTCTCATTATTACATCAAAATACACATAAGTCAAGATTGTAAGTGGAGTTGGATTTTTTAATAAGAAGCTCAGATATTAGTATTTTTACTGTTATAGTAAAATTAAAGTATATTGAAGTTGAAATTTCAACCCTATTTTATTTTTTTGGAGTTCTCTTAAAGGAAGAGACCCAGGGTGAACCGCCCTTCACTCCCCTACCTAGGTATGCTACTGATGGAATACAAGTTAACTTATTCATGGATAGCATTGGGCTACAGAAAACATGTAATTGACTGCCAAGAGATCAACAAAAATTTTGACTAAATGAATCAGATTCTTCTTTTACTTTGGTTTTTTATTCACTCTAATTATTTCAAATTTTTACTGAAATAAGTTATCTAGTATAAAATTTATGAAAGAAGTAACTGGGAATTCTGAGAATATTCTCAAATAAATTTCTGGAGACAATACTATTTCCACAAGGGTCACTATATACTATCATGTTTTTTGTTTGTTTGTTTTTTTGTACCTCTTTCTTTGAAGAGGTACCAATTTGTATGATATAAGACAACTCTCTCATATTGGTGAAATAAGGTACTAACAAAGGATTAGAAAGAAAAACTCATCTGGGTGCAAACAATTATTCATTTCAAGGCAATCAAATTATAGAGTTTTGTTTAAATCACTTTCAAAAAACTTCAAAGAAGTAGGAACCTGGTGCTGAACAGCAAAAAAAAAAAAAAAAAGAGAGAGAGAGAGAAAAGAAGAAGACTATAAACATAGAAATTTATTTCCCAAATACAACCTAATATTTAAAAACCTGCCGTGAGACATAGTTCCACTTAACATTAGTTCCTTCTTCTTCTTGTTTGGTTGACATGTCCAATACAGTAACGTCATATACAATAATTAGACACGTAACTATTTACTTAAATAATCTACATAATAGAATATAGACTTGTCTGCAGCCCATATTTCCACAGCTGTGGCATAATTTGTCAAAGAAAAATAAATAAGTTTCAAATAATTTTTGTAAGAAACAAGTCAACGTTTTATATTAGTGTCAAGTTTGTTTCAAAAGTGTATGTAGGACTATCATATTGTAAAATGCATATGATTTTATGTTTTCTGAATTTTATCAATACATTGTACAATTAATCTTAAAATGTATACAGTATTTTTAATTCTTGGACTTCCTTTTTCAGCAAAAAATTTTAGAAGTGTACAACAATACACAACAAACATTTATACTATAGTTATGTTCAGAATGAGATAAGAAAATACAGATAAGAGTCGATTTAGGTGCATTAGGAGTGTTTTTAATTGTATAAAAAGGGTAGAAAGAAAGCATTTATAGAACTTCAAGCTCTTCTGTTATCCACCCTTCCCTACTGCCACATTAGGTCAGGTAGATTGGAGTTTACTGAAACATTTCTATAGTGCAGAAAATAAATAGATATCTTCAAATAGAAAACAATTTTGTACCACACAAATCTTACTTGGTGATAAGCTACACATTTAAAAAAATGTATCACAAGAAAGGATGCAGTGAAACATGAAATGAATACAGATGAATATCAAAAGAACCATCAAACTCTAAAGAGTGAGTAAAATGAAAAAGAATGTTCATACTTTCATGTTGTAGGAATAAAATGTACTTATAAAATGAATCTGCCTCGTCCTTTAGAAATAGAATATTCGTCATAATTTTTTGATCATAATTAGTCAAAATTACAAACTCTTCCTTTTACTTTGCATACAATGTTCCAAAGAATACATATTTTTTCTTGAATATTTCATATTAACTCATAACATGCATACAAATGCGAGTCCCTTGGTTGGCAGTATTATGAGGTATTGCCCATATTGTTGATTCAAATAATTCAATACAAGAAAAATAATCTTTAATACATTCCTGATTTTTTTAAATGATAAATTCATATTGTTGTGGTATTCATATCACATTATCGACATTTAAAACTCAAAGCACAATTTAACTCTTTTTTTTTTATGGGGCTTTAGGGTTCATCAACATTGAGGTCATTAGAGCCAATAACACAATTTAAATACTTTTTTCATTGAGCAACTACAGAAATAAATTTTTCCAATATATTACATTTCATCAGTTTTCATCGCTGATATATTTTATCAGATAATGAGTGCCAAAATGCCAGTTCTCACAGATCAGTATTTTCAACATCAAACTTTACAATTACATTTTCTATAAAATCCGCCACAGGTTTTGAATCAGTGAAAGTAAAAAATAATTTTCACTTACTTTGATTCATAGCATCATTAAAATTGTTGAAATTCATCTTCCTAGTTCTTCAATCACACGGAATTAAAATTTAAATTACTGTAACAAAAATATCACCACAGGAAAGCTGTATATTTTAACACAATGAATTTCGTAAATTTGAAAATCTCGCACAGCAGACTATCTTAGCTTTCAAGAATGCCAACCTTTGGAAAAGAAAATCTATTCCAAGACTTCAAGGCAATTTTATATGTAAAACACTTATTTTTAAATCTATTACAGTTTTAAACTACATTTTACATCCTTTTTGATTCGTCTACAGATCAAGTTCAGGCATGCTAGGACACCTTTTACTAATATTAATCAAAATTTGTCTTGAGTATGTTGTTTCAGACAAGAGGGAAAATTGGTCCATATGGTTCACAGAACAAGTAAGAAATATGATCTAGCCGTTCCCGATAATTAGAAGTATTGATTGGTTAATGATTCGTTGTTTCCTCGGAAGATGAATGAGGGGATGGTTTACCAAATTATCAACGACCATTGTAATCTATAGTTAATCGTTATTAGGAGAACGGTGATAGATCTTAGCATGGAGTTAGAATAACCCAACTAACGGTGTGTTATTTAGTCCCGACCTCGGTCCTGATCACATACTTAATTTTCACAGATTAGTTATCACAAAGTTATCTGAGGTACTGATTATCGTGAAATACGAAACTGGTGCAAGTGCAACTCTACTTGATTTGCAGTTTACAGAAGTCGCAAGTTTACGAAATGGTCAGTATATGAAAGGACAACTGAGATCATTACAAAGCTAGACACGAATGTATTTGGCGACGAAATAAATTTAATCGGTTCAAATGCATTTTCCGATAATACTACGATACCATTTTATTTGGAATACCAAAACCTTACCTTGCTGATCTTGGGAATATTGATGTTGCTTATTAACTTAAGTTGCGAGGTTTTTTTTGTGGCAATTTTATATGGTATTATTTATTTTGTTACATTAATGATTGTAGTTATTTTGTTAATTTCAGACATAAATAATTAATACTTGTTTATATTTTTNAACATAGTTACAAGCCCAGTAATTATACCACACAGTAATTATGAGTGGTGGGCAAAATGATTTAAATTTGGGTGGTCAATTCAATCCTAGTGAACATATACTCAAATAGGCCTCCCAACGCACCAACATTACACTTTCTAGCCTGCCTCCACGCAACAACATGCCACACTTGAACAACGAAATTAACAACACAAACATCGCTCTAAGACAGCACCTGGCAGACACAAACATCACATTTGTTGATCTGCAATCCCACCTTTCTGCCAAGGACTTTACCCGGCACGACCTTCATCCGAAACCGTCTGGGAAACAACGCTTCGCTTCTCTTAGCTACATACCTTACCTAACCTCCTCCACCTACACCAAATCCACCACCCACCCCTATTGCTACCTCCTCACTTTCTCCTTCTCTCCCCACTCCCATCTCTTCTCCTGTCCTTGATCTGTCTCCGTCTCTTATTGTCCAAACACGGTTATAGCTTGCGGTCGAGAGTTCGATGTGTTGCTCGAAGATGACAATTAAGTATAATTTCTCCTGAACCATCTGAATTCAATTGCATCCCTCCAGAAAATAAAATAAATATCTTACATCATAATGTTCAGTCGCTTTCTAACAAAGTAATAGATATCGAAATTCTTTTACTAGACTATCCATTTGATTTGTTATGTCTAACAGAGCATTGGCTTTCTGATAATGACATAGAAAGTACTTTTCTTCCAAATTATTATTTAATTAGTTTTTACTGTCGACAAAATTTCAAAGGTAATCATCCTCACGGCGGTACATGTATCTACGTTAGAAATTACATTTTATCCTCCCCACTGTTAGGTTACGAGAAATTCTACTTGGATGGTATTTTCGAACTCTCTGCAGTTCATTTGACCGATAAAGGCATTGTAGTTTTGTGAAAATACAGCCCTCCTCAATCAAATCTTGAAATATTTTTTCTGAATTTCGAAATCGTATTAAAACGTCTAACACCGAAATATACGAAATCTGTTATCTGTGGTGATTTCAACATTGATTTCCTCAGTGAATCGTATTCCGCGCACAATCCCAAGAATCGGTTCAATAATCTAATCAGTTCCTTCAATCTTGCTACTACGATAATCGACCCCACTCGCATCTCTGGTTCATCCCAAACATTGCTGGGTCAGATAATTGTCAACAATAGATTCATATATACTTCTCAAGTATTTAAACCGGGGTATAGCGACCACTTTGTCCAAATAGTAACTATTGATGATATATTAAAACCAGGAAATAACCTCTACAAGATTACTAGACAGTTCAACGAAAAAAATATACCAATTTTTAAAACCTTTTACATCAGGGAACGAGGGAAGACGTGTATAAATGTGAATGCATCAACGATAAATTCAATATTCTTGAAGTATTACAACTCTTGCTTTCCTATAAAACGCAAGTTAGTTAAAGTAAGCAATCACAATCGATAAATAACTCAAGGGATTAGAATTTCTTCCAAAAAACAAACCTCATTTATATTATCTTTCAAAACAAAATAACCAACCACCCGAATTTCATGATTATATCCGTAAATATTAATCCATTCTCAGAAAAGTGGTCTGTGCAGCTAAAGTAATGGAAAATGACAGACAGATAATGGAATCGAACAACCGGACTAAAACCATGTGGAATATTAGAAAGAATTACACATCCCCTTCAGAAAATCGCCAAGAAAACATTTCCCTGTTAGACGATGGCAAAATTGTATCAAATCCAAAGGACATCGCAAATTTGTTTAATTCTTATTTCTCAAAAATAGGTAAATATCGAAATCAGTAACTCAAAACCAATGTCCACAAAATACATCCACACACGTACCGCATTCTATGTTCACTTCCGAGACTAACTCTAGAGTGGAGTTATGAGAATCATCAGTTCTTTAAAAAATAAGTATTCAGCAGGGATAGATGATATACCCGAATTTATAGTAAAATCTTCATCTCACGTTATATTAAATCCACTCACTCATATTTTCATTAGCTCCTTGTCAGAAGGTGTGTTTAAAAAAGCTAAAGTGAAACCATTACAAAAGAAAGGAAATAAACGTGGTTGGGAACTATCGACCCATATTACTATTGCCAACTTTCTAAAATATCCTGGAAAAACCCTTCTATAAGAGACTTTTAGACTTCTTATCACATAATAATATTCTCTCAAACGATCAGCACGTTCAGGAAATTCCTTTCAACTAACAGCGTCATATATTTTCTTTTCTAAATGATGTAACCAATTCTCTTGACCGTGGAGATAATCCACAAGGTATTTTCTTGATTTTTCGAAAGCATTCGATGTAATCGAT
>NNCF01127293.1:72964-94034 GCA_002313205.1 Laupala kohalensis
GGGGATTGCATGAGGGTTTTCCTCATTATTGTATATGATTATGTTATTAAAGTTAATGAGTTAATTTGTCACAAAGCGTTTTCCTACATGTGGAACCCCAGTATGGTTCTTTACCTTAGGTAAATAATTACGAACCCAATTACTAGTGGAACCATGAGATAGAGCTAGTCGAGGCGCCTTACTTTTAATTATTATAAACAATTAAATTTTCATTCCACCACATTATATATTTATGAACTAGTCGTGTTTGTTAAGACAGAACTATTAAAATCCCCAAATAGAAGAAGAAGTTTATTAGTTCTAAGGATATTCTCAATACTCTTCAAGTGGGCATCGAAAAGTCGAAAGGAGTTAAGAGTAAAGAAAGATCTGTAGATCGTGGTGGCCAAGGAATTGGATCGCCTTCACCTATCCTCTTCTTTGGCTACCCAACATCTCTCTTTCCTAATTCCCTTACTCAACAGTTACGTGGAAGAGTATGTCTCATGGCCTGAACCTCGCCAAAAGGCATAAAATAAATAAATAAATACCCACCTTTCCCCGAATTCATGGTTGAGGTATCCTGGGTCAGCATGTGAGAATTGCGCTGATGAGTCATTAATTTGGAATTACATTTGCTCACAAATGCGCAGTGATCTTCAAAGAACTGCTCCAATATTTAAAGAATACTTCAACAGTAAGCTTATGACGTCACTTCTAGTTTCACAGAGAAAGTGAGAATGGGATGGCCCCAGATTCCAGGAAATGGGTGTGCCTCCTATGATAGATGAATTACATATTTTAATTCCAAGTCAATAATTTTTATCGGTAGTTAACTACGGAAACTGGAGAAAGTTTTGATTTGTTTGTGTGATTTTAAAAAACTGCATTATTTAAATATTCTGTTATTCATTTATTCATTGAGTACATTAATGTGTACTTTGATAAAAAAACAAGTCCATTTCATGAACGAAAACGAGACAGGAGGCTACAGAATCAGTTCAAAGAATCAGATCTTTGTGCTGGTTATTTTTAATTTCTGGCAGTATTGATCATTTAACGTACGACATATTTCTCCTCCTCTTTCCTCATAGTTCAGAATATAATAATTTAAACCCAATCTGATACCCTATTTTCATTAAAATCATAGTTCCTTCCAATCTAAATCGATGATAATGTTTCTAAACAGCTGCTAAAATGAAATATCTTTCAACATCATTTAAAAAGAAACCTTTAGAATACAAGACACATTAAATGTTAACATAATTTATTAGTCACAAGCCCTTTGGATTGAATTATATATTTCAAGTTTTAAACAGTGTCACCTCCAAGAAACAAAAATAAATTTACAAAATAATATTATTATTGAAATATATTATTATTATTCTTGAAATATATATTATTATTATTGAAATATATTATTATTAACATTGAATATTTAAATTTATAACTCATAATTCTTGTAACTGACTCCAAGGTCAACGCGACATATTCTGGAAACTCCAGTTCGAACTTTGACCGTTTCTGAAAGGATTCCCCCTCCCCCCGTGTTAAACCGTTCGATTGCCGGAAGCGAAGTCGACCGGCGGATGTTCCCAGGAAAACAAATGCAAACACAGTGGATCGAGTGAAAAGAAACTAGAAATGGAATTGGACCATGTTACAACCTGCTGAAAGAGATCACTTGCATATTGAAATATTATAGCAATCAGGTACAAAACGTACTATATTTAGAACTTCACATTTGGGGCCGTCCGTGAATAAGGAATTACGTAATGCAGAATTACCACCTCTCCTTCTCCATAACGCAGCGTTAAGAAAATGATTTTTTTTTTTGGAAAATGTGGCGCCAAATTTTGATACACTTACGTAATTAAATTCCACTACCTTTAACGTCTATTATATAATCAAATTGTAATTATATAATCTTAAATAATTTATTCTTTATATTATTAAACGTACTTCATTGCTCTACAAACTAAACACTATTTTTTTTAAATAAAATATTGAAAATTAAAAATCTTTGTCCTATTTGGCCTAAATGCAAAAACGAAAATCTCTATTCGCTGCTCTGTTCTCTCACTGAGCGGTCGAGTAGATGGGATTCAGTGTCAAACTTTTAAGGTAAGGAGCGTCCTTTAAAACATTTCCCATACAGCGAATCATTGCATAACACTAAGGCAAACACCCCCTACCCCTCGCAATGTGACGATATCAGAAACACTCCCCTCCCCTTCGGGGTGCTTTACATAATTATTGGTTGCCCCTTTGTTGATGGATGAGGTGGTACAGATAATTGCTATCGAACTACTAATTATATGCATTCGAATTTTTGCTTGAATAGAAAGTGGCACCAAAGACTCGAGGTGCAAGACCTGCTGTTGTGGGAAAAAGTCTCGATACTCGAATTTGAATTTGAACATTAAGAAAACTACCTCTTGCTCCACAGAAATATGAGTTACACCCAAATTCTCCGCATTTCATTCTGCGTTTATCAGTGTGAATTAATTTTTTTTACTGCATCCTATTTAAATTTAATTGCTAGTAGAAAGAAAAACGGGCCAGTTTTTTAACATTTGTTCTTTTACGACCAATTTTGTTTTTTACGACCACCCAGAACCGAGGAAACGTTGTTGTGCTAATTTGATAAGAATCTTTTTTATTTTACAAACTCGGTATCATATCAGTTACAAACTCGGTAAACCTTTAAACTGTTCTTAAGCAATGAATTTTCAAACTTCGATTGAAAGAGTGATAAAACGGCACTTTTTTCTTTATACCTGCGATAAAATTTTAATAAGATGCAGTAAAAATTTGGAATTCACACTGATAAACACAATGAAATACGGAAAATTTTTGCTCTAACTCATTTTCGTGTTAACGTTTGAGCAACAGATTAACGTCTTATCAATGCTCAAACTCTAGGATCAAGACTTTCTCCCCCGACAGTAGGTCAGGTCATGAAGCCCGAATTTGATTAGAGGGATGTGATCCAACAACTCTCCATAAAAGTTGTACGTTTCAGATCAGGGTCACAAATACGATTAGAAAACACACCAGTTACGCGACTAACTTGACCCAAATATTAAATATATCACACGAATTGTTGAGGTAAGGCTGGATATTACTAAAAAATGTATTTCCTTACGCAAATATATTTCCCTCCCCAGGGCTGTAGACACACAGGAAATACTTGGAACACACAATTTTTATGCGTAACTTATTTCTTGTTAATAGTAAAACATAATTAATCTAAAAAAATTTAACATGATTTTTAGCTTGCTGACCTTATCTGGAGAGAACTTATAAAAATCGTTATTTTTTAAAAAACTGATATTAATACTCCAATACAGTTTAACCTTGCCGTGAACATGACTTAGTTCCTTTCGTACATTTAATAATTACTATCAATCTGAAGATCGTTCTAATTGGACACAAGCGACCTTCACGCTTCCGTTCACCGGGTCATTAGGGAGCATACATTAACTCGCTCTTTTCTAGATTCACGCTAAGGGAGACAGATCGTCGAAAAACATGCACCAGAAATTATTTACAGATGTACATACGACGAAGTGCACTATATTATTGTTTAAAAACGAGAATTAAATTGTTGGAACAAAATGTCTTCTGACAAAATAGATACAGCAGATCAGTTGGTACTTTCTCCTACTTCTCTCATAGAACAAAATACTTCACACACATAAAAAGATAAGATATTTTTATTAAGATCTGCCATATCAATCATAAACTAGTGGTGCAAGGCCATTGCACATACTTTCTCACATACGATTATAAATGTGAATTATAATACGATAAATTAAACTCATAATGAAATTTTGATTTCTACATCTTTACAAATATTTCTATATGGTATTTTAATTGTTAATTTATTGTAAATTAATTTATGCATATAAAATAAAATAGCTGAAGTAATTTTCTTTTATATTTTGCGATACATGTCACAAAAATATCGTAAAACATGTTAGGTAATACATTGAATACAGTCGTTAAAAAGTTTCAAGACTCAACATTTTAAACAGTAGACTAATGTGATAGAGCTGTAGGGAGAAGTTATTTTACATAATCTATACCTAAATTTCAGTTAAACCGATTTCCGAAAAAGTTTCCAACATTTCTTAAGAGACCTAGGGTGGGAGTCATTTAGGAAACCCCATGTGTTTGCAATCCTACAAGTTAATATTCAATACCCCAATACAAGTTAGAATTAGATATTTGATTTGTAAAATTAAAACTGAAAAGTTTAAGTCGTTTTGTACTTTATCACACCAATGCTGTACTACTGTCAAAAAAACTGATTTCAAAACTTTCTTGCATGCTTGTATTGTCTTATTATTCATATAAATTTTTGTTTTATATATACTCAACCTTAGCACGGTTGGGTACATTAATTCTGTACTCCCATCCTGCCACGGGTTTTTCTCCGGTTTTCCTTCGGGTAGAGGCGGATTTTTTTATACAGACTCGCTAGGAGCGGCATCTATTGAGATAATAAATCGAATTCAGGGTTATTTAATAGTTACGATTTATAAACAATGCCTTCCGAATAATCTACAGTTTGATAATAAGTACATCTGAAATAACTTTGTGTTTTATTAAATACTCGTACACATTTTTGGGGTATTATGTTAATTTTATATCATGTACCAAACTATTTTTATTGCTAGGAGTAAAGCGCTGAAATGTTAAATCCTCCCTTGATCTCAATTGATGGGATGGTCCCTAGGTAGCTTCCGGAGAGTAAATTAGTTGGTTGTACCCCACGTGGTCATACCCAGTTTGTAATTGCTTTTTTTATTAAAAAATGTTTATATTCAATAATATGCAATGCATTATTTATTTCACTGTCATAAAGAGATTTCTATAGTAGATTGAAGTTAAAATGTACGAATTCATGTTTGTTTGTGATCCATTTGGGGATTTGGGTCCCTTGTAGGATGAGGTCCCGAGCGATCCGCCCACTCCACCCCATCTCTAACTCTAATGTATTACACACAAAAATTCGAATGACAACTAATGATACAGAATTCTTTTTGGCAGCATTACGCGTGATACGGGGTTATCTGACGTAATAAGTGACAGTTCCATCGGCACACATGGAACCACGGATCAAAATACTGTTTTCACTTGTTAATTTTCCTCAAGTCATTTGTTTGTGGCCGATTTATTGTAAAAGTCACCATATTTTGCTTCGAGAAATTCAACTTAAGAAAAACAAACATGAACAGAAATGCACAGTGTTCATTAGTTTATTTTGTATTAGTCGCAGAAAATTACTTTATTGTCCTCAATGTGGTTATTCGCAGTTTTTAACAGCACTCTTGACCGTAAATTATTTATATATTTATTTATTGTCATTCTAACTGATTGATGTTGGTATAGAATCTGCACTGAATGTAGCCAACGCTTTTACTTCGCCATCGTCCATAAGAGTAATGATAAGGGTACCTGGCGTTCTACAGCCAATAGTCGCTTTTGTGACTATTAATATTTATTTAGATGTTACTTAAATTCTTTGTGACACGCTTTGCCTGAAATGTTCCTACCACGCTTTTCTTGAAATTTTCGCGAGTGTTTCAAGGATTTGTTTCGTAGACGTTGGCAAATTGTTTAAGGCAGCCATATTGAATAATTTTTTGTTCATTCGCCCACTGTTTCCTTTATTTGTAGCAAGGAGAAACACTAGATAGAAATTGAGAATAGTATCGCACTAATTACATCAGGCAAGTGGAAGGGGAATATGTCTACGGGTTTTTTCCTCAACCTATGAGGAATATAAGTACGAAGCTCAAAAAATCACTCCGGACTTAGCGATGAAGTTCTGGGAAATGCCTTGATAGACAAGCAAGTTATACGCAACGATTAATGAGGAATGGGAATTTTCAGGAAAAAATATTGAAATCTTAATTATTTCAAAAGCATACGATAAAAATGAACGCCGAAAAACAAGTTTCATATCAGTTTTACTTCAAAACAGTGCTAACTCCAGTATTTTAACCATTTAAACTAACACGTTTTCATTATTGCACTTACGATTATCTTTCAAAATTGCGTAAAAAAATTGAGAAAAATCTTTGTCTGAGGTAATCTTCATTTCATTGGATGATGATGGTAGCATTCTTGTGTTATATCTCCTGTTTATTTGATAATATAGTATTACTTTAGTATTAATGATTATTATAAAGCCTCTCCTTTTTTCTCCAACAAATCCCATTCATTTGAAGATATTTGTTTTGTTTTTTCAAACTTGTTTTTAAATAATCTCATACGTGTTTCTGAAACCGATGAAAAATTGAATAAACACGTGTGAGTAAATGTTAGTGTACGTCATTAAGGTTTCGATCATATCCTCCACACAGCGAATTTTTACTCTTTGACATTAAACGTATGGAACAGGTTGGTGCAACAATATATAATAACAACCGAAGAAAAATTGTAATCAAATAAAGAAAGCAAGTATGTTGACAGAAAATGATCGTTTCATCCGATAAAATTTTTTAATTCTTAATTCCAATTTTTTCTGGTTTGAATCAACAAAACCTTCAATTGCGATTAAATCAAGACCGCGCTACAACTCAGCAAATCGATAGAATTTCACAAAACATGCCAACAACTCCATGTTTTATCAATCACGTACTTCAGAAATTAATTCTGTAAAGGAAATGGGAGCGTGTAGATGTGTAGATAACGACGAAATACCACTCATCCTACAGCTACTGAGTTGGTCGATAAGCCAACACTTCGACAGAAACGTCGTGGGTCTCGCAAAGTTCACATTACGCGCCCTCGCAGTTCAGTGGGGAACTCGGACGAGTAGGTAGACCGTGTCAGTGCGATTTACATGAGTACATGAGTACTCGCGAAACACGAATTGCAAGATATCGAGATCTGGTTGCAATCGACAACTTTGTAGAAACAGTAGGCTGAGGAAAAAATATTACACGGAAGGAATTCATCGCTGGATTTCTGAAGACGTAAAAATGATTTTTTAAATAAGAAATATTGTAGTAAATATGAAAATGAATAGTCGTTATGAGTCACAAAAATTTAAAAAAATCATTAATCTTTAAAAATATTCATCGCGAAAGATCCCATTAACGTTGTTAGCAATTCGGGTTCGCGAAGTAGGTAAAATAATAATTAACCAGTTCAAATAGAAGCAGATGAACTATTTCTCGTCAAAATGCAACGCCGCTCTCAGGGGGGCATAGCGCGAGCACTGTGGCTCACATATCGCGATTTCGCGGCCAACACAGGTCTCCATGGACTCAAGTACATCACGGAGGATGGACGAAAACCCATTGAACGGTAAGTAGTTGCAAGACTGTCTCAATCTTATGCCGGCACTTCACTTGACGTTGCGCATTTGCCATGTTTGCTCAAACACAGTCAAGTATGGATGAGCGATTTGTCTGTATTTGCTCTATAGTGGCAAATATTCCAACACCCGTATCCGTCCTCTTGTCGGTTTTTAGTCGCACTCGAGTAAGGCAAATATTTGCGTGAACCTTCGTCCACACTTGGTTTGCCATGTTTCGCTTACTAGAGCACGCGCTCACGAGACTTGTCAATATTCTGGTTTTTTAATGTATACTTTTGACTTTTTTATTCTATGATTTTTTTATAACAATGAACAACATTTCTGCGGACTGGAATAAGGAAACAGTTTTAAGATTTCTAGAATGATATCGAATGCATCCTTGCGTTTGGGCATATGAATTATCAACATCCACCATCGCCATGTTTGCCATGGTCTTTCCGTATCAATATTTATGCGACAAGAATTAGAAAAAAATGTGCTGCTTCCGCTGTCAACAAGTTATTTGCTGGTTCAGTCGAAGTGTGGATGGCGTGTTTCTGGTATTTGAGATTATGTCAATAATTTTGCCAAATACAGCGAATACACGACGCAAAGACGCAACGCCAAGTGAAGTGTCAGCATTATAGTAGTCGCCACGGAAAGATGGCGTGTGTTTTCGAGTGTGCAGTCGCTCTTGAGAAAGCATGTGACAGGGTACAGCAAATAGCATAATCTCTTACTCTCTTAGACACCACAGAGAGTAAACGAGTGTTGTCAAAAAAGAAGTACAAACAGCGTATGACCACGTGGAGGACAATAAACTAATTTACTTTCCGGAAGCAAGAAAGGGACCATTCCATCAATTCCGATCAAGGGTCCGAAGACAGAAGCGGATTGAAAATTTCAGCACAGTCCTATGGTTAGAATAAAAATAGTTCAACAAAAATGTATTTGTACATATTTCTTCCATGTACCCTACACGTGGAGAGTATATGTGATAACTTTCGGTCAAGTGAAAATGGCGACCGGCCGGGACTCGAACCCGGGTTATTTGCTTTGATCGCAAGGGTGTTAACCGCTGCGCCACCGAGTCCCGGCTGGTCGCCATTTTCACTTGACCGAAAGTTATCAAAAATGTATTTAATAAAGCACAAAAAGTTATTTCAGAAGTACGCACTGTTATCAAACTATATATTATTCGGAGAATATTATTTATAAATAGTAAGTTTTACATAACACTAAAATCGAGATTTATTATTTCAATAGACGCCTCTCCTAGACAAGAGTTAAAAACTCCGCCTCTACCCGAAGGAAACCCGGGTCGGGATGGGGCTACAGAACTAAATCACACCACCGCACCTAGGTTGAGTACGTAAAAAAGTAAACTTATATGAATAATACGACAACACAAGCATGCAAGGAAATAGTTTTGAAATTGTTATGAGTTATTTTGAAAGTGCTACAGCAATGGCATGATAAAGTAGTAGACGAATTTAATTTTTATTAAAATCAATAAATTCTTTAACATTGTATAATGACTGGTGCAGTACGATTCTTTTTACCGCGGATTTGACACATTTCTTCGATATTTGGTTTTCAATGGTTGGTACGATGATCAATCGTTATTGTTCAACAGAGACATAACATTTTCGAAACACAAAGGAAAAGGCACGTTGCGCCGTGAGAACTGTTGCTTGAGATGAATGCACAAGCATCTCTGGCTTTGTCTCATAGACACACACACACATATATCCGGACGAGACAACGATGAGAGATCTCTGTCTCACACGCACATCGTCTGAGGTGGGGGAACTCGATTCCACTCACTGACTGCTGACCACAAGTCGTTGCACCTTAACACCTAACCCCCTCGAAGCGGATGTGTCAGCGAGAAGACGAAATCTCTCAGTATCTTCTGTCTCATGTTATCGAGGACAAATCTGCTGCAGAGATGGTTGTCTCTATTTATATTTAACTCTATGCTTCGTCTACGCAAATCAATGTGAGTAGCTGTGGTGACGACAATAGTTTGTTTTGAGACAGTGTTGTCCAACTGGCGGTCCACGGGCCTGTCAGGCAGGAAATCTGAACACGACATGAATAAATTTGTTTCGGATCCAATTAAAAAATAATTTTGAATTTCCACGTATCATCGACAAATCTAAAACAATACTTTATGATTTAGCCGGAATTTTTTTTATTTTTATACATTATGATAATAATAATAATAATTTAAAAAAAAATAAATTTATTGTCAAAAACAGTACAAACTGCGTATGACCACGTGGAGGACAATAAACTAATTTACTCTCCGGAAGCAAGCAAGGGACCATCCCATCAATTCTGATCAAGGGCCCTAAGACAGAGGCGGATTCAAAAATTTAAGCAAAAATTCCTAGAAAAGATAAAAAGTTAACTATAATACTAAAAAATATCAATATATTTGTAATTTAACGCAAAAAATGTACATGTACAAATTATTATCGAACTATAGATTATTCTGAGTATAGTGTTTAAAAATCATAAGAATTGAAATACCATTAAATTCACGATTTGTTATTACAATAAACATGTCCCTAGACAAAGCCTAGAGAACCTGTAAAAGAAATTCGCTTCTACCCAAAGGAAAACCGGAGAAAAACCCGGGCCAGGATGGGAGTACAGAATTCATGTACACAACCGTGCCAAAGTTGAGTACACATAAAACTAAATTAATTATCTTCGTAAGACTGTCAGTGATGAGTAGCATCTTTTCAGTAAAATATTTTTCCCTTCCTCAAGTGCCTCTCAGTTTCTTTAGAATCTCGCATTATTTCCGCGATGTGATGGCGCGAGAAACATCCATTGGACCGCATTGCTTCGTTCCCGAAGTCACTGAACTAGCGGTCAAGATCTGTGTTAAGGGTTGTGTAATTGGTCCCTGTAAATGCGACCTACACTATCGTATTCACGGCTCGAAGACGCGCTTATCACAAATCGATTCCCCTTTTCAAGAGCATTTCTCCTTCGGAAAATCTCAGGAATCCCCGTGAGGCCAGTCACTGGGGCCGAAGAAAATACGAACCTGATCCAGTACGTCGACGTAGTAAAAATGGTCGTAGAGGTGGTTATTTGTTATCGCGAAACGGCCATTCGTGGCCGCTTGAAACGTATGGAAATCAATGGAATGGCCATTGGTGGCCACTTAAAATGAATGACCGTTTGGCATTAACACTCAATGGCCTTCTTTACTAGAGAGTAACAAAACGTGGATTATGAAAGACAAACAATCGATCTCGAAATAATTATACGTTTTGTTCATTCTTTTACGTATTTTGGAGTTTTATTGATTTTGGATGAGAGCATAAAACAGGCAATGTTCAAGGACAATACAATATGGATCTACATTGCGAAATAAAATACCGGGTAAAGCAACGCGCGTACTGAGGCGGGCGGCACCGCCGACCCGGATTTCTCAAAAGTTGTTTCCATTGCTTTGCATGGATATGAACCAATTGAGTCGGCTTGCACTTGCCACCGTTTGGGAAAAGTCCCCAGAGGAAGATCTTTTGGAGTGTCGGGAGGGCTGTAAAACTTTCCGGGAGACTCATTAACGGTTTATGACTGCGGGCACTCTCATTAGGGTCAGCTATTCGCCACTTCAGTTGTTTTGTATTGTGTTGAGTGATCAGAATGGAATGGGGAGTAGGTAACACGCGGTTCCTAATCTTCTACGCTTGGGAGAATGGACGGTTCCTTCGCCCAACTGGATTCCGGAATTTTCGAATCAGTGCGTGCAGCGAATGTCCGTCCGTGAAGGGAGCAGTGCGCGCGAAGTTTTATAATTGTAAACGGACTTTGGATATCTTGCATTATTTGGTAAACCCATTATCCCATCCCATTTCATACAGTGCACTGTTTGTGTGTTTGTAGGTTTCTGTGGTTGGTGGTAGTGGCCTGTGGAGTGGCGGGAGCGGGTGTCATGGCCGCCACCTTCTGGAGACGCTTCTCTGCTGCCCCGACGCGCGCTTCTGTGGACACCAACCACTTCCCCGCGTGGCGCCTGCCTTTCCCTGCCACCACGCTCTGCAACGTCAACAGAATCTTCCGCTCCAGAGGGGAAGTGATGCTCGATACACTGTAAGATTCCCATACAGGCTAGAGTCCTTACGAAAAGAGAACCGCCAACGACTTATGATTGCGTAATTTCTCACAGCCCACTTCTTGTATCGCACGCGCTTGCAAGGCTTCTTTTCAGTAGACTCGAGAAGAGGAAGAGAAGCCAGCGACGCCCAATGGTACAGTGCTGTTATTCACGTGATACACTCCCACATATTTTCTACTTTGAGGAATTAACTTTTTCCATCACAGGCGATTTTTTCTTCTTCAGGGCTCTACCGCAGACTAGAACGAGCGTCCGAAAGCAGCTCATTTCCCTATCCAGTGTGAAACCGACTTAAGAGTTTAACATTTTCCGAAGCCAATAGTTATAGTATGCGTTTGCCAAAGATAGAAAAACTGAGCCTCAAGTAGTCGGCTCATCGCAATCCGGTCTTGATATTTTCCTATTCTTCTGTGATTATCTGTGTGTTAGCTGTAACCGATCTCCTCCGATTGTTAAATAGTTTAAGTCTAGCAAGCGTTAGTCCAACACAACCATTTATACAATATCCAGTAATGTCACATATTCTATTCACATTATAAAAAAATTATAGTATAATTAGTATTTCCTGAATTGTGGTGTATTAAAACCGCAAATGATGAATCATACCGTTTAAGTTGAAATGTTTTAAAAAAATGGTCTCTTTAGATTTGCGACAATTCTTGTAAAATAACTTTCTTAATAGTCCGGAAATGCAAGACAAATTTTTGTGTTCTTTTCTACATTCAATTTGCGACAAGATTGATAGTTTTTGTAGCAATTCCAGTAAACGTTGTGGAAATTTATTTGAGAACCATCCCACCAGAGGTTTTATCCATAAGAGTCCGTACCACTTGAAGATGACTTTATTTAAATATTGGTGCCCAAATTTGTCCAAATTTTATAAGACGAGTTAATAAATAATAGTTCATTTTTTAAATGGTGAGTCATTTGACGAAGGGAACCTCGAACTATACTACTGGAACTCGTACTGCCCATAAGCAAATGCATTGTGTGATATCTTTCAGCCAGGTGAAAATGGGGACAAACCGGGAATCAAACCCGGGTTCCTACTTTGACCACAGGGCTGTTCACCACTACACCACCCGCTCACCTCACACATCTGCACACCATTTCCATTCAGACCTAACCCCGAAAGACCTGAGACATCTCCATACAGAAGATAAATGAACGCAGTCGGTACACTATGTTGTGTTCACTGAAGTACAGGTTATACATGTACCTGTGTGTTAAAGTTGGTTATGCATATATTTCTTCGGTGTACCTACACACTGACGAAAAATATGCATAACCAACCTCTCAACACGTAGGTACCTGTGAAACGAGTGGTGTACTGATCAACACCCCTCCGATCGAAGCAGGAATCCTGGGTTCAATACCAGACTCGTTGCACATTTTCACCTGGCCGAAGGTTACCACATATCCTCGCCACGAGTATGTACACGGAAGGAATATGTGGATAACCAATTTATTGTGATTTCCGAGCTCATATACCTACGTATTACTAATTGCTTACGGAGGTACGAACTGTACAGCTGTCATGCTTCAGTTGGCTTTTGCCCGTTAGTCCCCGTAAAACGCAACCTTGGTCCTCGACTCTGAGCCCGCAATCCAGTATACCCATCGATGGTTGTGCCTCATTTTTACGTCCCCAATAAGCAAGCAAACACTTGGCCTTTAATGAATGCAAGACCATAATTGGCTTCTCCAATTGGCCTTGATCTGTCCACATGATGCTGCGCACTGGCGCGGCCAGTTTAGACTTAGTAGACACGGCGCCAGTTCTCAAGAATCGCAGCTTGAAGTGGTGGAGAGGGATGCACAGGAGAGATATTGGACGCCGATATTTGGCTAGAGTGTACTTCGGTGGACAACTCATTGGTATGCTAATAGTGAAAGTATGTTTCTAAAATCATGCCAGTAGTGTTCACACACCAACTATCGTCTTCCACTGGAGGTCAACTATTGGCCTTCTTTTTGTCATTGTGATAACGCAGCATTACGAATGTTCGACTTAACTTCCACAGGATTATTGTTGCTGTGCTCGATTTCTGTCAAGGTTATGATTTCCTTCAAGGGAAGCAACAGAGGAGGAACGCGAGGAAGCGTGGTCTGCGATGTACATGCTGCTCGAACTCGTGCAACCGAGACCAGACAAAAGTTACTACAACAAGACAACCGCTGCAACACTCCAGAAGCTGCTTGATAGAAAGAACTTCTCACTCCGCTATACCATGACGCAGGTAAGGACAAATTTACTTGTAAAGATGATGTACAATTATATCTTCTTAAATTATAAAATAAATAAACTTTATTGTCAAAAGAAGCAGTTGCAAACTGCGTATGACCACGTGGGAGGCAATCAACTAAGTTACTCTCCGGAAACAAGCAAGGGACCATCCCATAAATTTCGATCAAGGGCCCATTTCACAGGTCAATATCATACGGGGATCTTCAAAGGTTTATTTCATTGACAGTTGGATTAAGGTCTTGGAACGCTGTTGAAAATGTACAACGTTTTTTCTTTCCTGTGTGTGTTATGTTCAAAACGGAGGCGGCGACCGTAATTTACTTGNTCCTGTGTGTGTTATGTTCAAAACGGAGGCGGCGACCGTAATTTACTTGTACGTAACCACTCAGAAATTTACTATACCGGATGCAGGGGATTCCGAGGTGATCAATCCCCACCCCCGAAATTAAAAGAAATTTGTCTTTTTTGGTATTACTCTTAATATTTGTAAGTTCATAAGCATACAAAAATATGAGTATGTTTACATACACACACACATTAAAGGACTATTGAATTTCATAAATATACCGGGGCTCCTCTTACAAGTTCTCGGGAGTGTTTAAATTGCTATTCTTCTTTCCTTTTCCCTTTCTTGTTTCCTTTCATTCTTCCTTTTTCTTTGTTTTGAAAATTATATCCCCTATTGTACCTTTATGACACTTTTATTCTGTCCTTTCCTATCATCTTTGTGTTTAGATATTTGGTGAATTCAGGAGGGGTTTTTTTGGTGGGTAAGGCCGATGTATTCGGCGTGTCCCACGCACGGGGAAGAATAAATAAATAAATTACGGTTCTTCCCAATGGCGCGAAACTGCATTTTTCCCCCACCTGCAAGGGCTCTAATGACCTTGACGAGCCCTAAAGCCCCAAGAAAAAAAACGTTAAGAGGAAGTTTTCAATTTTTTATTTTATAGAAGTCAAATATAGACGGAATGTTCATAGTCATACTCTATTTAACCATATGTTGTAGAATTTTATATTATTTGCAAAACGTGTTGACAGGAGAATTTCTATTTTTAATTTTTTAAGGATTTCAAACATTCTCCATCAATCATAACTTGCCATAATCCTGCGACACGTCTTCGTGACTGCCATTTTTCAACTAAAATATTTATTAATTTCCTTTCCCCAAAGACACTCACACAAACGTCACAATACCGGATCAGTACCTCAGCGATTGAGTACCACTAAATGTGATATTTGACAAACTTCTGAATGGTTACACTACTTTTGTTTACATATTTTTTTTGCAAAACTACTCACAGGTTTTTTTAAATTTACATTATATACTGTAGTATACAGTACTATTAGTATTTGAAAATGAGAAATGTAGCGAGCTTATCAAACTTACCTACATGGGTTTATAGGAGGTAGGATGTGGGTAGTAGGACTATTATTAGAAGGTGGGCCGGTTAGGTTAGGTTGGGTTTACCATCAACTTGGCCTACGTGAAGGTATTAGTAGGATTAGTTAGTAATTGTATTAATTAGTGGTACTAGGAGTAGTAGAATGAGTATACAAGGAGCTTCGCTTTTCAGAAGTAACAGATATATGAACTGGGACATGTGAAAAGCTACAATTTTTTCCGATCCCGTCGGGAATTGAACCCAGAGTGACAGCGGTGGCAAGCATGCTAACTCCTTAGCTATCGGAGGGACATGAGTGTACTATTAGGGCAATTAAACACGTCACCTATGATTAACTTCTGCTTTATGAATATTTATTTAATTACAGCTGGATCAAAGTTGTGAACAAATGCTGGAGAGATGCATGTGGCAAGGGGAACTCGCCAACTGTTCAGAACTCTTTGAAGAACGGAAATCGTATTTGGGGTTCTGCTGTTCCTTCAACTACCGCGGAATCATTGAGAAGAACAAGTAAGTTCCAGTCCATACCTATTCATTCAAATAAATAAATACGTAAGATTCTAGTGCAACTCATGTTGGTTCAATACAAAGCCACAAGATCATGTATGGTCAGAAATTCAGATGACTTGTTAATACTCGCAATATTGAAATTTATTGTAGTACAGCATACTTACACAGTACACATTGCAATAGTAGGATCAGGATTTGTAGAAAGAGATATAACCGGGAAGTGTCTCAGTGATCAGATACCAGAGAAAGATAAATATAAATGAAAAACAATGAAGTAAACAATGCGACGTAGTAAGAATTACTCTGTTTCATTAACACTCAGACAAGTAAAATAGCAATGAAACTCTAAAAACTGAACCTATAGAGAATTATTGAGTTGGACCAATTTTATTGTTATTGATTTAATTGAAAAATATAAAAATACCTGTTTTTTGTAAATGTCATGAAAAAGTTCTATGGGAAATTTTTTCGGTCTTGCAAGTTTCGTCAACAGGATAGGGGTAGGCACTGGCGGATCTAGACTGTAGTCACGGGGCAGATAACCAGGGAGCGATCTGGGGAGCATTTCTGTTGGAAAATTATGGTTTTACAACACAAATTTTATAAATATTTTATTTAAAAAAATACATCTACTCATCAAATAAATAATTAACAATATTAATAGTAACCAAATTAATTAATTGAATAAAGTGGCAAAGTATGCCTGTATATGTCTAGAGTTCAAGTCCATAAGTCCTCCACTGGTGGTAGGTAATGAAATGAGTTAATTCTTTCACCCTCGGCTTTTTTCTGTAAATGGTTGAATCAGTGTCAGAACAATACTCCTCGGTCGTGAGAACATGTCGGCTGTTCAGTCTGTATATATTTTCTTCCATTTTGTTTGACCAACGACCACAGATCATTTACATAGTCATAACAGGGTGCTTAGCACAAACAACTCGTCCGTTTTCAAATATACAGCAGCGTCTGTAGTCTATGCTTACAATTTCCTCCAAACGTACGATTTGATCGTTTGTTTCCGGGTGCAGAAATTTTACTTTTACAGTTCTCGTAAATTTAAATTTCTGTTTAATACAGTAGTAAGATGATAGTATTGTCCTGAAAACGTTTCTTTGAGCGCCACACTATAAAACTGAGCAAGTTATCAATAATAACAAAAAATCTCTTAATTTTGTTAGAAAACCACATTGCAGAAATTATATTTTCATGGCTAAAATCCAGTATGAATATTATTGCGGGATCTTAGAAAAATCTTCAGATTCAAGGGGAAGGTGTCCAAGGGGTTAACAGAGGGTAGAACACCATAATTTCTAGGTCTCGGTAATAGGAAATAGAGATGTGGCCAAGCACCGGACGCGTTGACGCCTAGAATAGACGCGTTACTCATTTTACAGCAGGCTGTAGAAACCTGGGAGTCAGTCTGGATGGAAGTCTGAGATACAACGAAGAATTCCCACTCCATCGGGAATCCAACCTCGGCCATCTAGCTGGTAACTCTTTGCTCTACTCACGAAACAATCTGACTCCAAGGCTTTCATAATGAAACTGTGAAAATAAGGTTCCTCCTATTTCTTTTGTTTTAAGTAAAATCATTAATACGTAAGATGTAGTTTAGTAGAAGGAAGGTGTACATTGTAATTGTGTATATTCTTGTTCTACTGAGAACCTTTGAGCAAAGAACAAATAGTGGTTTGAAATATGGAGAAGTACAATAATTATTTTAATTTTTACCTGTTTCCTTCAGAGATGGGAAGAATGTATTGGTAGAAGCAGAAAAGGAACCTCGTCATTCCCGGTTCTACAGTCATCGCATGGGTCTTTCTGTTCTTCTGAATCCTCAAGCTGATGACTACTATCTTTCAACTCTTTATTCTGCCGGCATTCGGGTAAGTTTTCAATCGTGAAATAAAAAATAATTTACTCCTTATATTTTTGTCAAAAGTTAGTTGCAAACTGCATGTGACCCCAAGTTGAGGGTAATGTGCTAATCAACTCTCCTAAAGCAAGCAAGGGCACTGTCATCAATTCCAATCAAAGGCATGGACCTTTCAAACTCTGTGGCGGATTTAACATATCTCTAGCAAAAATGACCATAGGGGTGGTCATCTGTTATCGTCAAACGGCCATTGGTGGCCACTTGAAATGAATGGCAGTTTGGCGTTAACAGATGGTCACAGTGGTTATTTTAACTAGAGATTCCTGCGCTTCCGAGGCAAAATTTATACATTCGACCCCCTCCAATTTGTTACCTACTTGTGACAACATCTACTGCATATCAATAACTTTTTTTAATATAAGAGAACAGTTATTTAACACATACATAAGCTTATTATTCAAAATTTACGATAATATTATTCAATTGTAACACTCAAAATCATAGATTAATAATAGCGACAAAATTTATAACTCTACTGCCTCCAGGCCCGAACTTAGTGGGGGTATAAAGTAACCACTGCTCGATACGAAGTATCCAGACCCTTTCTCGTTCTACTTTAATTATTTGAAGGGAGTAGTCAAAACGTTGTATTTTTCTACACATTTGTTTGTGTGGGACAAACCATGTACTACCAACTTTTCGCACATACTGCTGTGAACTCCAAGGCATATCAGACCTACGTTAGTCGTGATTTGAGAGGTGGAACGGGTCACGTGTCAGTTATATAGCTTCGCATTCTCATTGGCGAAACGCGAAGGCCAATGAGCGCGGAGCGAGGCGGGACAAGGTGGGGTGGGCATGTATTTCTTCCGTGTACCTACACGTGGAGAACTGTCGGCCAGGAAAATGGCGAAGACTCGGAAATCGAACCCGGGATTCCTGGCTTTGATCGCAGGGGTGTTGACCACTACATCACCCGTTCGACTTCCACATCTGTACACCACATCGACCCCGGCTTTACCCGAGAAAAACTGAGACCACCCCATCGATTCGTAGTTCGTCTCAATTTTCACCTGACCGAAAGTTAACAATAATAATATTAATAATAGCGTATAGATGTTGGCTCCCGATAATTTGTGATCTTTTTTGGTTGCGACCCTTTGGGTGGAACCACATTCACAATTTCGATGTTCCGTCTTCCACTTCCTCTGCTTTCTGGCCGAAAATTATCACATATCTTCTTCACGTGTAGGTACACGGAAGAAATATATGCATACCCAACCTTAACACGTAGATGTTCCGGATGTTCAGAGTTCGATTCCCTACTCGCCGCCATTTTCACTTAGCTGAAAGTTATCACAGGGAAAGGTGTGGCTGGGGTCACTCGGCGCATGGTTCTCGTGAAGGTTGGAACGCTCAGGTGCCAGTGCCCAACTCCAGGCGCAACTTCGTATCAAGCCACTATTAACATTAAGACTGTAGTTATGTGGCAATCTCTATGGCTTCTTTGATCCGTCATGGTAACCGACTGATGCATTCTTCATTTCCGTAGCAAAGAGTGGATCTCTAACGAAGATTCCTGATCCGCTTTTGGTTTCAGATGATCATCCACCGCGTGGACGACTTCCCCGACGAAGCTGCGGAAGAGAAGATCCTCCCGGTCGGGCGAGAGATGCTTGTGGGGGTGACGCCACAATCCACCTTCTGCACGGACGCTGTGCGCACGCTGGATCCACAGGTTGGTAGGAGGTCCCCTGGGTATTCTTTAATCCGATTACCTATTAGAAAGAAAAGGTTTTCTGAAAAACGTGTCCAGTTTATTACCGTAGCTACATAGCACCTATAAACTAATATTTATTAGAATTAAGGTATTATTTCCGTCGGAGCGACTAGGCTTAAGTGAAAAGTCAAAATATCCCACAACAGTCCGAAGGTGCCCAAGAGGTTCGCGGAGGGTAAAGCTTCGCAATTTCTTGACCTCAGCACTAGAAGGTGATGTGGTCAACATCTCGTTCCGACCGGTTTGACCCCAGGATAAATCCCAGTACTCATTTCACAGCAGACTGAGTAGGCCAGAGAGTCAGTCTGGATGTTAAGCTGTGATGAAAATACCCACCTCACCGGGGATCGAATCCCGGCCACGCAAACAGCAACTCAGTGCTCTACCCACTAAGCCACGCTGACTCCGACTTGCTTTATCGAACCCCAAAAATGTTTCAATGATAGTTTCAACCATTCCCTAACCAATGACGATGAATTTCCATACCCTTTCGGTGGAAAATTTTGAATTATATGACTTAAAATTACAATGGGTTTATATGGAAAAACTTTTGCGGGCTTATGATTTTTTTATATCTAAATAAAGTACCAACTTAACATAGCGAAAAAATCTACTAAAACAGCAAATGGAAAATGGATCGAATAACATTAAGATTTTTATACCTTAAATTTACAAGAATAATTCACAAAAAGCTGTGGAAAATACTATTCTAACGGAAATGGCAGTCGCATCACGTGACTGAAGACAATATGCCCCTAGTCAAAGAATGAGACAAAGGACAATCTAAATTTATTATCAAGTTTAAAAAACACAAAATAATTGTCCTGGTCCAATAGCAAAAATCAGTAGAATGAATTATTAAATAAGTTAAACTCCTTCAATGAATATCTCCAAGTTTCGTGAATAGTTGGCAACTTTGCTTCAGTCAACGCGGATATAATACCTTCTGCAGATATATATGCGCTTCAATTTCCGTGATAACAGGGTAAGTGCACTGTTTACTTTTTCCAGCTACGCCCGTTTAAAGATACCAAAAATGTTTCTGTTAGGATTTTGGCATTTAACATTGATATAATGTGCGATTATAAAACTTCATAGCTAAGAAAAGAACTATGCTTTTACATAATAAATTAAAAAATTAATGATGTTTTTACCATGAAAAAAAGAAGAAGAAATAGTTACCTGTTTACCTTCATTTCATCGAGTTTCATTATTTTACCTTCTTTATCCAAATTCTTAATTTTGTACTCATAGATAATAAATTTATTACTAGATAATATTTAAAAATTAGTTATCTACTTATTACTATTAAGCGTATACTTAACTGATTATTAGCGGTTCTTTAAGAATTTGTAAGTAAATTTTCATGACTGAATTCGAGAAAAATGTAAATTTTTGAATGGTTTAGACTGACACGAGTAAAACGTAACAAAAACCCTTTTGACAGATTATCTCTTCTTTTTAAATAAGTCGTTACCAGGTTATTACTACATGCCACAGAAGTAATAAAAATGTTTTTTATAATTAATATGAATTATTATTATTAATAAACATAATTAATATCACATATATTATTATTAGATTATTATAATGTACATTTATGTTTCAAATGAACGATAGCTACAACGCGCCTGAGTCAATTTTTATAGGACTAGACATAAATACATATTTATCTACTCTCAAAAAGTGACACATAATAGTGTAAAGCTCGCTTCACACGAAGCATTTTGCACTCCACTCTAGCCTCCTGTTTTTGCTTCCAATGTCCCTTGATGTCTGTGATGCACGTCCTGCTGTGTTGGCTTCACA
>NNCF01127295.1:0-27015 GCA_002313205.1 Laupala kohalensis
TCAAAAGTTATGGTGCAATACATAGGATACACTTTTAACCCCCGTTTTACCCTCTTAGGGGTGAAGTTTCGTAAAATCCTTTCTTGGCAGACGTCTACACCTTAAGCGAAAACAACCCAAATTCAAAAAAATTCACGATCACGACTCAATAAAATATAAGTTGTTCTGATCGTATCCATCATTTCAGCAGAGCGAAATAAAGTAAACTTTTACCGGTAGCAACGTAAAATTTTAACGGAAATGACTTTAACATATACTTGGAGTCAGATATGTCTGCAGGGAAGGGACGTAAGCTACGAAAAGCTAACATGAAGGGAAAGGCACTGACTTTATAGGTTTATTGAAAGTAAATCACTTTATTCTTCTCCTCCGCATACCTAGTGGTTGCCAACCACTCTTCTTAATGATAAAATACTTATTTATTTAATTATTTACTTCCAGTTTACGTGGTTTGAGGTTGGTACACAGTACTGCCAACGCAATCCACAATTATTTTGATATAATTATTTTGTGTTCTTCACTTTTATGTTGGTAGTGATTCCGGATGTTTGAGACAGTTAAATGTGTCGCCAACCAGAACATCGCTCTTTGTGCTCGTGTGCGCCGATGTGCTCAGATAGTATGATTGTGTTCCTCCTGTGACTTGTTTGTGGAACAAATGTGCTACTACTTCCTGGTAACTTGTTTAATATTAGGACACCTATCCTCCTTTGAATCCTTCATGTTGATTGTCTCAAACTTTCAAAATTGTTAGCAAATAATTAATCTTAATTTGTTAATACCTCTCCATGCCATATTAAGTGTACAATAGATTTTGATAAAGCTATTAGTAACAATACCGAGTTAAGTGGGTGTTCATTGTTATTGTTAAAAGAATAATGTGACCTTTAGATTAATAACAAAATATATTTACGATACCTTTTTTCAGCTTAGTTAGTTTCACTATCTCAATTAATATTCTGTAGCCTATCTTAAGGTTCATTTAATAAAATTGTCATAATTTCTATTAAATTGTTTTTCTAAATTATATTTAGTAGCAACATTTGATATTTATACTTATGTATGATTCGCAACCTAATTTTTTCTTGAGTTATCATCATAAAAAGTACATTAATAAAGTTACTGGACTCTAACCTCACTTAATATGAGCCGAGGCGATTGACATTACAGGTCTCGACTGAATGGAAGCGTGTTACTAGCATTTATTTCGTAGAAGTTGGCAATATGCATGAGGCAGCCATGCTGATTATTTATATGCAAACTTACATCATTCGGAGCATAGCTACGAACAATTTTACATAGAAGATCATCATAATAACTACCAGAATAAAATTAACTTTATTGTGAAAAAGGCAGTTGCAAACTGCGTATGATCACGTGGGGGGCAATAAACTAAGTTGCTCTCCGGAAACAAGCAAGGGACCATTTCATCAATTCCGATCCAGGGATCATGGGCAATGTCAGATTTAATATTTACAAAAGAAATTATTTATTAAATACGTACTGTTATCCATTTATTATACAAAATAAATAGTATATATTAGTGCAGTAAAAATTCGAGATTAATAAAACAAATGTATTAATGACATTCCCGCCAATGGAAAATCCGCCACAACCCGGAGAAAAGTCCGGGTTTTAGGGCTCGCCAACATCGAGGTCATTACAGCCCTTGCAGGTGGGGGGGAAATGCAGTTTCGCACCATAGAGAAAAACCGTAGTGACTCTTCCCCGTGTGTGGGACTCGCCGAATATCNAAAAAAACCCACCCGAATTCAACAAATATCTAAATAGAAAGATGAAAGAAAAGAATACAGAATACAATACATTATTTCGCAAAAAAAGGAAGGCAACTTTTAAATATTATATTTTCGAATTACAGAAACAAACGATGAAAACAAAGACAGTAAAGATGAAAAGGGAATGCAAATTTTAAACCCTCCCGAGAACTTGTGGGAGGAACCACGATCTACTCATAAAATTCAACAGTTTATTAACATTAACCGTTTCATTTCCGAGAATTGTTGGTAAATCTGCAGCCAAACCAATTTATTTCCGTATTCTCGTGTATTTTCTGCAATCACTTATTGGCACTGTCAGAGAACAGCTACACTCCTCGCAACCGATGAGTGAGAGGACAATGTCCTATGAGCAGGCGGGTTAGCAAGACCTCGTCGCGCCTGGATGACCTACAGAAAATACTTCATGACTGAACAGAGGATTTGATAAGTCGGAGCATATTCCCTTCAACAGCTAACCACTCATTGTTCCATTAACTCAAAATCATTGTCTTGATGGAATTTAGGAGATCTCGTTTTGGAGTCGTGAAGAAATCCACGCGATTCTTGAGACATGCCAACTTTGCGGAAACGTCTGCTTCCTCATTTCCTCTGATTCCCACGTGTCCTGGAATCCAGCAAAACTTTATGTTCTTTCCATCACTTTGGAGTGAAAAAAGAACATCCCGGATGTTCTGGATCAGCTTATCACCTGGATACATATTCTGGATGTCTTGAAGGGCACTTAGAAAATAAGAGCAAATCAGGAAATGTGGTCCGCGGGAGCACTTTGTTGATCGCAATGCTCTCATTATGGCATAGCACTCGGTGGTATAAACGCTGCATTGGTCGCCAAGACGGTAGCCACAGGTCTCACGGGGAAACACGCAGCAGCCGACACCATCAGCCTGCTTCGACCCGTCGGTAAAGACAGAAAGATAGGTTCGGTATTTGTCGAGGATAAGGTTTTACAATATACCCTCAAAATCGGAGCTGGAGTGTTCTTCTTATCATGATGTAGAAGTTTGAAATTTATCTTCGACTTCTCTACAATAATACTATCCACAGAAGTACACGCATTTTAACTTTCTATCGACGGCACACATAACGTGCCTGCAGGATATTGATATGTGAACAAGACATTCATTCATGAGAGGAATTACATCACGACATTATGAAATTAGACTTCAAGTCGTATACCAAATCGAGAAAGTTATTTTTGATGAGCGCCTACTCTATAAAATGGAACGTGAAAATTTAGAAAATAATTTACGGTTTTGAAATCAATTGTAGTTGTATTCGAATAATTTTTCTACACCGAAAAATGTCACTTAATATTAAATATGTACTCAACGATTTCCGTAATATGTGTAACTAACTAATCAAACCCAACTGCTCTGATGATCAGAGCGCTCTGGCTGTCATATACGGAACTAGGTGGATGGGGGTTACGTACGAACAAACGTTTGTAATATGAATTAATATTAATTTTTTAAAACCTGAAATGTTTTAGAAATACGAGTGATTTTTGACGTTTTTTGCCAATACGTCGACTATATTAATTTTTAGAAAATAAACTAAGATAATTCTTATGCAGTGAATGATCATTGTTATTATTTTCTTTCAATCAAAATCACTGCTAAAAACGGATGGACGCGTTATTACGCAATACAATTTCTACTGTTGCACTCAGAAGAAACCGTGATTATATTACAATTGAATGAAAACGTTCACGACAATTTACGCAGCCTCCAGCAAGAGATAAATAAAACCATGTTTTGGAGAATTGAGCAAAATGTTTCGGAAAAAGATGCCATGAAATCAAGAATCAGTAAGTTGAAAATAGCCTTTCACCTTACCGAGGACATAAACAAGAAGAAGTCCATATCCCTTAACACAAAACCTGGACACTACTCAGCAGTCATACGCCCGGAAGTACTATATGCCGGGGAGTGTCTTATTATGAACAAGAAGACATTAATGGAGCAATTATATATTTATCTGAAAGGAAATTACTCAGAAAAATCTAGGGTCCAATAAAAGATGGAGACGTCAAAACAAACAAATTTATTTACACATTGAAAAAACAAGACACAATTAGGAAAAGGAGAATTGTGTTTTATGGACACCTCAAAAGAAAGGATGACAAAAAAATAGTTTACTTATTTTGGAAAGTTGAAAATGGATAATACCTGGTTTAAGGAGACTGAGAAAGATAGGAAAGAACTTCATATTAGTACAGAGGATGTACACTGAAGAATAACCTTTCGAAAGAAAAAAAATGCAAAGGAGAAAAANAAAGGCTAAGAAAAGGACGGGTGCAAGATGGACGGAGGAAAGAAAAGATGAGCAAAGAAGAGAAAGAATGAAGGAGTGGTGGAAAGAGAAGAAGAAAGGAAAACCCAGTTGAAATGATCGTAGTCCGCATTATAGTGGCTCATAAGAATAGTAGGAGTTTTGGATAATAGGCCACCGGTGCATTATAGACACGCGCGTTGCTGCCAGTATCCTATCCGTTAATGCAGTGTAAACAACGCACGTCACAGGAATCCATCGCTGCTTGATAATTGAGCACGTGGTTCTTTCGGTCTCTTGCTGGAGGTGGCGTCAATGGTTTTACAAGTTTTCATTCAATTGTGATGTGACCATGAAATTCTTCTGAGTGCGATAGTATACATTTTCTTACTTAATAACGCGTCCGGTCGTCTTTAGTACTGTTTTTTGGAAAAAGAAATTAATAACTCGTTATGTCTTACATGTATATACTTGAAATTCATAAATGTTGTTACAAATACAACAGTTGAACAAGAATTATTTTTCGCGATATTAGTTAATGTTATAACAAATAATAAAGTCGACGTAACGGCAAAACCTGTAAAAGTATCTCGCTTTTTGAAACATTTCAGGTTTCAAAAACCATAATAATCATTCATAAAGCCATATATTCCATTGGCACACACGCAAAACAAAATTAAAAATCTAATGGTGGTAACTATTTCTGTATCTGTGATTTCTGTTGTTCTCAGCTATTGGCAGCCGAAAGGGGCAAAAGGGCAAAAGGGCAAAAGGGCAAAAAGTCGGATAATAAGGTGGGAGTATCGCTTCAAATCACTGACAAGTATAAATGTTTTCTTTATTTCTATTGTAATTGTTTTTTAACTCAATATTACGAATTATAATGATGAAAAACATGATTAAATTTGTATCTATCAGTCATTAATACAGTACAGACAACATTCAAGAACTCGCTTGACTCGTTTGAAATGAAGCACAAGAGATTCATGTATAGTACAAACATGGCGACCGAGTACAACGGTTTTCGTGATTTATACATCTCATCTCACCTCAAAGGAAAAAGTTATATATCTTTCTGAGATGTCCGGTGATATGTATACTCGTATAAGAGTGATATAAAAACACTACGGAAAATTTACAACAACTTGAAGTAAACTTGCATCACTTTCGTGATTTGAAAGTTTGGTATTTTTAGAAAATACGTGTTCCGTCCATAAGACGCAAAATGTAGGCTCAAGTACGCTCCAAAAAGTTTCAAATGATACTATGAATCATTCCCTCTCCAGACGCGACGAATTTTCATACTCTTGCGCCGAAAAAGTTTGAAGCGTTTGACTTCAATTACTATGGGCTTCAAGTACATGGAGAGGCTTTCGCGGGCGCGTGTTTCTAGAAGGATATCCTGACGAAAGTACTGGCGAACATAGCGAAAAAGAGACCTACTAAAACATAGCAAATGGAAATAGGAACATAGCGATGCCATTTTTTTTTGTGAGGCTTTACGGCTCATGTCGACATCAAAGGTCAAAAACTTGTACAGGTAGGGAAAATGCAGTTACGCACTAGGGAGAGCCAACATGACTCTCCCCGCGTGTGGGACTCGTCGAATGATTCAACCCTACCCACTAAAAACCCTCCTGATCTACAACACACCAAAACATATCTCACAACATACATGAAAACATGAAATTGAGGGGGGGGCATATAACATGAGGGGGGACAAAAAATGAGGTGTAGGACAAAAAATGAGGGGAATGAGGAAAATGAAAGATACCCTAGCCCTAATGGCGTCGGGATCGAAAAGAACAAGAGGTGACCAAGGAAGGTCGGGAAAGAGAAAGGAAGGAGCATGGCACAAGTAAGCGATGCCGTTAAGATTTTATATCTTACGGGGCATTTACAAGAATAATTCACAAAAAAATTGTGAAAAATTCTGTCGTAACGCATATGGCAGTCGCATCACGTGACTGAAGACAATGCGACCCCGTCAAAGAAGGAGTCTAAATTAATTGTAAAGTTTTAAAATCACAAAATAATTGTCCTCATTCTATTTTTTAAAAATCACTAGAATGAATTATTAATTAATTAGAGCTACTTCGGTGAATATTTCCAAGTTTCCTGAATAGTTGGCAACTGGACTGAATTCAGCCAACACGGATATAATACCTTAAGTAATTGTTAATTAACGCTTACTTAAGCACACACGACGCAGAAGCGATAAGAGTGCCATAAGAGCCGTCGACGCACCTGTTCCCGACCACGAAGAGAAGAAGCAGAAGTATTTCTGTCCTCTCGAAAGGCTGTCTCTTNGAAGCGGCTGCGCGCCTCGCTGCACTGACGGGGGAACAACACATTCGTCAGTCAGACACAACAGCTCATCAGCTGTACTGCAACTCATGTTTCTTTCCTTCCAGAAATTCAACTTCACAAGAAGAAAATGATCGACGGAATCTCATTAAATTACTTCACTGTCCTCGTCGTGGTCTTAGCCGGTTTGTAATAGCTGCTCTCTTCACATTAAATTATTTATATATTTATTTATTGTCAGTCTATTAGGCTTGATGTTCGTAGAGAGCTTGTGTTCATTTACTTCGCCGGCGTCCAAAAGAGTAATGACATTCGTACCTAGCGTTATGTTGGCAGTACATCCGATTTTCTGAAAACTTAAATCCATCGACAACCTCTTGTGGCGCCGCTCTGTTCCTTCCGCGTCGAGCGAAGTGTGGAACGAATATTACTGTGTGTCTCAGCTTGTTTTGATGCTAACTTGTATTTCTTTACAGCGAATTGTCGCTTTTCTGACTACTCTAAACATTACTTTGGATGTTAATTGAATTTATAGAAGTTGGCAATTCGCGTAAGGCAGCCATATTGCTTAATTTTCGGCAAAGTTACGTGACTCGGAATATAGATGCCCCCCCCCCACCTTGATTACGGTGTAGATCCGCCTCTGACCTGCAGTAAACTTTCGTCTGTCACATCGACTGTCAGCAGACACAATGTGAGACATCAACTACACCTCCCTGCGTCAATACGAACACAACGTCACAGAAACTGAAAGATGGAGAACTTGTATCAACACCACACACACTCATGCCCCTTTCAAACAACACATCTGCTCGTCTAAACATTCATCCAGAAATCCAATGGGGAATTGCATCCATTTTATTGAGATATTCCTTGGATTAGATCGACATATATTTCCCTCTTAACCTTCATTGTGCGTCAGCAGTGGTGGATCTATGGGGGACTAAGAGGGGTCATAGCTCCCACCCCACCCCCCTTGGACCTCAACTCTTAACAGATAAAATTGAAGTTGATAAATGGCATACCTTTAAAAGTGTTACCTGATTAATAATTGTTATTAGTTGTAATTGTTAATGTTATTAATAATACCAGATTAATAATATTAATAATATCATATTAACAAAATCAATATCATTTTAGTGACTGAAATAATTAATTGTTATTGTTATTAATAATACTACATTCTTAATTATTTATTTGAAGCATTTCATTTAAGGTAATATTTATAAAATTTGCGTTGTAAAACCATAATTTTTAAACAAAAACGTCGCCCGGTTCGCCTCCCCCTTGATCCGCCACTGAGGGATCGCGTGGCCAAGACAATGAAAATACTTAAACCAGGGTTGGAAATAAACACTATTTTGATTGGGGTCGAAACACTATTTTGAGCAGAAGCTAAAATGAGCTCATAATTCTTCTACGGTAACTTTGTAGAGTTGGAGCCAGCTTTTTCTTATTATATTACAATTTCACTCATTCCTTCCATACCTGAGAAATGGAGGATACTGCCAAGAAAGTGCAGCAAAACATTATGTATCAGTAATTCTCTTCAAAAAACTTCTTTCAACAAAACACAAAAACTTCTGAATTTCATTCACTTTTTTATTAAATGAAATATAATTTGAAGCTTATTAATTATCGCAAATAATTACTTCAACGCAGATTTTTTTAAAATATTCAAATTCATAGTTTTTGTACTATCTGTGCGTATCTTCTTGATTGAAATATGTTTTATCATTATAGATAAACTTTTATTACACTACAATATATCACGTTTTGACCTGGATCCAGGCCTTCATCCTGCGTTTCACAAAATTATTGAAAAGCTACGAAGAGTTCAGTTTTTCACAACTCTAAAGCAAGGGCTTGTTTCAATGTGTTACACTTCTATTTTCCGACGGAGTTCACATGTCATTTCTAAAACGTACAATCATTACATCTGATTAGTTAAAACAATGTTAAGTTTTTAGGTTCATTAAGAAAAGTACTCAAGAGCTTAGCCAAGGGAGAGGGGGTGGCGATGGGAAGGGCACATGCCTCTCCTCCAACATATAAAAAAAATTAACTCCCTGGGTCAGTTCCTAAGCTATGTGAGGGACATGGGAGAAAGAGTAATATGCACTGAAACCAGTGATTCAAATGAACCGTGATTCTGCCGCTTCGTCTTTTTCTTTCGTTTCAGGCGGAGACATGTTCAGAAGACCTTCCAAGGCATTATGTCAATTATATGTTGTTGTTTTTTTAGTATTGTAAATAATTGAATTTTATTTTAATCTTTATTTCTATGGCAAAACTGGTATATTTTACATTATAATATATTTCTCTTATTTAATTATCTTTTGTAAATATGTTTATATTAATTGTAAATATTCGTGTTCTGACCGTTGGTTTCCCGTGGTTCACAACGGTGCTCATTTAATCGGTAGTTGCAGCATACTTAAAATATATTTTACAACTAAATAAAACAATATTAAAGATGCACTAAAGGATGCTAAATAATAATAATAATAAGATACAAATCACAAGTAAATAAAATTACAATCATTTTAAGTTTAAAACAAAGATTTCCAAAAATTAAAACTGCAACTATCCGTTCAATGAGAGTGAATACCAGGGCATTGTATGCACAGCCCACGGCTCTACTTAAGGGGAATTTTACAGGCGCACAGGCAACAAAAAGCCTCGCTACACATTTGTACATAAATAATATTTGTAAATAAAGCGCCCTATTGAAATGAAAAAATAAAAAAAAATTAAAAAAAAGACTACACCTCCTTCCAACCAATTTCACCTCATAAAACTAATACATTTCCCGATTCGTAATATCTAACTGAAAATTAGGTATGTGAGTTGCCACTACTCTAGCGTTTTTTTCTTAAATCACCGACAACAGCTCACGTTAGCTGAGAAATATCTGGAAGATGTCACGTTTGCGCGCACTTCATGCAAAGACGAGAAGATATCTACTTCACCTCTTAAGTGTTGAGTCAACCTTCGCCTTCGACTACGCTATATTTGTATCTTAACACGTTCGCGACAGAAAAATTCTATCTCCTTTTTTTTCGATTCATCGTATGAAATAATTCAGTGTTGTACTCATTGCGATTAAATCGCTCGCTTTTTAGCGTGTATTTTCCGAAGTGCATCAAGTTTGCATATTATACAGGTTCTCTAGGCTTTGTCTAGGGGCAAAGTGTTTATTGAAACAATAAATCGTGAATTTAGTGTTTTTTAAACACTATACTCAGAATAATCTACAGTTTGATAATAATTTGTACATGTAAATTTACAAACATATTGACATTCTATTAGTATTATAACTCGCAGCTAACTTTGTATCCTATCTAGGAATTTTTGCTGAAATTTTTCAATCCGCCTCGGCCTTAGGGCCCTTGATCGGAATTGATGGGATGGTCCCTTGTTTGCTTCCGGAGAGTAAATTAGTTTATTGTCCTCCACGTGGTCATACGCAGTTTGTACTGCTTTTTTGACAATAAATTTATTAAATTTATTATTATTTGGAATAACGAAACCATTTTAAGATTTCTTGAATTACATCAAATGCATCCCAGCATTTGGGCGAATGAATTATCAACTTCCACCAGCGCCTTCTTTGCCATGGAATTTTCGTAACGTTATTAACAACGTGAATTATAGAAAAAATATGCTTCTCCCGCTGTCAGCTTGTCTATCAGTGGCAAAAGCAAACATATTCTGAATGATTGTATTATTAGCTTCTTCAGTCAAGGTCGGGATGACATGTTTGTAAAAACGTCGAATATTTTGCCAAATAAAGCTACACAAACACGCTAAACCAAGTGGACTGCCTGCGCGACGGGGTGCGTGACACCAACTCACAAATCTTCAGCCTTCCTTCCCTGTAACTTCTTGCGCTCGGGTGTGATATGTATAGCGCGTTGCGTTTTTTGTGTGGAGGTGTAACTCGACACCAGGAAGTGTGAGTGTGTGGTTGGCCCCACGCTCTGAATGCGACTGCAGTAGTCGCGAGGCAGGCGTTTGGGCGCCAACGACACAGCTGTCTTCCCTTCCCTTCCCTTCCCTCTCCCCTCCAACGGTCGAATGGTTGTCGTAGCCCCAGAGCGCGGGTTCCAAACACGGACGAGGTCGACGGATTTTTCGGGTGCGAAAATCCTCGCATTATGATTACACAGCGCACGCAAAAGAAGATGTTCTCGGTCAAAAATACACCCGAGCATAGTTCCGGCCCCCACTACCAGATGGTAGTGGAAGACGGACTGTCGAAATTGCGAATGTGGTTCCGCCCGTAGGGTCGCAACCGAAGAAAAATGAACCACAATTAACGGGAGCCGAGATTCATAGACTGTCATTATTACCCCTCCAACAATCACGAAAATCGAAGGGCATTCCGGAGATTCGTCAATGACGAGCACAGGAAGAAGAATAGCATCACCCTATCGATATCATACCTCATCTACACGTACATCACTTTCATGTCTGTCCCTCTGCAAACTTGTTTGTCCTCTTAAAACTCGAGAACCACGCACCTGATTTATTGTAAGTTTTTTTTCATAAGTTCATAGATATGTTCTCCGGAAAGGTTATAGTATATATTCTTGCACGCGCTGCTTGAACGATTAGAGGTACGTGACAACCTATGCATGGTAATATAGTACGCCTCAAAGAGTATCACAAAAGTCCTCGACAGTATATATCTATCGACAAAAGTTAACCTAAATTATCGAAAAGAACAAGGGTTTTAAAAATAGATGTTTTAAAATACTTGAACTAAAGAGAGTAATTCATGTAAGTAAAAAAAACTCATCAAATTAAGTCCATTCTGCGGTAATTTGGACCCATAGTTTGGTTTTAACAAGCGTTTTAGTTTTACACGCAGCCGCAGTCGTTGCCTCCGTCGTGTGTTGCAAAGGCATTCGACAGTCGTGCTGCCTCATGTGAGGCGAAATGTACTGACTGTTTTATTTTCTTTCAAGAGTGGTGAAATTTGGTACACATGACCTTCAAAGCTGGAGAAAATTCACCGTCTACACGAGATTTCGAAAAAAAAACCACATCGTCATTTTCCAAACCCCAAAGCATCATTTTAGAATTTTTTTAAATGAAATTTTGATTACAAAACGATCAAAATGAGATAAAAATTACTTTCTTCTATACCACTGAAGTGAGTTTCCGCTAGCACGGGTCTGGGGGCACCCAAAGGGAATAATCGAAAACGACCATAGTGGCGCTTGTGTGTTAAGATTTTTCCGTTCAAAAGCTGGGAAACCCCTGCTCTCAATTAATGATATCTTTGGTGTAAATAGAGGCGATACCAGACCGGAGAAACAATTTTCTAACCTACACGAACATTTTTGGTTTCGTTTTTTGCGAGAATACAATTACGAAAGCTCTTCTCATTGTAATTTTTTTTCATTTTGATTTTGATAATTCCGTTTAGGGTAATTCGGTATGTCTTGGTTGGACATCTATTTTATTTCCCATTTCTGAAAATCGATATTACAGGCAGGGGTGCCCACAAGTGGGTCATGACGTAAACTGAGACATTGAAAAAAAAGTTGTTTTTTGGGGGGGGGGCCAAAAATGGAGGTGTTTTTGGAAGTTTGGACTATTTAACAGTTAAATAATAAAAAATAATTTTTAAAATACCATATTTTAAAATAAAGATCATAACAATGTCATTTTAGTTTTCAAACTTTACGGACGTTTTAACATGATACATAATTTCAGTTTATTTTCGAAATTGATGAATAAATCGTAAAAAGTCATGAGGTGTAGAGATCTAGTCCGCTGAATAAGGAGACGCGAGCGTGTCATACAGGTCGGGGAGTCACCTCATGTCTATCAAAAGATCGGGAGACTCATCGCCTTCGCGTGAACGAAGAAGTGACAAGAGAAACCTGCCTCTCTATCTTGCAATGGGAACATTACACAACAGACGGACGATCTAGAAAACAGCGTTGCCTTGCCTTCAGTTACTGTGCTAGATCAGTCGGAGCTGAATTTATCTCGTCTTCTTTCCCATGTTTTGCCGTTCGGGAATTTGCGGTTTTTTTTATATTGCTTCACCCGATTTATATTGAATTAACCAATTTTTACTGTGTTGACAATAGGTTTAGCGTTTCTTGCTAATAATAAACTGTTAAGTATGACAAGTGGATAGAACTTTGCCAAATACAATTTTAAAAATAATAATCAAAATATCTCAAGTGATGTGCAACGGTAGTGAATCTTATGAGCCGTAGTCTGAGAAAGCGTTAAGCATGCGTTACTGCGTGCGGTTTGACGTAAGAACAGAGGTGAAATAATTGTACGTCGTTTCTCGAATTGTACGTCGATATCGGATTCTTTAAAATAAATTTCGTTTACGAATATATGCAGCCACACACACCTATACTTGTTACAAATCACGCAATTGAAAAATAATTGTTACAAAACATTTTACTTAAGAATTTTCCTGACCTAAGTTTCTTAAAATCGAGTGACAAATTGTATTGTAATTGCCTCATCCTCTTTCTTTTTATATTTTACATGTGAAGCAGTGGACGTGTAACCGGTGAAATAATTCGATGAACCATAAGAAACCTCGAAATCTGAGTTCAGCGCACGTGAATCTGAATGTGTAAGGAATCTGAACAGGGTCCTTTGAAATTTTAAAAATTGAAATTCAATTCGGCTACGTTCCTGATTTTCAGCTGTCGAAAGATAATTTGAGACCTAATTAAGTATTATATTTTAATCTCACTTAACTTTATCCTCTTTAAATAAAATTGATACAGGTGATGAACATTCTTACTTTCTCGTATACGCGGTCTAGAGATAGTATTTTAACCGAGAAAAAATAGCGAAATATTATTTTTTAGTGTCCCAGATACCGATTATTTTTAATTCGACGCCCGTCCGTCTGTCCATCTGTGCTCACCGAAACTAGCTAAACAGGTGAGACAATTTCATTCATATTTCCTGTTTTGAGTAGTTGTTGATGCACAAACTGAAATGTTTTAAATTTTGATATTCATATCGTGTACCCTTTGTGTTTTGAAACTTTTATCCCAAGCAGTTCATTTTTTTTTCTTTTAAGTTTGGTATAGAAGTAGGAGAATAATCAGCTTCAGCCGAATTATTACCTCCATTATTTATCCCGTGGATCTTATTTACACAATATATCAAGAGAGTTCAAAACTATTTAGAAGTGAAGATGTACCAGATCAAGGGAGGTATCAGCTTTAGAAATCTATAGTCTGTAAAATATCGGAAGACAGCTGGCCACCTCCCTCACAGTCGCCCCTTCTTCGTTTCCAAATGTCTTGATCCAGAGACCATTCTAACATCCTTACTCTCCACATTCAGAATAATTCGCCTAAAGAATATTTCTTTCTGCAAACTACTGTTTCCCGTGCATGTAAAAGACAAAAAAAAAAAAAGGATTCATATTGGATTCTGCGCAAATGTTCAAGAAAAATTTAACCAAATAATAGTCATTTTCTAGCAATCCCCTTCCTTTTATTTTATACGCAGAATATTAAACTGCTGTTGTCAACATCAATATCGAATGCATGAAAATGGTTGCTTTTTTCTTTGTAAAGTTAGTTTGCGTACTATATGGATAAGAGTCTTAAAAATGTATGAGAAAGCGTATGCATTGGTTCTACAACAGGTTTTAATATGAAGTTAGGGTAAATAAGTGAGATAAAGTTGTAAAATATTTCTAACTTTTTGGAATATGATTTGGAAGAGAGTCAAAGTGAATGGGGTAGTTTTTTTGACGCGGGGGCGGGGTTCCTCGCAAATCTGGGGGGGGGGGTCTGCGTCATAGGGTTTAGGGGGCCACCTCTGTTACAGGAATGAATTGAAAGCATCCATATACACAGAAATTTCATAAGCGTGGGATTTAATATGTCCGGGATAGCCCATGGGAATATGGCAAGTTCAGTACGAAATGATGCCCAATTAAGAATATATTTTTTCAACACCATGCAAATACGTATTTATATACCTGTTATTTCATTTTAGTTTTTATTAGCCCCATTCCGTGACAATCTTGTCAATACCGGGGTTTTATTCATTCAATTCTATATTATCCACCGTATGAAATATTGACTTATATACCTAATACTATAATTTATTTTGTACAAATATTTTCTTTGAGGGGAGAGTTTGAGCCCGAAACACAGCTATTATGAATCTGAATGATTTATAACGGAATTCACGAACCTACTGAACTGATACTGATTGATTTTCACAAAAATATTCTCCTAAAACAATCTTCTGAGAAAGATTCAAAGGGAATTTCACGACTATAAATCTTGTCACAAGTGATCCTGAAGTCTAGTACGCTGCAGTTCCGTCCTTTCTTTGTCAGCGAGGCCGTTTTGAAGGAATGGGCAGGACTAAGTGTTTTCATCTCTTAACAGACCGAAGAACCAGTTGACGAGACCCCATTTCAAGTATCTTGATAATGTGAAGAGTGATGGAGAGGACTTGGTAGATATACACGGGCGCGTTTTAGAGTTCGTCAGCATAAGCAACCCACTCGTGTGTTATTGTTACGTCGCACTTTACAATAGTCGAAAACGTTTGCTTCAAGTAGCGCTAAAGGACGATTCTTGTTCCGTTGTCTACGTACAGATCGACACTTCTCCACGACCCACCGTAGGGAAGTGATTCTGGCCACACACGTGGCTCAAGTGGCGGCGTTGCCACTCATCACAAAGTCTTCCCGGGTTCGCTTCCCGACGGGGCCAGAGAATTTGTAGCTTTTCAGATTTATGTCCAGTTTATACAGCTGTGACTACTGAAAAGCAAACCTTTCTTCCTCTATCCAGCTCCTCCTAGTATCAATAACTCTTAACTACTTCTACTAACCCCTCCACGTGGGCCAAGTTGTTGGTAAATCCAGATAAGCGACCCGCCTACTAACAATAGCCTACCACCCAACTCCTAACTCCTATCGCTCCATGTAGATAAGCTTCAATAGCACTAAGCTACATTCCCCATTTACAAATACAATAATATAAAAAACTGAGTAGATAAGAAGTAGAAAACTTTCCTATGCCTCTCGTTCCCTAGGAAACGAGTTCTTTTATGTAGAAAACGCGTCTTTAGAGGTATTTTCGTTGCGTTTCTTTCTTGATGAGTTGGTTGTTCTCATATTGGTACATAAAACAAAACGCCCGCTGACTTCTTCTCCACGTTGCGGTGTTGCCACACGTTGTACCTCATGAACTTGACTACTTCGTAGAGAATCGCTCAGAGGAGTCTATGTAGACTCCATTCCTATGCCGTGGAACGAGATTCCTCCCGAGGCAACACGTAATGATGGCAGCTGCTGCTCGTGAAAATAAAACACCTCTAAAATCTAAACTATTCGTCCGAATTTTAAGACTTAAAGACAGTTCTTATCTTTATTAAAAGCAGGAAATATAGAATGCATTTAATTTGATTAGGATCAATTTTTACCTACTTGAATTACTCTCGTAGGTTGAATAAATTTAACACGTCTATTTTGTAAAACATTTTTTCATTAATTTAGGTTAACGTTTGTAGATAGACTTTTTTGTAGAAGGATTTTGGATAAATGTGCCCTATATTATTGTGAATAATTAGAAATAAAGACAATGAATTCATTACAAAATAAGTACCTAATTTCTTACAATTATATTATACACAGGCCAAAACGTATTTCACAATCTGCAAATATACAAATCGCGTCGCATACTGCCGTGCATAACAATTTGTTTTACACATATTATAGTACAACGTTATGAAATAGCAATTTTTAGCGTCTAATTCAATCACTAGACATTTGAGACCGAATCAAGTAAAAGTAAAACCCCAAAGAGGTAAAAAGAAAACATCTGTAAGGAGAGCACCGAAAATTTTGTAACAATTTGCCTAGTCGTAAGAAAACAGTAAATTTTTCAAAATGTACTAAAATACAACTTGGAAAGCGGATACTGTAAAATAGCCATGAAATAAAGGATTTGATTTAATTTCATTTAATTAATTTAATATAATAGTATATAACTGACGGAGGTTTCGCAATTGGAAAAGCTATATTACGGACCTTACTTGTTGTACTGTGTTTTTCAATTTTTTGTTTTATATTTCAAAGTTGCAGATTAAATTACGTTGATGTACTTATATTATTTAATCGGTATATATTTTTTGTAATTGTAAGCAATTAATCGCAACACTGTGTCCATTATAAGCTGCGCACAGAACTACTATCGGATTCTTTATTATAGACCCCTGACTTCTAATAGCTGTGAAGAGTACAACAAAATCGCAGTCCATCCTGTTCAAGATATACCAGTCGTTGGAGTGATACGCGCGGCAACAACGCGCGTGACTGAAATCCATCGCTCGTCGTCAATTAATAGTAATAATAATAATAAATTTATTGTCAAAAAACAGTACAAACTGCTTATTATGATCACACGGAGGACAATAAACTAATTTACTCTCCGGAAGCAAGCAAGGGACGTATTCCATCAATTCCGATCAAGGGCCCTAAAGCAGAGGCGGATTAAAAAATTTCAGTAAAAGTTCCTAGATAAGATATAAAGTTAGCTGCGAGTTATAATACATATATAATGTCAATATGTTTGTAATTTAACGCAAATATGTTTGTAAATTTACACGTACAACTTATTATCGAACTATAGATTATTCTGAGTATAGTGTTTAAAAAACACTAAATTCACGATTTATTGTTTCAATAAACACGCACCTAGACGAAGCCTAGAGAACCTGTATAAGAAATCCACCTCTACCCGAAGGAAAAACGGACCAGGATGGATTGAAAACATGGTTTTATTTATCACTTGCTGGAGGTTACACAAACAGTTTTAAACGTTTATATTTAATTGCAACGTCATCATGATATTCTTCTGAGTGCCACATTATAAATTTTATTCCTTAACAATGTGTCTGGTCGTTTTTTAGCAGTGTTTTCGAAAAAAATTAGTAACTCATTATAATTTGCATATAGAAGCTTGAAATTAATAAATGTTGTCACAAACACAACCTTGATCATTCGCTGAATAAGAATTATTTTTCTCACTCTTAGTTTATTTTATAAAAAATAATAAAATCGATGTACCTGCAAAAAGCGTAAAAATATCACGCTACTTGAAACATTTCAGGTTAAAAATAATAATATTCATTCATAAAACTCAATTGTTCACTTGTAATATGCATAACAAAATTACAAATCCAATGGAGGTAACTGTTTTTCTGCCATTTTTGTAGTATTCTCCACAGCTATCAGAAGTGAGGTGTCTATACTGAAAAGATCCGACTATAGGTCTCTAAGAAAACGAAGGTTAATTTTTTAAACCTCGTACCATTAAACTGAAGCGCATTTTGGAGGGTGGGTCTAAAATCAATTAATCGGAGTCAGCGCGGCTCAGTTGGTAGAGAACGAATAAGTCACTGGCTGGACGGCCTGGGTTCGATCCCCGGTGGTGTTAGAATCTTTCATCACACCTCAACATCCAGAGTGACTCCCAGGTCTACTCAGATGGTTGTAAAATGAGTAATGGGTCTATCACGGGGTCAAAATGGCCGGAGCGAAATGGTGACCTCTGACCTCTACCCTCCGTGAACCACTTGCGTACCTTCGGGGCCTGTTGTGGGACAGTTTAATCAATTGATTGGATTTACATAGATTCATACACAACTATTTGCCTCGGTTATCGTCGTTTTAAGAATACAGGCCAACAGCTCTTGAGCGAAGAACGACTTATAGACCGTAGTTATCAAATATTTCGAATTCAACACAAATATAATAATTATCATCGAAGGGCTCTGTTTTGCCACCATGACCCTCAACGACGTATCACATTAGTTTCAAAAGAAGAAGAGAGCAGCCTTGGTAGCAGCCACCTCGCTTGTAAGCGAATACGTCAAGTGAAGTAAATAAAGACACGGATACAAGACAAATTCACAGTACAGCGTATCTGACTGTAACATACGTCATGCGTTGAGCATATGAATCCGATCACCATGAATAAGTCATTAATAGTTAATATTTACTAACACGAAAAAGGGACTAAAAATGAAGCATATGAATCGTTTGTTGAAGTTATTCGATGCAACAAATATGTATTTCTTGTGAAACTTTGAAAAGAACTTCGATTAGTCGATTGCAGCGTCATCTGCGATCGAACAAAAAAATGTTTCTGATGAAACTACATTTTTTCTGCGCTGAATAAAAACCAACTATAGAAAAAAAGAATCTTCATTTAAAATTTCAAAGTTTCTCCCCCCCCCCCATTAATTTTTAAGATTATCCACACGGTCATTAAACGGAGAAAATAAATGTCGCAACAATTCTCAAGATTTTCGACAGAAGTGTTTCTGCTGAAGGCTGGCTTTGCTTACTTGCCACTCAGTAAACTTTCATAAATTTTGTCAAATATGCAGTCGCCAACTGCGTTTGACCATTTGAGATTCAATAAAGTAAATTCCTCTCCGGAAACAAGCAAGGGTCCATTCCATAAATTCCGATAAAGGGCGGAAGGGTAGCGGAAGATTTAATATTTTTACAAGACAAATAAAAAAAAGTACTGTTATCCAATAATTATCATTTCTGGTTCAATTCCCAGTGCGGCCAGAAAAATTTTGCAGCTTTTCACTTCGATGTCCCAGTTCATAAAAGCGAACCCTCCTTCTATCCACCTCCTCTATCCTCCTAGTATCAATAACTCTAACTAATACTAACCACTTCTACTAACCCCTCTACTTGGACCAAGTTGTTGGTAAACCCAGCTAACCGGGCCACCTATACTACTACCATTCTACCCTCCTACTAACTCCTATCGCTCCATGTAGATAAGCTTCAATAGCACTAAGCTGCATTTTCCATATACAATTGTTACAATTAATAAATTTAATTTCACCATATTCATTGGTAAATATAAAATAAGTTAAAAGTTATCTACATCTTGAACAGAGTCATTATGAGGATATTTCTCCTCTTGTTTTCTTTTTAATCATCTCGGTATGTACTTCCCCTTGCTTCTCTCTCTGCAAATGCCCGTCCTCACATATTACAACGAGAAGTATTTTAAAATTTTCATTTGACGAAGAGGCCTGATCTTGCGGTCCGGGACGCGCAGTACACACTTGGAACTCGCGCACGTAACCCGATACGTCAACGTTTCCTTTTCTCCGGAGGCGCGTCTCAAGAGACGGAGTTCGGTTAAAAATACCCCCTCATCATTTCATGAAAATACGCTCCATGTGGAACTCCCCGCTAACAGCTTTGGACGCTATGGACGGTTTTCCTCGAAGAAAACCGTCGCGGCGGAGAAACTGTTCAAGCGTGGCAGAATGGAAATGAAATATAATTTGAATACAAATAATTAAAAGTTTTATTGGTTTCCTTTTTGTTAAACCGTAAATAAAAGCGACGATACATTCAGCGTTAGGAAGTCTCGACTTTTTCATTCGCGCATAAAGAAAGCAAGTTATCTATTTTTTCGATTCCGTAATATGTGCATTTTCTAGTACAGCAGAACCTCTCTTAACCGACCTCGGATAAACCAGTCTCTCCCATGCAACAGTTTTCTCTCTCATCTTATAGCATAAAAAAGAGACTTTGGTTTTTCAAAAGACTAAACCCTCAGCGCCAGGAAACGAATGAACAATACATACTGTTAGAGGAGACACAAACTAGACAATTTGTAGTGGACTAAGAAATAGAAATATTAGCTGGATTATTTAACGAAAATAATTAGGAAAATAACGTTAAATTGGCGTTGAGCAGATTCTCGGGGAACAAATTACCAAGCGTCTTCCCTTTCCACATTGTTGGCCAACCTGTTGCTATATTCTAGTTCCGGACAACGAAGTATAGCTTCCGTAGCTCCACATGTTCTCCAACGTTGAAGGCAGGACCACCACTTCAAGTGGGTCAAATCACAGAGAGGTACAATTGCTTTCTTTATTATCGTTCTAATTGTTTTAAAACATCAGTATGAATAATAATGAAGAAAAAAATCACGATTTAATTTTTAACTATCAATTAATAATATAGTGGAAACAATATTCAGGAACTCGCTCGACTCGTTTGAAATGCAAAAGAGCATCGAGTACAAACATGGCGGCTGAGCGCAACGGCTTCGTGATTTGCACATCTCGCCTCAAAGGAAAAAGGAAAATATCTTTCTCATATGTCCACTGATCTATAGATAAAAGTGATGCTAAAAACACTACAAAGGAAAATTTACTACACATCAAACTAAACGTCCATCCCTTTCGTGATTTAAAAGTTGGTTTTATTTTGTAAATAAGTATTTTCCCCATAAGACACATGCATTTCACCATCATTTATAATTGCAATTATGGCCGGTGAGGTATGTTGAAATCACAATAAATACATGCTACTGTGTTTATTTACGCCGATTTCAGATATTTTTTAGATTTGAGTGTATCTGCGCTAGTACCGCCTTGATTTCAGATCCAATAATGGCATCAGTCCGAGAAATACGGACGCATTCGAACGAATCCTGTTCTTCCGATCAGAATCTCCTGAAGGGAATCCGCCGCGTTTTGGCAGCAGGCAGAGGAAATTGCAGCGTGGAAAGAATGCCAATGTCGTAGAGCTCTGCAACAAGCAAAGGGATTAAGGACCACTCCGTCCGTCTGTCTTTGGCTGGCAATGCCATGGAGAGAGAGAGAGAGAGAGATAGCAGCCTCGTTTCTTGGCACCAGTGGCGTCAGTTAAAAAGAGTGGTAAAGGTCGCCGCTGCCTCATCGGCCACGGTCACTACTTTGTTCTCGATCCATTCTTCCGCTCATCCGAGGTCCATCACGCAGCCAGGACATCACCTCCTTCTTCACACTGCACTTCGTCTCGCACCGAGACCAAAGACTTATCATTCCGAAATATTGGGAGCCGATGTGACGCGATATCGAGACCCTTTTCTACGACGTACGCAACACGCCATTTCTATTGTTCGACATTTTGTTAACGTTGGGCGGAAATCCGACGTCTAAAAATATAAGATCCACCTCGTTAGCAGTGGCGGAACTACGGAGACTACGGTGGCAATAGCCCCCCCCCCCACCACCACCACCATTGGACCTGAACTTTCAACAGATAATATTGAATTTGATAAAATGTATCTTTATCCTTTAATATATAGTTGCCATTTTAAACAAATTATATTATAAAATTTACACCCCCTGCCTTGATTACGGTGAAGATCCGCCACTGATCACTATGATACTTAATAGGGATATCTAGGTGAAGACAGAAATAGACAAGTTTACACATTATGATGTAAAGGAAGTTCCATAGAACGTATGTTTGCATAAATATCGAACTTTAGTTGCAAGTTAGACCTGTAGCCAGCTCGGTGGGTTTGATCTCTTTCGAACACCATTTTTAAAGAGTTACTATATATTTTATCTGTTTGATATAAGTTATTTTTAAGGCCGATCATTAATTATCTAGGAGAATGAAAAAAGAGACCAAATCAAATGNCACTTTTTCAAAATCAGGGGAACGAAAGAAGCAACAGACATAGGAAAATAGTTGTATCTGAACAGATCAATTAGGGACTGGAACAATTTACCTGCAGATGCCGTGGGAGCGCTAAAACGCCCAGCAATCTCTCTTCTATTCAAGAACACTCTATAGAGCAAACAAGTTACTTACTAACAATGAATTCCACGGTTTTATGGTTTGTGTCTTTTTCATTTGATTAATGTCTTCCCCACTGACGTATTTCCTCATGTTTCGTGTTTATTTATTATTTAATTCAGCGTGAATTTTATTTTTAATCTTGTATTCGTTAGGTTACTGTACCTTTCAGTTACGGGATTTCCATTTGTATTCTTAATGTATGTTGCCACACAGTGAGACCTCAACTTCAGTAATAAATTGTATTCCAATACTGTGCAAATGCGTGATTCCTCACTGGTTAATGGTGATATGAAATCCCACGGAAGATTTGTATAAAAGGCACATTCTCTTCTAATTGTCTGGCAGGTTAGAGTTCTTTAATATTTCTTTAACATCTGAAAATTCGTATTTTTTGAATAAAGTATCACATTTGAACATTATCAATATTTAAAGTAGAATGTTTTCGCCTAACGCCGAAGAAACCTTTAGTTAAAAACCCTTATAGTTTTCAAGATCACAGGTATTTAACATAGAAACGAAATCTTCCTTCCATATATTAGTAAGATTCATGTCCACTCATCTGTAGCATTTCTTCTTCTTCATTTTGTATCTTCCGAGTCTTATCTCTATGACGTCACAACAACTCCCACTATTTCGGCCCGGAGACGGACCTCGCGAGGAATGTGGGCAACTTCGGGACAGTTGAATATGTACACTGAGATGTAAGCAATGTATGGGACGAAATGAAACATTTGTATATAAAAAAATAAGAAACCAACATTTCACATAAAAATATTCTCAAGTCAGCGAGGAAATTATTCAGACATGTTGAGAAAAATGAATTTAAAAGCCATCCCACGTTGGAAGTCCATCCATGGATTTTGTGATAACTCACCGCTATTACCGCCACTACAGTGTAGATATGTAACACGCTCGTGAGTGGACTTGAAAGTTGAGGCAAATTTCACAATTATTGCAAAGAACCTACGATACGTAACTTGGGACCGACACCTGCTTGGACTAACAAATATAGTCAATTGGAACTCTAGTTACTCAGCAGATAGTTTGGATATCTTGGTAAATCTTTTTCAAAACTTTATTGACTTATTCCAGCCTTCCCCAGATATATTTTTTCCCGGAATATATTTTCAAGATTCAAAAAGTATTTTCCCAAAGTACAACTACCAGTTCTGCCACAACTAATAGTAAATATGAATCAGATTACAACTTTCGTCTACATTTGACCCCAAACTTCGAAAGGTTGACCAATTAATTTCTCTCTGTGCAGACACATTCGGATATCAACTTTTACTCCGCTAAGTCCACAAACTCCTAATTACACAAAAAATTGAAATTAAGACATTTTATTCACAATTTCGGTATCGTAGAACCATGTATACTATAATTGTACGAACAATACACAGTCAAATACTAATCATAATTACTATAAAACTTTCAACGTCATTGTATTCATTAAAATAACGTCATTTTTTTATTGTTCGGAATTTAAAAAACTGTAACTACGTATAAGATTGAATGCTTTATATTTTACTGTTCGTAAGCTCACTTTTTTCACCGATTTATACACATCGGCGGTTAATGCTTCTCTGGAGAAACATGGCGCGAAGAGTACGTGGGGTCTCTCTCTCTCTCTTTCGTGTAAAAAGAAAGTCCAGTTGCCCAATCACTGTGATATCTTCAATCTCAAGAAGAGAGATCATCAAAGATCTGTTTCACGGAAGTCGTCATTTCAACATACAGATAAAGAGAAAACGGCGAGTGGGCGATTGACCGGTGGCGCAGGTGGTAGCATCAGCTGTCGCTCATCAACTCATCCCGGGTTCGATTCCCGACGGGACCGGAAAATTTGTAGCTCTACACATTAATGTCCCAATTCATATAGCTGTGACTACCGAAAAGCAAACCTTCCTTCCTGTATCCAGCCCCTCCTAGTATCAATAACTAACGACTTCTACTAACCCCTCCACGTGAACCAAGTTACTGGTAAACCCAGTTAAGAGGCCCACCTACTAACAATGACCTACCACCTAACTCCTATCGCTCCATGGAGATAAGTTTCAATAGCACGCTACATTTCCTATTTAGAAATACAATATAACTATTGTGACACGGTTCAGTTCAAGGAAGCCTTAACCCCCCCGGTGGCCCAGGGCTAGCTAGCATGCTTGAGATCAATTCCCGATGGGGCCAGAAAAAGTTTGTAGCTTTTCACTTCAATGTCCCAGTTGATATAGGAAACCCTCCTTCTATTCACCGGTTACAAATCCTAGTACCAATAACTCTTACCTCGTCCTATAACTCTGTTTCTAACATCTCCACATGGGTCACATTGTTGGTAAGCGTCCCACCTACTAACCATATCCTACCTACCACCCACCTCCTAACGCTTAGATTAGCTTCAATAGCACCAAGATACATTTCCCACCTCCAAATACTTCAATAAAAAGTGAAGATGGCTATGGAACAGACATTACTCTTAATACAGGAATGAACTCTATGAAACTGAAGGAGTTGAGAACTGTCCAGTGATGAAGTGGGGTACGGAGCAGACAATAGAACGTCTTCCTCAAGAATTCTTATCGTTGCTCATTCTATGAATTCTTCCAGTTTCTGATTTGATCTTCGCGAAATGATATTTCGGAGAATTTTCAAGCCCCTTAACTGTAGCTCACACACGAATATAATAACAGCGTTTAACATACATTTATTAACCTTTTCTTTTGTGTTTAAGATCACCCCAGATAAAACAGTTGTTCTGAGGTTCCGTGTTGTATGAACACTATATATAATTCTTTAACAAATTATTGAACACATTGTGAACAGTTAAAATATACGACGACGCTTCGGTTGAAGATAAAATCGTCTTTAATGATCGTCCATTTTTTACTGCAGGGGAAGAATGACGTGGAAAAAAGAAAGAAAAATTCCCAGAAATAATACAAAAGATTATAAGTGTAGACCACCTCCTGCAAGTTCAAATCGTTGAAAAGCATTTTCGTGTTGATTTGTGTCATTTTTCGAGCTTTCGCCAATTATACGAGGTATGCCCTTATCCGTTATAATGCTAGCGCCACCCATAACAGGTAGATTACTGTCGTTGGCAAATTATATTTATTGTACTATTTGTAAACGGGAAATGTATCGTGTTATTGAATCTTATCTAAATGGAGAGGTATGAGTAAGGAGTTTGGTGATTGGCCATTGTTAGCAGGTGGGTCGCTTAACTGGGTTTACCAACAACTTGGCCCACGTGGAGGGGTTAGTAGAAGTTGTTAGTAATAGTTAGAGTTGACCCACATATAGACAAAGAGAATACTGTCTATATATATATATTAATTTCTCTCACCTAAAATGGGGCAAAAGATTATATCATTTAACAAGTTCGTAGATAATACTTTCGCAAAATGGGCGTCGAGGTCATACAGGCAAGTCGACGAAATTCGAGGCAATAGATGAAAACCGAGGGAATTTTTCACGAACGAAAAATCGGCCGAAACCGAAACGGACGATAAATGAGAGAGATAATACATATAGCGCGGCTGCGTGATTGGAGCATATTGGCTCCGCACCACTACAATCATTCGTCGGGTATCACTATACAATCCAGGAAGAAAAACAACAATCACGCGGAAATTAATGACTACAAATAAAAGGTGGAACATATGTCAAAAAAAGGACGGCCAGTACAAATACACAAAGGAGAGTGGACATAAAAATATATAACACATTGCTCGAACCCTCCAATTGAAGTAAATAATTTGCGGGCACGGAAATATTGAAACGTACACGTGAGAAGAAGAAGAAGAATCGGAGAGAGATCACGTGCTCCGACACCTGAGTAGGGCTGGAGAGGAGGAGGAGGAGGAGAACATCTCATTGAGAACGGAGAACGTTTCAAACACTTCACTTATTACGTAAATAAAATACGTGATATTCGAGAGGGGGATGTTTACGAAGATGCACCACGACAAAAGAAAGCCAGCACACGAAGTGTTAAAACAAAGTCACATGTGGACTTCGTTAGGAACGTGGCTATTAATATAAAAATTTATAATTCAACTTGTATTAATTTGTTTATCTTTGGGTCTTAAAAAAACCAGGAAGTGAATAAAAACATCCACGCTTTCCCTAATTAAGTAAATGTTTGTTAGGACCGTGTATGACTTCCCAGTTGTACATGAATCCTAGTATAGCAGAGACTCCTCCCCACTCAACTACAGCGAATAAACAATAATCCTTTGGTTCATCTCGAAATAGCGACGTGTCCAACGTTCGTCGCAAGTTCAATGTTCGCCGATGCATCGGTTCGCGTGGGGGGAGGGATGGGTGACGGGTTCGGGGGCAGGGGGAGGGGCTGGGTGTTATTTCGAGCAGCGAAGAGACACAGTCGGAACGTCTGCTCTTCTTCCTCATAATACTTCCTTCTCTTCCTCGCGGACCCTCTTCTTCACATGCAGCTCCATCTACCCGCACGAGTCGCAAGCGGAACACATCCACCAGTTACTTTCTCCTCATTAATAATAATAATAATAATNCCTAACAACCTTCACCTCACCTCCACCGCAGTTGTAATACTGGGATACAGTATTCTATCTACACGCTGTTCCCCCAAATATTCACGATGTGTCTTCTAAATAAACTCACACAGAACTGAGGCTTACTAACACTCGTTATCGTGGTCCTTAGTTGGCCTATTCGACAACAATTATTATTATTATTATTATTATTATGTACTCAACTTCCGAGTATATACTCGGTGAGGGAAGTTTGCATTGTCTACAGTCAAGTGAACATTGCGACGGACCGGGACTGGAACCCGGGACCATCTGCTTTGGACGCAGGTGTGCTACCGGTGCGTCACGCGCCTCACCAATACACAACTGTGGCTCCGATTCGTCGACGTAGACGATGCAATAATAATATTTATTACTGCATATTGGTAGATCTTGCCCGGAGGCAGATACAATAATAAATTTGTAGTAA
>NNCF01127295.1:34831-52838 GCA_002313205.1 Laupala kohalensis
AGAACCTGAATAATAAATCCGCCTTTACCCGAAGGAAAAACTGAGAAAAACCCGGGCCAGGATGGGGAAGAGTGTCTGTCTGCTACCTTAGTTAAATTAGTTTATTGTCCTCCACGTGGTCATACGCAGTTTGTACTGTTTTTTGACAATATATTTATTATTATTATTATTTATTATTATTATTATTATTATTTATTATTATTATACCTATTCACTGCTAAACCACGGAACCGATCGTGATATAATTTGGCGAGGAGATAGTATAGATGTCCAGGATGAACATAGGTTAACTTCCATTTTTCACATGTATTAAAAGAAAATTATTTTGTGGACAAATGTCGACTAAATCGAAGAAGAAGAAGAAGAAGAAGAAAAGAGTTATATTCGCTCACGTTACCTAAACAGTTAGAGACAGGTGAGAATTATGCGGGGCAACACAGTTCGCCTCAAAGAGTTGTACAAAAAAAGTCCGCGACAATGGTTAAACTAAATTATCGAAATATAGTTGTTAATAATAATAATAGTGATAAAATACTTTAATTTAAGAGAGTAATTTCATAAGAAGAAAATAACATCAACATTAATGTGTTCTTTGTTTTGCGCATTTCACAAAAATAAAAAAAGTCTTTAAATCGTAAAGTTGGACTTGTGGTTTATGCCGTATAAAGTGTTCAGCACATACGGCGATTCCATACCCCTAACTGAGGGTGAAGTGGTGTGTTAGGGTAATTGGTGACACTTCGATTGACTTGTTTCTCTCGCGAACAACTTTTCGTTGCTTGTTCCAGGGCGGTAGCATTCGAGGATTTATTTATTCTTGCTGAAGGTGAAGCTCAAAATCAAGTTTTGTATTAAATGTGTACTATACACATAAATGAACATAATTCAAGGAAAGCTCGAGCAAAAATAGAACTTCTCTGATCAATATTCATAGTATAATAAGCGCATAGTCTTTAATTTGGGTACATAATTGTCAAATCAAAAATGCATAAATATCCTATTCCAACCATAAACAAAAAATTAATGTGTAAAACTTTGGTACATAGATAACCTGTTACAAAAATACACACTTATGCTCTCTTCTCTTTGAAAGAGAAGAACCGAGAAAACTGTGCTCATACACACAATGGCCGGACTACACGACGAGTAAAAGCAAATGGCGAATAGAGGAATATTTATCCCCCTTTGGACAGACCAGCAACCAAATTTTCTCCAAATCCGGTACGAAAAAATGCAATCTGATATCTTCCCAATCAACACTTCCTCAATATAACTCCACTAATATACGCTAATGCAGAAAGAGAAATTGCAAAGAAACAATGGAGGCGGCGGCAGCACGTGTGAAGCAAATGCGGAAGCACCGTCCGCAGCAGTCTTTCTGTACGCGTTGGCGTAATGCCAGCGTAGAAGAGGAAAGACCCAGAGAGACAGACAGTTCAGGAACAGATTGCTTACTCACGCCCCCGAAAACTGCTCGCTCAGTCATTGTGCAAACGAATCCAGGGTCTCTTTCCACTTCAAAAATGGAGACAATTCGATCTTCCACAACGAAACGCAAAATAAGAATGTTTTCGACCTCTCCAAAAATAACAATACAATTGTGGGTGAAGGCCAGTAAATATTAATTTAATGCTTTTTTTATTCATCGTTCTATACTCATAAATTTGTTGGTTTAGAAAGCTCGAAAAATTCTTATCCAGCTCATGTTATTTTTGACAATAGTCAATCATAACTTATGAATACATTATTCTCCAGCAGAAGGGTATAATTTAATGACACAATGCAAAAACAAAATATTGCCACAACAGTTATGAAAAGTGACTGAAAATATTAATAACCAAAAAACTATCTGATCAAGAGGCAGTCTGATGCAGGCTGGGGCAAGATGGGGAAGTTGCCCCACCTTGAGAGTTAGTGCAGAAGTAGTAGTGAAATTTGCAACTAATCCTCACATACTATTGTCTAAAAATTGATTCTTTTAAATAAATGGTGTTTTTAGTGCTAGTGTGTATTATTGTATGGCATTCAATTCTCTTTCACATAGGTTGAATCCAGAAATCTTCCCCATCTTACATTTTGAGCTGCGTATACCCTTGCATCTAATCATTTGTTTAGGAATTAGAAATTCATTACTCTAAATACAGAAAAATCACACAAGTACACAGGTGTCTCAAGAAAAATTACATTCTGAGATAAAATGTTATAAATGAGGTCCTTTATAATATTATAATATTATTATTACACACAAAAGAAGATTATTAATCAAAAAAATTTAATAAATTATCAAAAAGACAATAAACAATATAAAGTAAAATGGGTTATTCTTCTAAAAAATAAAAAATAATAAAAAAGATACTAAAAAGAAAAACTATTAAGTCAAGATAATATTAGGTACATATAATACAATCTCTTTATTATTTTCAAAACATACCAATTACTTCACCACCGCAAAGTTTTATTCTCATGTTTGAATCTTGAAGTAATGTGTCACAAATGTTTTGTACTTGCTATTCAGAAAAAACACTCAATAGAACCAAGAAAAAACAGTAGATAAGCCGTTAATAAAAATGTTATTCAAAACACTTGTGTCTTCAAACTTTTCTCAAACTCATGAAGTAAAAAGAAAAATTATTTATAAAAATTTCAACTTAACTTACTTAAATTCAACAATGATGAAAATGAAATAAATTTCATGGCACAAAAGATATACAACACAAAAAATTCAAATATTTCCTGTTTATGTCAATAAAATGTACGTATTCAACTCCAGTACATAAAGAATATTTCAAGGGTAATTGCACAATAAACTGAAGAAAGAGTTCTCTGTTCAAATAATATTCCATATCTAAATTTTAATTAACTAAATTTTCTTTTCATTTACACATTCAAAGAAGTCACAAAAATTTCAACATTTATGAGTACTTACCAAGTGTACTAAATGGCCACTTCAGTAAATCTGCCTCTCGAACTATCTTCGTAATTGGAACAATTAACCCATGTTTGGGTTCACAAGTAAACAGGTGACGATTACCCCATGAGCCATCGATGCCACCATACGGGAGAGGATTATCCTATGAAGATATAAGAGAATCAAGTGCGTCACAATTACTTTAAAATAAACTTGCAATACACATAGAGGGAAAAGCACATTTTACTAACTGAATAAATAAATAAACTATAATGCCCTGTTATGTATAAAGCAATTGAAACTAGTTTACTTCAATACTCATTGTTCTTTTTTCAAAATAAATTTAAATTAAATCACATACCAGCTTCAGACCCACAGTCCAATCAGGACCCATTTCAGGCAATTTCCCTATCCATCGCACCACACCTCCCTGGGGTAGACCTGTGCCGCTTCCAAGCCAAACCACACGCTCCCCCACCAAAACTGGAGGGCGAAATGACCACAAGTCCATTTCCTTACATCCACAACTCCCACATCACCATCATCACTGTAACAGACGTGCACATTTAAGAAGTTCACTTTATTATCAACAAACACTCAAAGAATCTAACTTGTGTCATTAAGCAGATGTGTTATAACAAAAGAAAACACTCTTGCATCACTTGAATTAAGATCCACAAAATTAGTTTGAAATTGCAACTAGAAGAATTTTATCAGAAATTTTAAATCAGCTTACTCATCCAAGCATATAAGTAATGATTAATAATAATAATAATAATAATAATAATAATAATAATCTGATGAAAACAACACACTTTTGAGTCAATATGATATACCTGTTAACTACTCCATTCTAATTGAACGCTTGCTCCCAGCCTGTTTGGCAGACCCACAGGGCCTTACTGAGCTATTTTTATCAGCTTCATCAAGAGAACCTAAACTAAGTTCTTTGATTTGAGGAGACATAGAGAAGAACACATTTGAAATGATAGACGTCTAACACGGAACAAGACGTTCACATCACATCGGCAAAAAAACATTTCTATTTACGAAATACGTTGTTTCTAAAGCTGTTTCTAACGTAGGCTCAACCGCTACTGTTTATCTTCTTCCATAAATAAATATTTCAGTTGTAATCCTCAAAGGTGATACAATTGAAATGACAAATGTGATAAATGGCTTCAAATTCTTAATTCAAAAAATCTTATAGGAATACGTCAACGTATTTTCGAGAGTCGCCATCGTTTCTTCAAGTAAATAATAATTCAAGTTAATGTCATTCATCGCCCACACACCGGGTTAGAAAGTTAAAATAAATCAAAAATTAACAAGTTCCCCATCGTCGCATTCCCAGATGACATTGTTTCTAAATCCTCTCGTACTTAATTCTGGAGTTTTAATGGTTCTGATCCTAAGGAATATTACATTTCCCGCTATTTCCTTTAGCGGAATTTAAGGAAACTAATGACAGCATCTTTGGCGCTACCTTTTCAAATGACCGATATCGACAACTCGATCCCAAACTCGCCAATGAAAGCGTTAGACGTTTTGAAATACTCACCAGATTTCTATATATCTGACGTAAGATGATAGACGAAGCATGTAGTTTGAAGTTCGTCTATTCACATGGGGTTTGTGATGCATGTCTATTTTTCAAATTCTTCCCACATAATCACAAATTCATAACCATACTATGCATTCTATATGATACACTATTCTTTATTTAGCAACATAACAAGAACCATTGAATAAACATTTATTTAAAAATTGCTTGTATCCTTCATCCAAAACTTCTACTCAACCAAGTTTTATTATACAACAAACAAAATAGTTAAAACACAAAGGGCTCTAATAACCATGATGTTGGCGATCCCTAAAGCCCCAATTTAAGTAAAAGTTAAAATACATGCTAATGTTATTACCACGTTGACATCAATTTGATCAAGGATTACCTTTTTTTGGGTTTATTGGGTGTGAGAGTATAGCCAAGAAAATTGATAAGGAATCTACAAAACAAATCTACGATAAGAATCTTTTTAGCAAAACATTTATTTCAAAAAATTCACTTTCATACATTGAATATTGTTGAACAAACTTAAATATGTGAAAAATGTATCAAAAAAGTAGTTTTGTTTTGAATAAAAATGTTTGATTACTGTAATTCAGTAATTTATTTGACACTACACTTGCAGGAGATGTGATCATATGTGTAATAACCATTATTTAGAAATGTTTTATTTAATAAAATTAGTCATAAACACTCGTAAATCTGCCATGGACAAACTAAATTAATACTAGTTCTCAAGAATATTGAATATTAACTGAAGAAACATTTCCACAGCAAACTGAATTTGTCTATCAGGATATATCTCATATTACAATACATTCATAAGGATAAGCTTCTCCAGCTGATACTCGCCCAGGTGTGGGACACGCTGAAATAAAAAAACCACACATCATAAACTAATAAACAATAAAACCTAACTTATAACAACTTCACCAAATACAAAATACCATAATACTTTTCAAGATTTACTTCAAAATTTCTTCCTTTCAGTATAAAACTCAGGTATGGTCAGCACATACTAGTAATGATATCAAGATACTAGTAATTCATAAGTAATATTTGTTCCCACTATTTTTGAAAGTGGAGTAAGATTGGCTAAATATAAATTATAATCAATAAGACAACTTTGAAAATATTTACAACATGATAGAGAGTATTTCACTCCACAATATTTTTTAAAGAAGTTTTCAGAAGTTCTTTACATGCAGATATGTTCTTTATTTAAACAGACCAAAACACAGAAATAGGAAACACATTTACATGAATAAAACAAATATTTCATCAAAACGTTTCTTAGATTGAATACTTACAAATACTTACAAACCACATTTATATTAAACTCTATTTTTCAAATTCTATATTATGTACACAGACCACTCTTTCAAAAAGTGATTTCTTGGAAATTAAGTACTAATATGTATGTTAAAGAAAGCTCAATATTTAGATATTTAGAAAGTAGATTGATGACTTTTTCACTCAGAAAATACACTATTCTTTCCCTGAATTATATAATTTTGTTTAAGTTAATATTATAATAATAACAATTCTTAATTCAACTAAACTTCCTCACCTGTTTGACAGACATTCCCATAATAACCCGTGCCTTCACATCTACATCGATAACCAGGATCAAATGAAGTCTGTGTGCAAGACCCTCCGTGTTGGCAGGGTTCGGTTTGACACACATCACTGCGTCTTCCTAGTGTCATAAAGTCATTTAAATATACATACTCAAGATAGTTAAAATAAAAATTCTTCCTTTTGAATAGGTGAGCCCATCAAGAAAATAATAATCAATCATTATGCAATATCCCTTACAACATGAGATAATACAACTGATGAAGTAAACATGAATTTGTATTAAAACAGTATTTTAGACTAAATCGTTTATGGTTATTATTTTCTGCCATTTATTACCTTCGACACACAAATACGTTCTGAATAGAAAGTTCCGAATTATTTCCATAAGGTATTCTTCACCAGTGCTCTTAATGCAATACAAACCTCGTAAAGCTTTCCGACATTCTTCTTTCGAAGTGTATCGATATTCTGAATAACAACCAATGCCACATAGACATTGGCCGCTTTGAATACGACAGCCTTGCCTTGTCTGATTCACCTCACATCCAATTGTAATGGGGAACACTAGAGGAGAGCAACAAATTTCCGCAGATAAATTTTAAATAATCAACATAATGTTACCGAAATGTCCAATTTCTTTCACTAAAATTCTCCCTATTATACTTACTCAATCCTCAAAACTACATCATATCACAATACATAAAAATTTTTGAAAATAACTGATAACAAAAATTACTGAACTTTCTAACATATGGTTCACTACATCTTACCTACTGCTATAAGAAAGACAAAAACACATATACAACTGTAAGATGACATCTTAATTCTATTAACTGAGCTACTCCAACACAAAACTCTCTTTGATTGCCATACCAATATTTATCTCAAGGCCATTGGCCTTCAACAGTTCAAAGTCCACTACAAGATAAACATGTGTTGACATTTTGAACTAATGATGCTTTTGAAACACGAAGGGAAACAATGAAGAATGCAAAAAGAGAAATAGAAAAAAGAGAAATAGAAATACGATACGACTCACACCATTGGTCTTTTCTACTACCCATCATCAGACTGAGTAAACAATTTTAAAAACTGAAGAAGAAATAAATACAAAAAAAAAAAGCTCAGAGAGAGAAATGTACAAGAGTGTAAAGATGAAATTATAATAAAAATTAAGAATTGATAAGTAAATAAAATTTAAGTGAACACTGAATGAAACTTAAAAATTCAAAAATTCAATATATATGATTTCATGTTACCTTAAATCTATGGCCACCAGGAATAAGCCATGGTGCAACAGGACTATACTTGTTAGTGTGCTTGGTGCAGTAAAAATAAATAACAATACTTCAGTGTATAGTAGTTAAAGTGCAGTGTATACATTTCTACACAATTTTTTTCTCACCAATCCAAATTTGAGTTCGGATAATTTGAGGTCTGCTGCAGTTCAGAGATTTAGTCCCTAAAATCTGATGATAGTTTTTTTTAAGTCAATAATTTTCAGTAATATGCCACCAAATTTTTTAATAATTTAAATATACAAAGGATATAAGTTCCTCAGTGTACACATGTTGCGAAGAAAGTCAAACATCCAAATCCGAATGCACGAAAGTTCTACAAATAATTTATGAAATACAAAATAATATTTACAACATGCTCACACAGAAACAAAATGGTCAGGAAATAAAAGATCTTATGTGAAAGAGATATTGAATATTTATTATGTCCATAATTTACAAAGAATTGCCTTCTGTTCCTAGACAGAAATCAAGAAAAAATTCTATATCTAAATATCCCTACAAGAAAAATATTTTTTTACAAAAATAATAATACAATTCATACACTTTTTAAAACAATCACAGGAATAAATTATTAACTGCCTTTCTAACAATAAATAACATACATCTTTCTTGTTCTTTAAAACTTCGACAGAAAAATTATTGCTTTGAATAATTACAAATTGGAAATGTTCACAGGTATACAGAAAAAAACAGGTTTCCTTTATACGAACACACAGAAATAAAATTAGTCCATACAGATAAAATTGGTATTAAGTATCCTCTGTATTTTATTAAATAAAATTATGGCAAGCAATAAGTATGAAATCTTTGAACAAAAATCATCAAGTTCACAAGCTTATAATCTAACGTCGAATGAAAACTATAAAATCCTCTTCATAATAAACAAAACAATGGACATTCAATCCTTCAGAACTAATGTTAATCACAAATGTTTTCCTTAAAAAAATGTTCGATTAGAAATGAAATATTGGTTTGTGAGGTCTTCCATTAGGAATTTGTCCTTTCAGACGGAGTGTCCTGATTGCTTCTCGCAAATGTTTAGGCTGCACGGGACCGGACTCGCCTTGACGTTCCATAACATCTAAGGCTGTAAAGAGAGAAAAATTAATTAATAAATCATTAACTGAACCAGAGGTGAATCTAGGATTTGATTTTGGGAGGGGGCCATAGAGAAAAGTATCAGGGTGTGCGAGTTCCCCCACCAGAAATTAAAAAAAAAAATTAACTTCTTGAAACTGCAATTTAAGACATTCTTATACAAAAATAACACATTCACTTAAATTGCAGTTTTCATTTTAAAAATGTAAAAGTAAAGATTTTCAAAAAATTTGTGTTTTTTGCCAATTTTTTACTTGGGACGTTCCTGATAAGTCTATTCACTGTTTCAGATTTACTCAATATAATATCAACAGTAATTTACATGAAATCAACAATGTTTTGGCATTCCATCTAAAACTATAACACGTATGAAATTTTAAAAAATTCAGGGGTATTTAATGCAAGGACGAAAATGATAAAACTTGAACACAACGTTGGACGTTGAAAATAAAGTACATAATTTTTTACCAAATGCCCGGACAGAGAAAGATAGTGAAATATAACAACCCTATGCCCATGTTCCCATGTAGGAATCAAAATCTATAAAAGCAGAGCAAGTCATATTTTTGTCATATGAAGATGTCATTTTACATAGATTTCATTCGTTCTTATCATTACTTTCAGTGAGCATGCTGAATTTTTGTTTTTTCAGTATAAAAAAGACTCTCTATTATATCTATTGCTATCTCTCCTTTTTTTTGGTGGGGGGTGAGGTAGGAGGGTAGAGGGGGACATAGACTGAACAATCCATGCAAGATAATGAATGAATAAGAAATAGTATTCTTGAAGCCATTCAAAATTTCCCACATACTTTATTTCTGTTGGCTTTTTATGATTTTCCATTACTAAAGAATATCAAAACACTTTTATTAAACATTCATACAAAATATCTACATTTTATCACCAATGACTTACATAAAGTGAAAATGACTAAACTTCCAAGAGATTTAATGATCGGCACTATTAACAATAACAAACAAATGTGTTATGTTATTTATGGATTACTAGTTGCTTGACCACAACAATTGAGGAGTTAAATTTTTTTTAAATCCAGAATTTGAAACATCGATATATTAAAGATATTTTTTGTTTTCAAGCCATTTTGAATTTATTTCCTTCAAGTAAAATTTTGAAACAGTTCAAGATCATCCGACTTCACCCTAATAATTACTCACAAGACACCAGTCGAACAACTATTTGTTCTTGCACAACATTTATAACTGGGAAAAATAGATTTGAATTCCTTAAGAGTCACTCCATTAATTCATCACTTATTGAATAAATAAATAGAAAATCAATATAAATAACACCTGAAGAAAGATAAATATAAACCAATACAAGATAAGTGTTTTTATAAAATTGATTTTATAGTCCAATGATATATACAATAACAGAATGATCTTAAATTAATAGTATTACATTTATGGGCTCTAATGACCTTGTTGTTGGCATGTCCTAAAACCTCATAAAAAAAAGTATTACGTTTCACAAAATACACAGGTTCAGAAAAAATGACAATAAATTATTAACAGAAATACAATAAATTTACCTTCTTCCACAACTTCTCCAACAAAAACTTTGGCAATGCCAGACATGGCTATGACAACATTTTGTGAGACAGAACATCCAGTTATTGTTTGCATGAGCTGAAACAGCGACAAGTAATGCTCAGTACACTTCCCTAATATAAAATTAAATCAGTCTATACTAATCAATAGTATCCAAATTACATCCTATTTAGAGAGTGCAATATTAATCACTCCTTAAAAATGAAATTTATTGATTTATTAATTAACTAGAAACAGTACTAAATAATGAAGTGTCTACAAAGAATGAATATTGGAGGATGTAGACAGATTGTTCCTTACAAGCAATAAAAGTTTTTGTCATTCTGTCATTTGATGCAAAAGGTCTTTTCGGTCGCACGGCAGCCATCCTCAGTGCTGAAAGCCCCCGCTTGCCAAAGGACGCAGTATTGAGGAGGGCCACCATGCGGCCAAAAAGGTCTTTTGCATCAATAAATGCATCAAATGACAGAATGACAAAAACTTTTATTGATTGTAAAGAATGGATAAAAATGAAATATCTCATACTAACAGACAAGGATACTAAAGATAGTCAAAAAGAATAAATTTATAATTGGGAAGGTACTTTTTACATAATTACTTTACTAGACATTGAATTATCACGTGCAAATATAAGATTTTAACTTGTGGGGAAAAGGCACTTTTGAAAGAGTACTACATACCTCCCAAAGGTTGAATTGTAGTTTTGATTTTCTGTGTACTATATGATAAAATTTTAATTTATTTATTTCTTTATTTTGTTTAAACAGCTTTCAGTGAAATATAATTTCAAACATTCAATCAATTACAAAAGAGAGTATGTAGTATACTACTATGAAATATAAATCAATACTAACCCTTCATCACAACTAATCACCAGTAATGATAATAAAAATGACTAGGTTTACTTATCATCCAAGTTTGTCAAGCACATTAACAAAGGTGTGACAGAATGTAAACTTAATTTGAAGGAGAACAAAATACATATAATTTCTATAGAAAGAAAGTCTATCCAAAAAGATAGTTGAAACAGCGACCTTCCCTCTATGAATTGATGCGCAGAAGATGAAGAGTTCACAGAATTCTCGTAAATAACAAATGATAGAAAGCTTTTCCTTATCAACTTCACGGGAATAAAACTAGAATAAGTTTTATTTACTTGATACAAAAATATATTGATTCAAGCTAGAAGAGGCACAACAAAAAACTTAACAGGGAACAAAATGCTAGTCTGTATTATTTCCATTTCTAGTATTCCTGACTTACTCATGTAACAAAATAAGAGAGACACTTCTGGAATAAAACAAATAAGATAAGTCCTAGACTGCTATGGTCAGAGACCCTACACAAAAATCTCACACTAAAATAGGTCAATACATATTGAGCTGTAAAATGGGTACTATGAAATAAGGTATAGAAGCAAAAAGAGCAAAATCAAATACATACTCTTTTTATAGCTGCTTTAGGGAAAGCAGATCTTCGATACATCTCATATCGATCCAACTGCTCTTCTGTGAAATTGGAGACCAATACTCTGGAATATAAGGAAACAGAAACATGAGAACACTTTTAATATGAAGATAGAAATACGATTTACTTCTCAACTTACTGCATTTTTTCTCGCTCCTCTTCTTCAAGTTCCCTTCTGCTTTTTATTTCCTTCTTTTTTTCTTTTCTGTCACAGGACTTGGAAAGCAAAATATCATCATGAAAGTCATCATTTGATTCATTGTTCTCCCTATATTCTTTTCTACTGACAGAAGATTTCGAAAAATTTTCAGAATCGCCTAGAATGTCTTCTAAAGCACTGGCTGCCCTGGAAATATTAGCAGCCTCATCGGTATCGTCGTTTTCATTATACTGGTCATGGTCATGGTCGTTATCTTGATCTTGGTCTGAATCTGATCGATTGAAAGAACTTTCGGGATCGTTGTCATTTTTAGCACTACTAAAACTATCTTGACTTTCAGCCGGCTCATTTCTTAATGACTGGTCATCTTTAACCTCAATACTTTGCAAACTAAGCTTCAAATCGTCGTTGTCCTTATCGTTTGTTGAATCGTCCCGAGAAAATAGGCTTTCCATATTTCAAATAGAGCACGTAGACAAGTCAGCTACAATTTTGTGTCCAAAACTTATAAGAGGCTACAAATTCTACACGTCATTTCGTTCACAGCAAAATTGAAGTTAGCCGCTGCATCACCGCAAAATACCACAACTTCACCGACATGATTGCATCTGATCAGTTGTACCCTGGCTGTGCATGAGTGGATCTCATCCGCGGTGAAGACTGAACCGATTGTTTACAATTTACCATCAAAAAGGCAATTCAAAACTTCAAATGACCTCGTGGGTGACATGCTAATTTGTACCAAGACTAGCAAGGGACACTAATCAAAGTTATCTAACCGCGCGCTTTCTCTTCTCTAGTAAAAACTACCGCGAGGAAGCAATTGATGGCCAGCACCTGACTGCTTCCAAACGGCTATTATTACTGGAGTTATTCCACTGTTTTAATTCTACTACTTTCCAAAATTTTCTTGCAGTCTTATCTCGATTTTTTGTCATTCACACATCAATATCACTAAATTTTATAAATATAAAGCTAAACCATTAAACTATTCTACCTTGAAAATTGAAACCATAATTTTGACTTCTTCAAAAACCATTTAGGCTGCAGAGGCGTTCAATGTTGATCTCTGTGAAGTAATAAAATACCAATAAAAATTTCTGTATCATAATTTTCAATCTGTATCATAATTCACACTTTTCAAAAGAAACAAATTGTTTGCAAAAACTTTTAAATTCTCACAAGACATTTCAAAAGACAAGAAACTTTTTTCAGCTATCTGTAGTGACATGCTACAATGGTTATTTACTTGCCCTTTTGATTTTCTACTGCTTCCTTGTTAGGGTTTATATTCTTCATGGCCCTCTCCCTTCTTGAGCTTTTNCCCCTTCTTGAGCTTTTTTTTTTGTTTTTGCTGTATTGGGTGGCCCTTTGTGTACTTTAAAAGTTGCTTCTTCACTTCTCTTATCAGCCTTCTTGGGCAAAGNTCCCTTCTTGAGCTTTTTTTTTGTTTTTGCTGTATTGGGTGGCCCTTTGTGTACTTTAAAAGTTGCTTCTTCACTTCTCTTATCAGCCTTCTTGGGCAAAGGCATCTTCCAGTTTACTATTGTATTATATAATTTTCCCTGATTTATTTATTTCTTGCTACCAGAAGAGACACTATTGTGATTTTTTACTTTTCCTGTTAATTTTCAGTCCACCTTGTTGGCTTTGTATATCTTTGTAGCTTGGGGAATGTTAGTTGCCTTTAGGCACATTTTGTGGAGGTGCTAATGGCTTGTTTATAAATAGCAATTATTGTTATTGTTAATTAATTATTGAATTTAAAATTTCCAGTACCAGATTCATAATTATGAGTTATTGTTTGTATTATATTAAATTTGCATTCATTCACCAAAACAAACATTATTCCACCCCTTCTCCTTCCAGTTCTTATTACAATTTGAAAACCTTTCAAATTATACTCCTTCACTGCTTGTGTGCCTTCAATATTAATCTGTGAGAGAACAATTGGTCCCAATTTTGACAGGAAGAAGTTGATCCTGTAACTTGTACCAATTTCTTTTCAAAGATCTAATGTTTACATGCAGAATATTATAATTATCCTCATTTTTATTAAAATTCCTTTCAATTTCTCTAAAATTATAGGTTTTTTCTTTCTCTATTTCTACCATTTCTATTTTGCCTCAATCTATTAATAAAAGGAATACAATTCTTGAAAATATTGCACACTTAATCTCAGTTATACAGTTTAGATCTTTTTCGTTTCTAATTATTAGAGAATTTAATATTTTATGCTTTTCTCATAAAAACTTTCCCATTCTGGATATGAATAAATCCATAATTTTTACTTTTCACAATCTGCTTAGTTTTCCATGGCAGATTGGCAGTATAGGGTGTGAGAGATGCTTGTTTACGTATATCTTGTCCCCCCAAGGGACTTGCATCTAGTAAGTACGTGTTTGGCGAACACGGGGCCCCGAGCTGAGTCTGGCATTGCTTCCACTTACTTGTGCCATGCTCCTTCCTTTCCCTTTCCTGACCTTTCTTGGTCACCTCTTATTCTTTTCGATCCCGACGCTATTAAGGCTAGGGTATCTTTCTTTTTCCTTTCTCTTCTTCTTCTTTTTAAAAATGAGATGTTGATATTTGAGTTGTAATTCAGGAGGGTTTGAGTCATTCGGCGAGTCCCACATGCAAGGAGAGTCATGTTTGCTCTCCCTAGTGCACAACTGCATTTTCCCTACCTGTACAAGTTTTTCGGGCTCCCATGACCTTTGATGTCGACATGAGCCGTAAAGCCCCACAAAATAAAAAAAAATGTATATCCTGTATACCTCATATATTCCTTCCTTTGTTGATAAGTTAATAGCTTTTTCTTTAATTTATTTACTTTCATATTTAATGGATGTTTTCAACCTCTTATATTTATTCTTTTTTAAATATTTAACATACCCTATATTTATTTCTTTTATGTTCTTCAACCCTTCCCCTTTACTTAAAACATAAATCTTTGTTTGATTCTTCAGGGGTTAGACCTACAATTTCAACATTATTCCTTATCGTATTATATTCTAGACCATTTACTCTTTTTGTTCAGTTCACTAATTATTTGGCCTTTCTGCTTTAGCTTCGCTTTCAAAGCTAGTTATCACTTACATCTTTTGCTGTACGTGTCGCTAACTTAGAAAGTATGGGCATCTTTCTTAAATGCTTTTTTTTTTAAATTTTGAATCCACTTGAATTTGAAGATTCCATTTCCAAAATTACTGTAAAGATAGTATCAGCTGTCTATTTCACTCAATAATTTGGTTATCACTAAATAAAATTCAGTACTAATTTTTAGATTGTAAGGGGTTTATTGTTATGAGTCCAATTATTTATGGCCAAATATTTATAGTCAAAGATTAAATGCCTAAGATCGATGACCCTATGCTCAATGGCTACATATTAATGACTAAGATCGATGACCCTATGCTCAATGGCTACATATTAATGACTACAGATCAATGGTAATATGTCAATGGACAATACTCATGTCCTAGGTCCAAATTTCAAAATTAAAAGGTCAAAGGTGATAGTTAAATGGTCAAAGGTGAAAGTTATATGGTCAAATGTGAAATTTATATGATCATAGGTGAAAGTTATATTGTCAAAAGTTAAAGTAAAATGATCAAATTTGAGTATTAAATGACCAAAGGTAAAATTACAAATGTCAATTGACAAGTGTCAATGGCCAAAGATCTATTGCAAAACGCAATGGACAGGTATCAATTGCCATAAGTCAATGACCAGATATCAATGGTCAAAACTGCGTGGCCAAAACTCAGTGTCCTAAGATTAATTGCTTAAGATTAATAGCAAACAAGTAATGGCGTAGGATTTAAGGCCAAAGGTTAATTGCCACAGATAATTGGTTTTAACTCAATGGCCAAAGGTCACCATGGATAGTCATTAGTTGTCAAAGCACATCAGGGGTAGTCAGGAGTCGTGAAAGGTCGCCCAAGGTCATCAAAGGACGCCACAAATCGTCAAGGGTCGTCAAATATTTTGAGAAGACATCATTAATATAAAAACTTTTTTAAGAAACGTCCATAGGTCGGCAAAGCTTGTAAGGGATCGTCACAGGTTGTCAAAACACTTCAGAAATCGTAAAGGGTTTCATCATCGTTGGGTCGCATCACCGAGGTGTCGGATAGTCATGCAGCCGGACTACATATAGTCAATGATTAATGGACAATGATTATTGGCCACATATTTAAAGCCATATAATTATGGCCAAGTATTAATAGCCAAAGATCGGTGACACATTCGTGGAGTCAGATTATCGTGCATTTTTTTTTTTTTGTGGGGCTTTAGGGCTCGTCAACAGCGAGGTCATTAGAGCCCTGATTATCGTGCAGTCGGATCACCGTAGAGACAGACCATCGTATATATTTATGGCCATGTACACTTTTTATACATTTTATAATATAAACTTTATACCCAAGTATATAGCCCTGGGGAACACCAATATCAATCCTTTTTAAATTACTCAGAGTATTTCCCACTCGCACGCATTGTTTCCTATCTGAGAGAAAGTCACTCAAAAGCATGTAATGTTGGCCCTCTGACACCAAGACTATCCAGCTTGTGTAGTAGGATCTCATTATTGACTGTGTCAAAGACCTTTTTTAGTCAATGAAAGTGGCTATCACAGCGATATCCCAATTCAGTCCCTCATACATTTTGTTGGTTTCATTTAAAAGTGCATTCTTCATCCCAACAGATTTAACAAAACCAAATTGGTTACATGATATTATTTTAAGATTCGTTAAAAACATATATAATCTTTGGTTTACTAACTTTTCAAAAATTTTGGCTATATTTGAAATTAAGGAGATAGGACTGTAGTTCCCACATTCATTGAGATCCCCCTTCTTATGAATAGCAACCACCAAAGAATTTTTAAGAGCCAATGGCCAAATTGACAATTCATGACACGTTGAAAATATGTTCCAAAGGTGGAGCAATGTAATCACACAAAGCATTTAAAACCTTGATGTTTATTCCATCACACTCTCCCCCAGTATTCTTCATATCTTTAATAATTCTAATTATTTGATGTTGAGTTATAGATGTAAAAAACAGATTATTAGGATGTATTGTATTTAGTCCAGTGTTATCATCAGTCCGAGAGTTGTCTAAGTTATCAACATCAATTTTTCCAGCTAATTGAGAACCAATGTCAGTGAAAATATCGTTAAATTTATTACCAATTTTGTACAGATCAGCAATCAATAAGTTTCCATCTTAAATCTCTGTGATTGTTCTGCTCTTGGTCTTTTTCCTTTCCCAATTGTGGACTGCAAAAACTTCTTCTATGTTCTCAATTTTTATTCACTTGAATATCTATTTGGGTCCACAATTTTAATTATTGTGTTACCACTAATTTAAAATATGTTTTAAATGTTTTTAAATGTTTCAATCTTAATACTGTACCTTTTTGGCAAATTTCATGCATTTTTATGTTTATATTTCCTGTCTTGTGTTCTCTTCACTTTACTGCTTTCCATTTTTTCTGATATTTTGTACTTTTTCTCTTAAAACCTTTACTGCTATAATAATTTTTTTAATACTTATCAAGTTTTTTAAGAAAGCAAAAAACACATTTACTTCGTTTTGAGGAAGTATATAGTTCAAGGATACTTTCACATAATTATAATATTTTGAAACAAATGTTTAAACTCACTCATTATAACTAAAACCAAGTTAATTAATTTTCCAAAGTCTTTCATTAAGAAATAATTAACACTAACTAGGGAAAATAATCGGTTTTCGTGTAACTGGTTAGAGATGAAACACTTATAGGGGATAAAGTTCTTAAATACAATTTACAGAGAAATACAGAGATAAATATTAGAATTGTTGAAGAAAATCTTCTGACAACTATCCTTTTGGATTTATTAATAAAAACAGAAATAAGAAGACATAATATTTTAAAAAATACTGGAGAATCAGAACAAAATGTCAGAATAAAAAAGTTAATGCAGTATTTCTGAACAATCAACATGTATCAATCAGGCAAGCTTAGTAAATTATTTGGGAAAGAAAAAATAGAAATAGGGAAAGACATAAGAAAATATTGGGTGGTGTTATAACAAAAGAAAAAAGGTAAAAATTAAATAAATAATGTGTTAAGATTACAATGAATGATCTTAGGAAGAATGTTAACAAGAATGATAAAAGCAGTGTAATACTTGATCATTGTATTAATGAAGATCAGAAAATGAAATGGGAGGATATTAAGATTATGGATACAGAAGAAAATTTGAAAATGAATTTGGAGACATCAAAATCATACTGTGATGTGACCTTTGTTTCATACAGTTCATTATTTTTTTGTCATTTAATTATGCATTAAAGTAGTGAATTTCT
>NNCF01127295.1:52853-66284 GCA_002313205.1 Laupala kohalensis
AGGTCATTAGAGCCCTTTGAATTTCTATTAGCCTGCTGTAGACTTTCAGATTAAGACGATTTTGAACAGACCACTCAAGTAAGTATTTTATTCTATCTGTAGTTTCAAAGCTTCTTTTTCAAATGATATCATTTCTGAGATTATTTACAGCATCTACAAATATGAGGTTTCAACAAGAATAAACACAATTATTTGAAGGATGTTAGTTAAGCTTCTGATACTAACACAAGGGTAAAACTTGAGGATGTAGCTTGCCATCGGAGAGAGAGGGGCTTAAGCAACAGGAAAAAGAGACATAGTTCAACTTCGTACTCAGATAATTTCATCGAACATTATTTAGTACTTTGACGAACATATTGTACTACCACTGTTACTAGTACACAGTAAAAAATATTGATTCGGATTTATAAAAAAAAATGAGATTATTATTAGACAAATCGTGACATGTGCGTGGAATACATAACATGTTTTGCTAGAATATTAGTTATCGTATTCGTCATTAATTTCACGTTATTGAACAATATCAAACAATTCCTATCATTCAGAATTGTACGAGTATTGGTTGTATATACAAACGAACGCGAACATTCTCTTAAGGCGGTTCCGCATATTCGCTATTCGGCGAACTCCGAGCAACTGCTCGCCGAATAGCGATTAGTGTGAATGGGTTGCTCGCTATTCGTCGCATCACGAACATCGGTGCTCGCCTTTTCCCGCAGCGTGTCGGTCTTTTGAGACACATCAAAGGAAGCCGAGCACAAGCGAATATTCACGAACGACCTGTTCGTGGTACTGTCCACATATTCGTGCTTTTACTAATACCAAGGATCGCGAGTATACCAGTCGATACGAGTATTATTACGGGTATTTAGGAGTAGACTTCAAGATATTTACAGTAAGTAATCGCTGAAAAAACTAATTACGTGTAATTTTTTTCTTTATCGTACAAAGTAATAAGTGTTTTTAGTAGTGATCAAATAGAGAAATTTGAAGTAATAAAGTAGTGATGGAGTAACTTATTTATTATCCCCAACGTGGTCATACACAGTTTGCAACTCCTTTTTGACAATAAAGTGTATTTGATGTGTCATTTAAACACATTCACAAACATTTCTATTAACTTTATTTTACTTTTATATTGAGCGTCCTAAAGTTTCTCAGTATTGCTATTTTAGCATTATCTATTTTTTAGTAATATTAGCATATATTTCCTGTACACGATCGAATAATAATCCATGCACGGGAGAGGTTAGAGAAAATTAAAAAACAATAATACTATCAAAATAAATAATAAAAATATTACATTGAAATGTAATAAATGATTCAATGATTTTTGAATAAATAAACAGTGATGTTGTGGAGAGAGAAATTAAGATAGTTATACAGTACTAATTCTTTTAGAGTTAATAAAAACAATAATAATTATAAGAGTTCCTTAAAATTGGAGAAAATCAATTACTATAGCCAAATCGTACGGAATAAAAAATAGCTTATTAATGACTTAATTTCATTCATTGAATTAAGATTAGTAGAGACCCATTTACTTTACTTAACATTTCACAAGAAACAACTACATACGCAGCAGGATGTGAGATTATATCAGATTCTCTCTCCATAACCTCTAATCACTAACGCGAATATTCGTCGTTCCCAGAGTGAGCACGTGCTCGGCAAATTGCTTATGTCTGGATCAGACTGCTCGCCAATAGGCGAATACTCAGGAAATACCCCGACCAAGTCGCTGTTCGTTTGCTCGGAGTTCGCCGAATAGCGAATGTGTGCAGCCTTTACGCTAAAGCATAATATTGTATGCTGATTGTATGATTATCGACTATCCTCCGCCAACTAGTGAGAAACGAGAATCGGACCGCGTTCCCGGTCGCTGATGCAGTCTTTCCTCAGAATGACACAAAAGAAAAAAAGCAGTTCAACAGATGTCGTAAATAAATAGTTACCAGAATTTAAAACACTCAATACGACTCTCATTTGGTATTCAAGAAGACATCTACAACGCATACTGGCCGTTTTCACTACATCGACCAAAGGATATTACCTGACCAAGAAAAAAAATTCGTACATGATATTTTCAAAGATCGTATTGCGACAGTAAATACACAAGAAACAAAACATTAAGGGTTATCCACAGGGATCGCATTGCGGTCCAATATTGTGGAATATCATTGTCTACACCGTCATGGTGTATGTTTAGGACAGGACTGTTCTAATAGAACCCGTTCAAGAAAACGCATTACAGGAGGTTATTCGTAAGATCGTCGACGAAATAATCTTGCTACAGCCCAAGAATCTTATCTCTCGAATGTCGAAGAAGTTCGTTGCTAGAATCCCTATGAGAAGATCCAGAGCTTTCTACGTTAGAAATCAGCGGTGTTATGGCGAATTTAAGTGGCGGAACGCAGAATTTCCCACGCTCCCCAAAAAACGAGGGTCCTGCGCAACCCACTTCCTGGAGATTTTTAAAAATTGATCTGCTAATTTGTACATTTTAACTCCTTCCGGAGTCGATTTTCGGCGTTAGAGCTTCACCACTTCTGTAATCTAAAAAATGATAAATTTATATTGGTTAGACTTGTATTTATCCTAACCTAATATGTTTTTTGAATTGTGAATATTCATCATAAGTTATAATAGATATGGCATTCTTGACTGTCGAGATACAATTACAATCAATGTCTCTGTTTAAATTATATTGGAACTCTTAATACTAACATATTTTTGCACCAAGTTGTGAGAAAATGTACTGTACAAATTTCACTACATTCCAAAATCAAATTGTACTGGAAGAAAAACGATTTCACTCCTGTCACACATAGCTCAGGTCTCTTGCTCTATTCAACTTTAAATTATTTTGTCAAATTCCAGCGCTTTCCGGCACCATGACACTACTGTTAGAGAAAAAAAGATTTTGAGAAACCCAACTAAAGGTCAACCAATGACGCAAACACTGAACCTCTGAATTATAACACATGAAATTCATAGGAAAACAAAGTCGCCGAATGAGTTTCAAAAATTAACCAAAAAGATGGAATGAGCTGTCTTCTGCCTTCACTTTTCTCGTAACGTTTCTTGAATGGATCGTTAAGGAGCAGATTAGATTCCCAGAAGAGTGTGTGGATTCAGAATTTGATTTTGGACAAGGCACAAAAAAAAAAAAAAAAAAAAAAAAAAAACTAGGGTACAATGTGTAGGTGAGAATTTTTTTTAACCATTAGTTTTTTTTCCTTTTGCGTGTANTCCTGTACATAAATAACACATTAACTTAAAAAACATTAAAATTAAGTTGAATTTATTTCGAGGAAAAAGTAGTAATATTCAAATACATAGTGAAATATCGCAGCCCTACGCTCATGTTCCCTTGTAGGAGTGGAAATCTATAAAAGTAAAGTCAGTCATATTTTTGACCTACGAAGTCATCATTTTACAAAGATTTTACTAGTTCGTCTTATTTCTTTCAATGGGCATCTTTAATTTTTCAAAGTAAAAGAACATTCCTTTTATTATTACTATCTTTTTTTTTTTTNACATACCCCTCATGCCGCCACTGGGTGGATTACTTCAATTGAAGCACATTCAATATAAAAGACCGGCTTTGTTCGACGTAAAATGTAACCCGCTGTGTGAGTGACATCAGAGTAACACATCTATACATCTTCTCCCATAATTTTGTAAAATTAGAAGACGGTTCAAAACACAAACAAAGAAGCAACTAACTCAAGAATGTTTTTCCTTTAAGAATTATGCAAAATGTAAAAGTAATGGAATGAAAATATTGAAAGAAAGTCAAAAGCAACTCATCAAATGTTGGATGATCAAATGCTTCACATTCATCAGGCGAAGTTCACTTACATTTCTATTTCACATTATCATTTTTTCGAATTTTCAAACAATATACATATAGTTATAGAAATTAAAAAAAGGCACTGAACCAATTAAAGTAAAATTTATTTTTTCATTTAGTTCACAACATTAAATATTTTTATAAATTGTCACATATTGAGTCTTGAGTTCTAAAGTACTTTTCATAATACCATACAATGGAATTTATCAGTACTTTCTGGCCACAATTATTAAGTATTCAGTCAACAATGGCTATTCCAATATAAGGGAGATTTCACTCCCAAGATACTATTTGAATAAATGAACAATAAACACATTTCAGGACATCTCAATGACATATCCATAAATCCATCTGAATAAAATCGTAACATTTGCAGGAAAAAGAAGAGAGAAAAAAAACAACTTTTTTACTTACGATATTTCAGGCATTCTGAAACTATCGCAAGTACAATTAGAAATAGAACCGTAAAACTCAGAGATAATACCATAACTTTCCTCTACAACATGTACATAGTAGTCATCATCAAAAGTGTGTGTAGCATTCTGTGATCGAGCACCTTTGAGCAATTGCTGCGTCCTTTTGCGATCAGAATAAGGCTTCACATAAGGTAGTATACTGTGCAGAAGGAGCTTAGGTATTTTTTCATGTTCACATCAAAATGGTCACCAAATGGTATGATTCCCACTACAAAAAAAAATGTTTTGAAGGCGAATGGCATATCACAAGATTTAAGGAATCACCTTATCTAACAATGTGCTCTAGCTCAAGGAGGCAGAGTTGCAAAAGGCACTTACAATGAATAAGTTATAACAAATAACATGAGATATTTTGCTGTAAGTATTTATAGTTGAAACAATTATGAAATTGCCAAAACTTAGTCAGTAAGTATAATACATAAACCACATTACTTCTATATTAATATCAATCATCGCAATAATGGAAACGACGGGATGGAGACAAATAGTTTCGAACTGGACACTAAACAATATTATATTACGCCGCCTCTTGATAAAATAATTTCATCACAGATCCCAATGTCAGAATACACAACTTGGCATAATTAAATAGATTTAAAAAAATTCTTTTCCCAACACAAATTGTCATTTAAAATATAGAAATATTCAGTAACTTGTGAAGTATTCAAGAAAGCAAAAAAAACAAAACAAAACACAAACACAGTAGATGAAGTAAAATTTTCAGCTTTCTAATTGAAGTATACAGAGTTAAAAAGCAAAATCATAAATATACAAAACTGTTCCAATATACTCAAAAATGAAAAACAAGTCTTCTTTTGAAATATAAAATTATCAAATAATGTATAAAAATATATGTAGTTTCATTCAGTTTACAGCAATAATTAAACATGAATCATTCTAAACATTTACAAGAGAAATACTTTTAAGGCACAAACATGGGAAACCAATAATTGATTTCTTGATATCTTTGGTCCGTTTGGAACTTAGATAGCACCACCTTCAGTGTCACTCAACGAAACAATTTAATTGTCGAAATGATTAACCCCTAACGTAATATTTTAATCACATTAAATGATAATAGGACAAAGATGATTGCCCATCAATCATTTGCACTGAAGGCTACTAGTTAAAAAAAAAGACAACTTTCAAAAGCAATTGGTAACTATACAATAATCTTAATGCTAATATAATTTATTTTAATATATGACTCTTGAGAACAAAAATACAATACAGGAAAAAATTCTAATAAAATTGAAGAATTCATTTATAATAGCACTTGAAAACTATTCCATGGAAGAAGAAGAAAAAAATGATATTAATAATAATAATAATAATAAAGTACTTGATTCTTATTCTAAAAGCTACATAAACACTAAATGCTTCAAAATGCAAAAACCAACTTATAAACACTAAATTCAAAATAAAAATCAGTTTCTATTCTTAATATAAACAGTGACTAATTCATACAACATATAAATCATCTTCCAAATGATAAATATTAAAAAAAAGGCATCTCTCCGATACTTCATTTGTTGTATACACAAAATACTGAACAGTCAAAGTAAGAGTCTGGGTACTAGGAAAACAAAGTGACTATTACAAACAAGAATAGTCAAGCAAATTACAATAATAATAATAATAATTAATTCTGCTTTGTAGCAACTTAAATAGAACATTAAAATTATACAAACCACTACTTACAGAAAGTAGATTGAATAATATACCAGATAAAAATACTTAATATAGGTTCTAAAACATGCAAAGCAAACCAACATTTTAAACTAAAAATATTACAATGAATTTCATAATGGAATATTCAAAAAGAATATTCACGTTGAGTTTAGAAACACTACAGCATTTAAAGGTTTCAAGTACCTTGCAGCATGAAATACATTAATTATCAGAATAACATGTTTTCTTCATGAAAACAACATTAAAAATTCAATCATCAAAACACAGACATGACCAATAACCCAACAATGATAAATCTCCCTTAACAAGGGAAATAATATGACACAGCAACAACAATTTCATTTGGCACAACTATATATGTTTCAACATAATTTGCTTTCAAGTCATTACTAGAGCAACCCAAATATTGAACACATTTTCAGATGACAGGTTCATATCTAGAATAAGCTTCTGAAAGACAAGGGATCAAGACTACTAATTGTATAAGCAAAATAAAGCACAAATACAGAAAAAAATGTAAAAAAGGATAATATTTTTTAGAAGAATCATGTTCAATTGTTTTGACCACATTATTTGCACTTGCAGCACAAGGAGAAGAAAAACTTTGCAATCGTGATTTTCTTCTCCATGTTCCTTGGTGTGATCACTGTACAAACAAATACACATAAAGCTGACATTGATGCTGAGTGTCGTAAATTATAAGGTTCTTGCCTTCGTCATAGAAAGTCAGTTGAGGGCTCAATGAAATTGTTTCAAAAACAATTCAGGTACAAATTTTTATCAAGTCCCAGAATTAGACTCTTTATTTTTAAAGGAAGAAAATGTGTTTTATTTCAAAATATCATTATGTTAACTAACATTTTTATTCATTAGATCTTCACTTATTACAATGATCTATACCATTTTCTATACACATTTGGTCGATCGGGTCCATACGGGATGCAACAGCAAATGTTGCCAGATAAAACTTACGGGTCATTGGGTTATAAAACTTATGGGTCATACTTGATATTTTGATTTAATCAACAAATTTATATTACTTCAAGGTGGAAAAATTAAAAAAGTATACTTCTTTACTATTAAAAATTAGTTTTAGAAATTGTTGTAATAAAATATTTTCATGTTGCAATAAATGATCGGTTATTCCAACCACAATGTTCTATTTTCTCTCACTGGACATATTATGTCAAATATTGTGACAGTAGAGATTTCTAACAAAGTTTGACCCATCCCCCATATTTTGATGAAAAATTTAATGTAAAATGTTACTTGCGGACCATAAAAAACATATCGCACCAGTTGGACCAGGGGTTCATCCACACAATAAAAATGTTAAAAATTCAAGGATTTACCAAAAATTAGAAAAAAATTGACAAAAGAAAATGTTGAAATTTTTTCGATATGATAGGAGAGCACTTACTAAATAGGATTTCGAAGAACTATCTCCATGCCCCCTTTCTGACCCCTTGAAGCAGAATTTTGGTTCTGATAGGTAAAATTTTGCACATTTGGCCTTTAAAATAAGAGAAAATTACTGTCTAAAATGGAGTTTAACACCCAAGTCTAAACTTCATCTACAACATCAACAGAGTCAGCTTGGAAAGGGGATGATAAGTAAAAATCATTGAAGACAACCAATATTTGTCGAGTCCATAGTTTTAAGTGTCGCTGAGAAAAATAGGCACACTTCATATACTTTTTAATTACAGCCCCCATTGGATAAAATAAACAGAGCACCCCAAAGGCAGAGTGGAAAAGAGTATATAATAATCCAATATGACGTACATGAGTGTCTAATACAGAGTTTTTGAGGTCACTAATTAAGTGTCACTTCAGATGTTGTTTAAGTACAAGTTCTGCCCACCAAGTAGGGTATATAAATATAGTGCCCTTATGAGAGACGTGGGGCCATAAGAATGACTGGAGACTGTTATCCTAAACTAGATAAATGATTCAAATGAGACAGTGTCGAGTTAATTTAGCGAGCATGTATTAGAATTGAAATGCTACATGGGTTGCTCTAGTATTTATCTTTTTGCATATAATGATTTCTTTCTGCATCAATATTTGTAACACAGGATGAAACAACCATATTTCAAGAGGTGATAGAAATGATGAGAAAATGTAAAGCAAATAATTTTTCGTACAAAAGATTCACACAAAACTATTCTCTTCTACTTTCTATGGTTACTGGAAATTCCACAACACCCAGGAATGTAAGTCAAATGGTCAAAGGAGAAAAAAAAACACAAGAAGTATGATAAAAATCCATTTAAAAATCAGAAAAATTAATTTCCCAAACAAGCTAGAAATTCACCCTAAATTTGAGAGTAATGAAAGGGATGGGAAAAAAAGTGATTCTTATCACAGGTAAATCCAAATGAAGACTAGACACGTTTTGACTTGTGCACAATAGCATATTCCAGTTCATTATAGACTTCATGGTTCGGTCTAGTATTGTCAGATACATCTGCTTCACTTGGAGTTGACTTCTTTCTAATCATTCCATACCCGTAGTGAGAATCATCTGCCATGCGGCACGCTTGCATGCAATTGGTCACTTCATCGTAGTTAATCTGTGGCAAATTTGGCGTAGAATTTTCAGTAGAAGTGCTGTTAGCGGGTGGGTAAAGGGGTGGTATGTGTCTGTATCCTGGATTACTGTTAAGTTTAGAAGTAGAGCCAAAGTGTTGTAATGTGTCATAATTTTCAGAGGAATCAGATTTATATGAAAGCTGAGGTAGAAGGATTTTGGAACTAGGGTTTTTGATAAAAATGTCATTGCTGGAGGAAACATGAGATGCACTAAGCTTCAATATAGACTCTAAACCATCTTCTTCAACATCACTTTCTGCACGAGGCCTTTCCGTGTGATTAACGTCATCTACACCCATTGTGCGCCACGCTTCCCTTCGAACTTCCACTTTATCATAGCCATCGGATAGATCACTGCTTCCTGTTATTAAGGGACCAGAAATACTATTAACTAATGAAGCAGTGGATACGGAGTGTAAAAGTAGACTGGAACTTTCAATTGAAGGATATGCTTTGAATTTTCCCAACCCACAACTTTCAGGAACACTATCATCAGTCTTGTCCAAATTTGATACTGTTAGCGATTTTCGAGGTGGTTTTACAGGTTTAGGTTTGGGAACTGGAGAAGGATTAAGCAAAGATACAGAATCGAGAGAAGAAAGTTTAGTTGTAGATTGAGACACAGAAACGTTTGCCAAATCTCCGTACGGAGTTGCGCTGGTTGGAGACGGAGGTAGAGGACTCCGAGATCTCGCCTCCATGCTAAGGGCAGCTTGAAATTGATTATCCCCACAAATTATGACAGGTGTTGACGTCGATTCCCCGGTCAGGAGTTTGCGCATTCGCTTCATCTTGGTAGACATACAACGAAATATATCCTGTTGATTTGAATGTTCAAGATGAAAAGTACCTTCACCGGTATCACACTTGCGTCCAGCTTCAAACGTTAACTTCCCTTCTCTGTAACCATACCGCCGGATGTAACGGTAAGGCCAGGTAAATAGCAGTCTGTGGTCCTTGCTGCTGTGCAGCTGCAGTGCTGCAGACGCAACAACCAAAACATACGTTCCAGGCTCTATATTGCATCGGACTGACGCTTCAGAGGGCACGAGCTTCACAGTAAAAACACCTAAAAAAAGACCAACAATCCATCAGCTTACAGAGTATAGAATCTAAAAAACTGTCTCAAAGCCACACCCAACTTGTCAACAAATATTGAATAATCAAATTAAACGATCCAATTTTTAGAGACACTTTATATCCATTGCACATTCTCCACAACATTTCAACTTTCACTGTGGAGCTTCATCGGGCAACTACTGACAAAAAATACTTTTGTTACTGGTTAAGATGCAGGAAATGAGACAAAGAGTTCTGTCATCTTAAACAGTAATCCAAGTTTTTTGTCAGAAGTTGGCTGATGAAGGTCCACAGAGGGGGTCGAAACATTGCAAAGAATGTGCAATGGAAAATAAATAGTGTCTGTAAAAATAAGATCGTTTAATTTGATAACTCTATACACATTCAATTCTGGTGAACATGTTTAACGTCTAAAAACTAGTCTCTGTCCCAAAATAATGATTGGAAATATGTATTTAAAACTGCTTATTTAGTCAGACAGAAAGACTTGAACATATTTACCTTTTTTGCAAATTGTAGCCTCAATTGTAGAAATTTGCCAAAAAAAATTTTAAAATTATTTATCAATGTAGAAAAATTCATAGATGAGCAAATGTTAACACCAAATGTTTTCCCCTAGCTCAAAAGCAAGCCATAAGCCCACTAAGATACCATTTATTCTTGGCAAATGCTAAAAGCCCATGGAAAGGTTATCATCATCAGTGCCTCACAAATATTAATATTCTATTGTTAATTCACTGACTATACGTCACAGATTTTACAACAAATAAAAAAAAGATTAAGTATTGTTAATATGCTTAAAAATCTGACATCAGTGAATGTTGAATATCGCAATGTTTTCTCATTTAAAAAAAGTATAATAATTACTGTAACTCTTAAAGTGCAATTATACTATAATGTATATTATTGTCTTTTATTATATCTTATTTTAAATAATTTTATAATATATTTTTTATTATATCAATTAAAGCAGAAACTTACCATCAGCAGATGAGCAATATAAATCGTTATCCTCTTCAATAGTCTGCTTTGAAACATTGTCTTTAAATGCTATAGATTGAAAGGCTGTCACCCAATCTTCCAAATCTTTTTCAGTCAGAGTGGCAAAGTGATGGATACTTGTTTTTGTAATAATCTATCAGAAATGAAATAACATTAAAGGGGCATCATACATGTTTTCCTTATTAATCATCTGTTAATTTCTATGTTTCACACAATAATAATTGAACTGGCCAACTAAGAAAGTTCCAAAGTGTTGAAAACCAAACATTAAAAAAAGACTCTTATTTAAAAGTCATTATTATGATACAATGTCATGATACAAGCATCGTTCTGTTACCTACTATATCAACTATGGGGAGTATCGCAACAAATCACAAATGAAGATATCGGCTGAAATTAATTATGACTACACTTGAAGCTATAATATTATATTCCTTAAATGTTTCAAATACACTCCAGAACAAAAGAGAAATATCTTCAAATTCTAATTACATTTGTAAGAATTATGTAAAAGTCATAAAAACAATTTATTTTCAAGAAATACATTTTTGTTTTTGTCAACCCCCATTAATCTAAGGGTAATACAACTATTTCTAATTATTTATAATGTCAACATATGACTAACGAGTTATTTACCGTAAATACGTTGAGATGTTTATGAATGTCTTGAGTAATTTTAATGCAGTTTTCTAAAGTAATAATGCGTACAGTCGAAGTTTTCCAAAGATCTTCTTCACTGTCAAATACTTCCAGTCTCTCAATTCCATGTTTGCTGGACTTAAACAACTGACAATATCTTTTCTGCCAAGATTTCTGAAATGACAAATAAAACCTAATTATTACGTTTAACCACACCTTTCAAGTATCACTATAATTTCGTTGGCCACAACACGTTCTCCGGATACAATGCCATTTTTCAAATTTTAACTTTGGCGTGAAACTTAATCGAGAATATACAATGCAAACAAAAACAAAATTTAACGTTGAAATAGTGAAACGCCAAAAAATTTACTACTACACGATCAATTAATAAGGTTAACATCACGTTCCATAATTATTTTGAAGTTACAGATTACTTTGCCAATTAAATTCCACACTTACGAGACTTAGGTGTCAAGTTTTGTATGTTGGGTTGAATTAAGCGAAGAGAGATTACCTTAATATGTCCCAGCACACCATGAGGAGGGAAAAGTAAATAACCTTCTTTAAACGGAGTTTCAGGTTCCATGATCAATATTTATTCACCCAAGCATCACAATACCGAATGAGATAGTAATTCATTACGAAGAAATGATTACATCACCCTCTTTATGAAGACAAATTTTGCAAATTAATCACGATGTTGCCAGCCACGAAAACAGCTCATCCGACCAGCATCTGACCCTGCACCGCCCTGCACAGACACGTCCTGGACACGTCTGTGCGCCAGAACTACACATCCTGCCAAAATTTCTCGAGATGTGACGTTCGTGACCGAACGAATCCAAAGGAGCGAGTTCTTTCAGAGAATCGTTCACCCCAATCGTTCCTTTTGGTGAACGGTCGTTCTTCTTTCATCTAAATATTACAATTTTTCGCTACCTTCACTTATTCCAGAAAAAAGAGTGATATCGTAGAAAATACACCTGTTTAATAATAGCCAAGCCTCTTTTATAGATTACATCAGAATAAACTAATAGTAAACAAAGCAACGTAAAAACAAAATATGAAATAACGTTAACATATTGGAATATAAAAAACCTAAACACTTTTACGCAGGCAACTGAAAAACTGTCACAACAAATATTGTGTTCAGTCCATCTAAAGATCATATGATGTATACAATAATACTGGATTTCATAGCTTTTCATAAACAGTTTATGATTTATGTGATTTTTTCATTATTTTTTAGAAAATGATCAGTATTTATTGTTTTATATCCTCGAATAGATAATCCAACAATATTGTTCTTTACGCAATCATATCCGCAATCAATCTTCCAATATAACCATCAACAGTTGACATAATTCGTCGAGAACTGATCTTTCAGAACGTAAAAATTCTCCCCCAACCATCGTTCCCACTCCGAACGCCGTTCACGAGTCCGACATAGTCCAATCGTTCCTTCGTGTCACCGTTAGGGATGTGACGGTCCAGAAAAAATTTGTCACTGCTCCAACTGTTCCAGTGACGGAGTTGGAACCAGGTTGGAACAGTGACAAGCTACCGGTCCAGTGACTGTGACTCACACGCGGGCAGTGACTGGAGCGGTGAGACCAGACTATAAACCAGACGCCCCTCTCCCATACTAACGGTGTGTTAACAGCTTTCAGCGCTCCTAACATTGTTACCCTCTAACTACAAGTTCAAAAACCGGCCACAGGGCGCGTGGCAGTTCCCGATTCCCCTCCCCCTTCCCCCACCTGGTACTGTACCACCCACTCCATCGACCTCATGCTTCATAATTTCACAATAATTTAGCTGAAAATACTTTCCCTACTAAAATTAACATTTGTTAATAGTTAACAGGATGTATAACTGAAATATTTTATTACACATATGAAATAGAAAATGAAAACAGGACAATTGACAGGAAATGTACACAAAGAAAATACATACTTGCTCTTAATTCTATTTATTCATAATAAAGATTCAGGACATTCTCATATGAATGGAAATATACAATCCAGTATACAAAAATGGGGTATACTTGCAATAAGGTACTCATTTATTTATATCCACCAACTATTC